>JADLZN010001524.1:0-79292 GCA_018155175.1 Sinocyclocheilus anophthalmus | reverse complement strand
TCAACTACATGAAAACTGGATTTGTATGGGAATCTTCAGGATTAAAACAAAGTGGACCTCGAAGACACAACACTGCTGAAATGTTTAGACAGCAGCAACAGCTTAGACATGTTATGTCTAACATCAAGTGAAGACTAATATTTTTACCAATTTTGAGATTTTATTTCAGGTGTAACGCATCAAGGCAAAAAGACTTAGGCTTCGGGTAACATGAAAATATTAGCCAGAAATCTGTGAATTAGCTGTAATTCAGCATTTTGAAGGCTGTATTCATAGTGTTACCCCATTTTTTACTGCAACTTATTAAGATAATATTAATAAAAATTTATTACATTAATATTGTGATATATTTTTACAATTTAAATTAACTGTTTTCTATTTTAATGTAATTTATTTCTATTATGGCAAAGCTAAATTTTCAGCAGCAATTACTCCAGTCCTCAGTGTCACATAATCCTTCAGAAATAATTAATATGCTGATGCTCAAGAAACATTTCTCATTACTAATTAAAGTTTTAGGATTCTTTAATGAATAGAATAGATATAGGGGAAAAAATGGTACATCTTTTGTACCGTTATCTTTTTGTAACAAGTTCTTTTCTTTGTATCTGTCAGTCCCAGGGTCCCATGCAAACAGAAGTTCATCTGTGAATGCTACTCCACAAATTCACCGCCGTGAACGACGCTGCTCCTGTGAAAACCAGAAGGATAAAGAATGTGTGTACTTTTGCCACATAGGAATCGTATGGGTCGATACACCCAGGTACTTCACCCAAACATTGATTTGTGTATGTATTTGAACGATACATTGTGTAAAGAAGAGAGAGAAGTGGAGGTTGAGATCTGTTGGGGACTGATGCTGGTAACCTGTACACTCTGAAAGCACGTATCTGGTTGTATTTAAGTGTGTGGTCTCATTAATGTGGCTCACGCATGGAGACCTGAGGACGGGCAGACTGCCTTGGTGAAAAACACCCAGAAAACAAAGAATTGAGGTCTGGCCGAGGGAAGTGAATTCCTGGTCAAATTCGTTAATTTCTTAGTTCAAAAAAGAAGCACTGCAATTATTAAATGTTAAACAACACAAATATCTTTATGTATTAATCCCATTCTATTAACCAATGTCTCTGCTTCTGACCTTCGATGATCCAATTCAACCATACTAATAAGCAAAAATTACTCTAGACAACATTTGTGTGTTTTTTTTTTATTGCCGAAGTGTGCTGAATTTCTTCTTCTGCATTCTACTGTACAGACGTAAATTTACCTTACCTTCAGCCTGAGACTTATTCATTTCACTTTTGGTGTGAAAAGGCTTTTATTTTCGCCAAAAAATTATTTTATTTTAAAAACAAACAAGCAAGACCTGTCCAGATTTAAAAAATAATGCAAAAGTAACGTAACACATTACATTCCACAAAAAGTAACCAAGGAACGTAATTCGTTACTTTTTTATGGAGTAACGCAATATTGTAATGCATTACTTTTAAAAGTAACTTTACCCCAACACTGGTGATGGCCATACAAATAATAGGGTTGTCTGGTTTCAGAAATTGTTGTGGCTGTATGGGCTATATACAGGAAATAAGGGGCCAAAATTACACTTTTTGGGGGACAACAGCTTGTCACTGGAACAGGACCCTTAAAAGGACATATTTGTTCCTTTTTTACTCTTAATAGGTAGCTACAAATTAGTACCTTAAGGGTACAAATTACTACTCTAAGGTACTAATATGTACCTATTAGGGGTAAAAAAAAAAAAAGTACAAATATGTCCAGCTTGTACCTTTTTCGGGTACAAGCTGTTGTACCCCAAAAGGGAGAATTTTGACCCCTTTTTCTGTGTGGCCTGGATGAGTGTGAGATTTCCCGGCCTGAAATTATGTCCCAGTCCGGCCCTGGTGTACTCTATTTTTAGGGTGTACTGTTGTACCTCAGATCAGGTGATGTGTGTCTTCCATCAAATTTTAATGGTTCTTCCATAGACCGGTCACTCTTCATGGACACACAGCTGGGCTCTGATGAGTTTGATCTGTCCTCCTGAAATTTACTTTAATAGAATAGCGACATTGGAAAAGAGATAATATAGTAGACACAAGAATCCAACTGGTCGATTTTACATGGAAATAAACTCAACACAGGAAAGTTGTCTATCAAAAAATATATATATTAAAGAAATAAATGAAGCTGAAGATATGTTGAAGAGTGATGACACTGTCCAAGCATAATGTCATCTCTCCATCCACCTGTCTGTCTATCTGTGGTGTCCAGAATATGAAAAAGTCAACAGATCACTAAACCAACCCTGACAAACACCCTAACACTCTGCTTATGTGCTGTACAAGGTATCTTCTATTTAACATTAAGATCATATGAAGACTTTGACTTACCTGCATCCTGGAGAAACATCTCCATCTCTGAATGCTCGTGTGTCCTCCATGATTCATTCAGTCTTCATGAAGCTGCACAGGTGCGTCTGATGAGACAGAAACACTCAGATACAACAAAATACAAGCAGTGTGTGTTTATAGGAAACAGAAGATTCTGACTTCTGATTTCTAATCAGTAATCAAGATTTCACTTCTGGCTTAATTAGATTTGCCATCATGTTATGGTATGTTAAGAACTGGCTTCATCTGAATCAGCAGATATTCGTTTTCAATTAGATATTGACTTTAGTTTACACAGAACATTTGGAGACATGCAGCTAAATAAAAAATAAATAAAGATGTTAAAGCGAAAATAGTTGCAACGATGTGGTTTATAACTTTGGCTTTTATGATTAGGTCTGCATTTAAAAAGTGTATTTTAACAAAGGTTCTATACAGGCCTATGTCCGAAGATAATTAATAATAAAGACATCATTGATAAGATCAGAAATGCATATAACGTACTTCATGTGTAAGTTACATTTCATGCTTACTTACTTATTGAAGAAGTCGATAACTTTTCTTGCCTCCTCACTTTGACACTTACTCGAAATGTAAGTTACTAGACGTCCTGAGTTTTCTCAACAGCATCACGTGAATTCCTACATAGCATACAGAAACCACTGGATACTCGGATACTCATTATTTCTAATTAGTTAAAGATTCTTAAACAAGGGTGTAAAATGGCATAGTTAGATAAAGCACGATGCACTTTCACTTTCGGTTTACTGCAGTCACGTGCCGTCTGCGCTGAAAACCATTGCGCGTCTACATGGCGTTGCGTGATAGTGATGGCTGTGTTTTAAACACTGCTTCTGAAACCTTTGCAAATCATTTGTTTAAAAAGTGTGGGTCGGAGCATGTATCAAACTGAAACCAGAGTCAGTTAATTTATAATAATAGGCTAAATAAAAATAAAAAAAAATAAAAAAACATTATCAGGCACTTCTAATTTAGAGAAATCTCATTCAAATTGTTACACAGATTTTACCCAGCTAAAGTGTTTTTGAAAGGTTTAATCAGACATAATACAAAGCTGTTCTTTTTGTGGTGACCCTAATGAAACTGATATGCATATCTTTTGGGATTGTCCTCACACACAGCTATTTTGGATTGAATTTTCTAATGTTATCAATCGCAGTGTACTCCAGGGTTTCTCTCTGCTTTTTAAGGATGTACTGTTTGGCTTCTTTAATATACAAAAAGATCAAATTAATGAGTATTTTATTATTAACCTATTATTACTTCTTGCAAAATGTTATATTCATATTCAAATGTAAATTCACTAATCAAAATCCTTTATATATTGTTTATAGAAAAGAGGTTCAACAGTGTATCCAAACTATTTCATCTTCCAAGAATCTCAAGGCTTTTAAAACGGTTAATTTATTTAATCTTTTTAATTTATTTTGTTAAATCTTTCGTTTTGTATTATTTATTTATTGTTACATACATCTATAAATGGTGCTTTGCATGTAATGTTGATATTCTCTGTATTTTATATTTGGTCCTTGGCATTTACAAAAAAAAAAAAAAAAAAGTTAAAATGCACCAGTAATCGGCGGTGCATTTTGGGTAATGTAGTTCATGACCCAAAGCATGTTATATGTGTTAAAGAGAAGAAACAGAAACTGAGTTGTTACTTTAATATTGTAAGTCGCCTGCATATTAGAAAAATGGGGCAATGTACTAACTAAATGATGTATTTGCAGATTGTGAAACCAGAACCCATTTCATGCTTGCAGGTATGAGTTATTGTGTTCATTTTGTTTTATTTTTTTTTAAATAAATTTTAAGTGTTCATAAATCATATTAATTCTATATAAAAATGTGTCTTTGGTGTAATGCATTATATTGAGTGGAACAATTATTCAATTACAGTTACTGTAAAGAAAACAACCTGTAACATGAGTCTTGTGTGAAACATTCTGAAGAGAGATTGTGAAACCAGAACAGATGATTGTTGTAACACTGTCCCATTTCATGCTTGCAGTAAACACCCAAGAAAAGGCATTACTGGTGTTTGTCCTTATTCAAGGTTGATCCTTTGGTGCATCCAGTGTTCCGCTACAAAATTTCTCTAAAAACAATCGTTTACTTTTCATTTTTATATGTGAAAACTATTCGGCTTTTTTTTCCCTTTTAAAAGTTGCTTAAATGGGTTGTGACATGCATTGCATATCAGTGTCACACAATAAAAAAATGTAAATAATATTGGCATTCATTTAAACATTTCTTTGTCTTACATGGACCTGTTGTTATAAAAACTGCTTTGTTATTAGATTTATTATTTATTTATATAAATATATACTATATATATTATATAGATTTTAGCTAAATTCCAAAATGTTCCATGGTATGGACTGGTCTCAAGGACATTCAATAAATTACACTTTGATAAGTGAAAGTGAAAAGTGACATGACATGTGGCCAAGTATGGTGACACATACTCTGAATTAGTGCTCTGCATTGAACCCATCCAAAGTGCACACACACAGCATTGAACACACACAAACCGTGAACACACAACCAGAGCAGTGGGCAGCCATTTATGCAGCGGCGCCCAGGGAGCAGTTGGGGGTTCGGGGCCTTACTCAAGGGCACCTCAGTCGTGGTATTGAAGGTGGGAGAAGGATGGATTTGAGCGTGCTGGCCATTCACTCCCCCCACCTACAATCCCTGCCGTACCTCAAACAATTCAACCTTTGGGTACGAGTCCGACTCTTAACCATTAGGCCACAATTCCCTTAAAAAGACAAAACAGACAAACTGTCTCAATAAATACCTCGGCTAATGTTACTAGTGGTTTATTTTAGTAATTGGCACTCAGTTTTTCATCCATACATTCTAAAAGGCATATGAACTTGATAATATGTCACTGAAAAAACTATGTCTCGGTTATGACACATATCCGTCTCTTAAACTACACGGAAACTCTAAGTAGTTGAAGGACCAGGGCATGTGTTTTACAAAACACATTTTAACTGGCGATTGTCAACTACCCAATATTTTCCTATTCTATATCTTGAAAGATAAATATTTGAGGTAAAACAAATTGGTAAATCGTTACATTAGGTGGTTGTCAGTTGTAGATGTGTACATTGGTATGGGCGCAGGTGGTAGGGAATGTCTCGGTTACGTATGGTAACCCTCGTTCCCTGAAGGAGGGAATGGAGACGTCACCTCGCTTAGAGAGACCAATCTACTTCAAATGTAAACTAAACGAGCCAATGCACATTGGCATGGAATTATTGCATCCAGCTGCCACTGATCACAACGTGAGTATAAGTAGGCAGCAGATGCAGCAAAACAAATTATTCAGGTTTTCATCTGAGGAGCCGATCCGGTTGACCCGGAGCTTGTGGTGAATCAGGGAACTAGGGTTACCGTACGTAACTGAGATGTTCCCTTTCAGTTGGTCACTCCCGACGTCACGTCGGATGACCGACGAATTGGGATCCCTAACAAAGGGCCACAGGTACTGCCCCTTCCAGTGTCCCGTGGAAGCCACCTGTGCCCCTACTTTTTGGCGTAGGCCAGGGGTTCTTCACAAGAGGACCAGCTACTGCCGCTATGGCACTACCCCCCTCAGTTAAGACTGGATAACACTGGGAAACGTACCCGTTCCACTTGATACAGGGATGTTGCGGAAGCTCCAACCTTCCCGAAGGACGTTTTGGAAGCAAATACACATTTGACCTTAGGTGCATATGGAAGATTGGACGTGATTGTAACCCTCTTGAAATGGCTGAATCTGCCGGGGAAACCCACGGGCTCTGAGGCTTATACTGGACTACACATATGGGATCCACTCAGGTCTCTACATATGGAACCCAGCCCTCTACGGTTCTCACGGATTCATCGAGAGAGGGCTGGCGCCGGCACGCTCCGCCACGTCTGGTGCCGGGGGCAGAGGAGTCAGAGGAGCTTCAACAGGGGTCAACTATATGGACTTCTGAGCGGTGTAGCAAGCCGACCCCGAAGCCGGGGGCCACTCAGGTGCGTCTACCCTCTTTGGGTGAGAACACAGGAGGGAGACAAGCCTTCGCTCCAACGCTTTCGCCAAAATGACCCGCAGACTTGACTGGCATCTTCGGGGTATTATCGGCGAGAAGAACACCACTCACAAACAGGTTCCACTTCAAAGCGTAGACGTGTCTCGTAGACGGTGCTCTCGCCAAAGTGATGGTGTCAACTACCTCTTGGGGTAGGTCACCTAGAACCTCTGCGTCCCGTTTTTTCCAGGGACCAGACATGAAGTTTCCAGAGGTCTGGACGCGGGTGCCAAAATGGGGGGCACGTCTCTGAGACAGTAGAGTCCTGCGGTCTCATAGCGTGTTCTGGGGTCTTCAGGAGGTGAATCTCTTGGTAAATGGCCAGCACCTCCTCAGCGACTCTGAGGACAATGCAGTGACAGTGGAACGAGGCATGTCAAACACTCTGGAGACCACTCTGTATGATGTACCACTGGCCAGACAGAAGAGAAACACCAGGGTCTGGATTGTGGCACTTCTCAGAAGATCCAGCAGCACTGTCAGGGCCTCCCTTCTCAGCCGAAAACCATTAAAAACCTGTTCAGTGCTGGCACATTCAGCTTTATCCTGCAGTATAGTGGTCTGGTCTGATTTAGGGAAAGAAGAAAAACAGAAACTGTTTAGAGCTTTGACAAAGTAATTAGTAGAAGAAATATTGAGATACTTTAGTAAACTACTTGTAGTAACTACTAATACCACATTGGGGAAAAACTACTAGTCATATTTAAAACCTTACCTAAAGAGATAGTTCACCCAAAAATGAAAATTCCAAACCTGGAGCAACTTGAGGGTGAGTAAATGAAAGATTTTAATTTTTGACTGAATTACCCCTTTAAGTAAAAGTTATCTTGCTAATATAATATACTTAAGGAATTGAGAGTAAAAATAAAGGTATACAGTATTGTTTCTGCGAAAAAAAATTATTGTAGGAGGTTGATTAAAATTACTGCTGCGCAATGTGTATGTTGCAAGTTTTTACGTCTGATATGTTCAAGGTTATGAAATTTAAAAGTTGCCTACTTCATATATTGACTTGTCCCACTCTCTCAGCTGGCCTCTGGCAAAGTTCATACGAGCGCCCAATCGGGAAAAACACACAACCTACGCCGTTGTCGCACCCATTAGTAAAATCCTGCAAAGGCTGAGCGCGTCATTCCATGCATTGGGCACAGCGGCATTAGGCACCCACTTCGGAGGTGTGCCCTTCGAAGTGTGTGCACTTAACTTTGGAGCACAGCTCCTGCAAGGTAGTACTTTTTCAAAGGTCCGGAACTTTCGGGGGCGGGACTTGGGCGCTAAACATGCTGATTTGTTGAGTTCACACAGCATTGTATTTCAACAACCATTTATTCGCATAATTTTCTAAATATTACTGTTATTGCGTCATGAAATGTAGTTTTAAAAGTATTCCAGGCAAGAATGTAGTTGTTTAAACTCAAATCTGCGGTTTATTTATAAAGACAGCGCCTATTTGAAAATGTGTTTCGCCGATTTCGGAGATGAGATGTGAGCTCCACACAATCAGCGGGCGCTCAGTGCTCATGTATACCAAAGAGAGCAGCCTCAACTAGGCTAGTCCTTCTGACATTTGCCGCTAGCTCTGATGTCTCTTTAGTGGTTAAACAAAAGATATAATTCGTTTTGGGTAAATCTAACACGTAATCTTTGGTCTTATTCTATTAATTCTATTAATATGGTTTAAAATTGAAAACGAAACGTAGAGTGGTGTTTGATTTCATAGTCGTCGTCTTGGAAAAAGTGAGGAAAATTGCGTAGCCAGCCCAGTGCCTGAAGTTATCAAGTAAGCGGCTGTTGCAGAATTACCGGAGTTGCGTGCTCCCGGCCCGTGAATCACACCCCCGATCGAACTACCTCATATACTTTATTGAGTTTAATGAGAAATATGAGAAACAGGGGAATAAAACTGTCAGTCAAGGTGTTAATATCAGAAACAGATATTCAAGGAAAGTAAAAACATTTGGCATCTCCTGTCGTGAGAGCTGTTCGGGAGGCAGGGAGGGAGTGTTGCGTCCTTCCCTTTTCTGTGTTTCTGAATGTATAAATGGTTTCTTGTGCAAAAGTGTTTTGAAACTATAAATGTAGAGCTGTTGCATTGGATTCAGGGCATCTAAACATGAGTGCAAATGTGTTCAGCAATGTCAAACCCAAAATGATATTATTGAATCCTAAAAAAAACGATTAATAAGGAGTTAACGGATCTTTTATTTTATTGATAAAATATTTTAGTTTGTCTTGTATATATTTTTTTTTATTAGATAAAATAACATTTTAAGCTGTCAAATGATCATGTTAAAACGTGGCCCTCAGATGTTACAATGTATGTATCTAGTGTGTTTAAACGAAACACTACATTACAGTAGCTGCAACGTTCAAAAAGCACGCAACTCGAGAGAAAAATTATATAGTCGCGATTTTTTTTTCTCACAGTTGTTATTTCTCGCGTTCGTATCAGTGAATGTGCAGGAATCAAGGAGGGTGGAGATGCCACAATGTGACTGAACTAAAACTTCCTTCCTTCCTCGTGTTAGTCATTTCTGAACTAAGATGGCTGTGGATAGGAAAAAAAGGTAAGTACTTGTTTTCCCCCTTCTAGCCGTGTTTTATTCATTAGGCTTTAAAAACGAAATCCATGCATGAAAATCTAATTACATTTAATTTACATATAAGAAAGTCTGTGTCCGTATGGTTACTAAATAATTTCCTCAACCAGACAAATGCCTCTTGGGTTGGGGAAGATCCGTGAGTTTAACAAGGAGAACTTGAAAACCTGTGGGTTCCAGTTAATTTGTCATGTAGAAGATTTAAAAAAGAGCAGAAATAAACTAGAACATATGTAATGAGGGTGTACACACACACACACACAAACACACACTAAAATATTATGAAGATTGATATTTAACTCATAGTAATCGCTCTGATATGTTGCATAGCCTATAGCCTACACTAAAAACATGATGATGATGATGATAATAATCTAGTCTATTAAATTTGTTAAACTTTTTTTAAGATTCTCCACAGCATCTTCTTTTTAGGGATCATTCATGAGGACTGTCTCTCTCCTGAAGACATTTTATCTGCACAGATTGCTGAGACTGTAAGACAGCAATTTCCAGAACCGTTTAGGAAATACAAGAGTCATTTACCAAAACGGACACCTTTCTCAATATTGTTAGACAAAGTAAGAATCATATTATGTTATGTATTTATTTGAATAGTTGTGACTTGTTGTATATTTATTAATGCCTCAAAAATGTACATTTGACTGTTTTAGATGCAGCTTACATTTGGCACAAAAGAGAACATCATGAAGGAGCTTTGCAGTCTAATGAAAAAGCTGAAATTTCCTTATCGTCTGCACAGACCAGCAAACAAAAACCAGTGCTACTACACACTGGAATCCACCGTCATTTGTGTTTGCTCCAATAGCCTGTACACATCACAAGAATATTTTGGTGCTTCTCTGGGTTGTAGGACAGAAAAGGCCAAAAGTACTATGATATATTCCTCATGTATAAATACGTGGCATGAGTATGTGTCATATGCAGTAATGTCTTTTCAACATCAAACAGAGGGTGACAGTTTACAGTTTCATAAGTCTATGCAATGCCAGGCATACATCAGGGATTGGGAAAACAACACTTACAAGGAAAGACAACCATGTATGAACTGTGTGCGTCTTTTCAATCTGCCAGAAGGTACAGAACAAAAACCTTATCCTTATGGCAATTGTGCAGAGACAGAGTGCTTGAGCAAACTCCTGTTCAATGATCACTTCATGCGAGAGAATATAGAAATCAGGAATTATACAACTGACAAAATGAATATGTTAAAAGACCGTACTAGAGAACGTTTACGAGGGAAGCTTGCTTCCATACATTCTCTCAGCAATATAAATAAAGATGATCTTCTATGGTTTGACCCACACACTTAAAAATAAAGGTCCAAATGAGAGCAAAAAGGGTTTTCACCATAATTCATTGAAAAACCACTCAAATCTGTCATTGTTGATCATGTTTTTTAGCACTTTGTGTTGAGATTCAGTTTCATTGGTGTATAGGTTTCTGTCAGAATTTCAACTTTATTGATTGCGTGACGATGAACACATTGTGTAACCTTATATTCATCAGCTTTCAAACCGGTTTGGTACAGGGTGTGCATTGTGCACTTGATGACAGAGCATGATTACCATAGATTATTCATAGTTTGTCTTGCAAATGTTTTACAGTACAAGCCACAACTTGAGTTTCTGGTTAAAGTGCATGAATGTCATTGCCTTTCATTTTAGCTCGAAAACTGTACATAAATGGTATTTTCCGTGTAATTGGAAATGGTTAGTAATATTCTAAAACGTCTTGTGTAATTGTGAAAATAAAATGTTACTGCAAACAATATAGAGTATTCTGTTTAATTCATCCAAATGCCTTTATTGAAAAAATGAGAAAAAGAGATGAAATGTCCCTGTCGCTGTGAGTCAACAGCTTTAAGATAATCTGGACCACCCACTAAAAAAAAAATTTTGGACAACAAATGTTGTAATTGAAGAAAATCAATAACGTGACAAGCCCAACAATTTTTGCCAATTACAAAAAAAAAGCCTTATTGTCACTGACTCATGTGACAACTTCCTCATATGACATCTACCCCTGCTCTTTCCTTCATGAAAAAAGAATAAACTTGACTAGACAAAAATAAAAACGTAAACAAACAAACAGCTCAATTATTAAACCTATTATTAAAAAGCTGAATTATTCAGTCTCTGGGTTCCTATATGTTTTGCTATTTATTTCAGAGTATTCTTGAAATGTGTTATTATCAAACCATCAAATAAAATCCAGTTATTCATTTTCATTTGGTGTCTTCGAACATATTGACTTTTGGTTGGAAAATGTTGAATGTCGAGTAAGATATGTTAGCTAAGCAGTATAGCTATAAATGCAGGACATTTTCTTTCTGCTCTGTTCATATAGGCAACTTAAGCAACAGGTGATTTCAATATAATTGTGTATGTGTTCCTGGATGGAAAAATACCAACACATGCGCACCTCACCTTTCAGGAGCTCCACCTTCATGAAAACTGGTTGGAGAACAGCCCCACCTATGAGGTACTTTCTCCTTGTAACAACCCATAGGTTTCAGTGTACATCTAACCACCAACAATTATCTGGTGAGAGAAGTTGGGTAAGTTTTTTTTGTTTTTTTCTCTCTCTCTCTCTCATTGTTTTTTATTTTTTATTTTTTTTAGTAGATCTCTATTTGTTTACCTACTCTATAGAAGACCTAACAAAAAAAAATAAAAAATACACCACAGCCATACTCATTTTTACTTTAAGAAGAAAATTTGCTTATTTGTTGGATTCAATTGAAAATTGAAGTCGTTGGTGAGATTACAGATATCTAAAATGTAAGAAGGAGTGTATATTGTGTAGTTTGTTGTTTTGTTTTTTGAGCAACATTTCTTCCTGGTCCAACCCTTAAACATATGTAAAAATTGTTGGTGTAACCTATTAAGTCATATTGACTCATATTAAGTATTATTTTTGTCTTAAACACAACCAGTTATTTTATTGATTGATTTATTTATTAATGTTTACACATAAAGCATATTTTGGGATACTTAAAAACAAACGTTATGTATTTTTTTGTCTGTGTCTGTGTCTTTACTTAAAAGTAGTCTATGTAGGTTATTACTGTATTAAAACCAGAAATTAATTAAAAAATTAAAAAAACCAGATATTAATTAAAATGTTAGGTAACTTTGTATTTGAATGAAAAAAAAAAAAAAAAAGAAAGAGAACGAAAAAGCAAAATAACAGTGTTCTCTTGGTTTCTTGTGATCATTCTGTCAGCCAGAACCGTTCTTTACGAACGATCTTAGATTAAATAGCCGAGGTGGACATTTAGTTACTCAAGTAGTTGTAGTTTTTTATTTTAGTTTCATATGTATATGATGTATATGCATATGAGTTGGGAAAACTGTTTTGAACAAGTACAGTAACTGCATTTATATTATATACTGATACACTGCACTGCACTACACACCTTCACAATGAGATGTTTTGTTATCAGAATGTGTTGCCAGTCCATCCAAAAGAAGGACTATCAAAATGTCTTATGTAAAACAAGCATATACAGTACAGTATATTTCCCCCCCAGTTTCCCTAATGTATTTTGTTATTGCAGGACTGTGTTCAGTCCACTGTGCCCATCCACTGCACACATTCTCAACTTCTCTGACAGGTAATGTGTATGTTTGTATGTGTATTTCAAATCATTTACCGTCCAGTCAATTCTAGGGATTTATTTTGATGTAGGATATGTCATTTCGGATAGTTGCTATATAAACATATTGCATATGTAGTTGGAAAATTAAGGAAGAACAATGGAAACGTATGGCAATAGGCTCAGAATGAGATTAATCGATTGTATCAGAATGTGTTGCTGACCATTTTTACGTCTACAATTATTATTGTAGTCTGGGACAAGAACATAGAGTGCAACGTTAAGAAGTCTTCAGTCTTGAAAACACAATTTGAACCATGACAACCAAGTAAGTAAAGGATTGTGCCATCAGTGTTCATTCTGAAAAACAGGGTGGGAACAAGGGAATTGGTGTACGGAGACTTCTAAATAAACAAAAGAATGGATGCATGACTTCCGAAATAAATGTTCATTTTATTTTATTTTATTTAGCTATCAGTGTGCTTAATTTACATTTTCTTATATGTTGCCCTCTTTTTATTCCTCCTAGTTAAACTGTATTTTCACAATATGGCCACAACCTGTGGCAATTATACTCTGTAAACCAAATTTAACAAAGATAATAAAAGAAAACAAATAAAGCAACATTGTATACTTCTGAACATCATAGTAATATTATATTCAAATATGACTGTTAAAAATGTCATTCCACCCTTTAGATCCCCAGAAAAAATCAAGGAGGAATTTCTGTCATTCACTGAAGGTAAGAAAGGACAAGTTCAAAATGTTTTGAAAAAGAATCAGCTTGGTTATATTGTTACATGCCCTCTGTCTTACCAGCATCATTTGTCTTTGAAAATCTGAGCTGAATTCTCATTCAAATAAGTCCCCAAACACAGTCTTAAGAAAGAAAATCAGCCAATTAAATTAATCTAGTCTAATGAAGAAAATGAAATGACATTAAAGCTTTTAAGATGGCTGCCTGTAACAAAAGGATGACTGTGATTGCAAGCTTCAACGTCTGAAGCTGTAATGGGTTGTCTGCTGTTCACTGACAGACAAGCTGCGTAAAAGAAAGAATGGTCCTCTGATCGAGTACAATGTTGTCATGTTTTGGAGACTCCTATTTTGTGGTAATGGGACTGTGTAGAGCACATGTGCAAATACTGAAAGCAGATCTTGAACGGTATTAAGATCTGTGACATTTGCACAACATCTCTGCAGAGCATTACTGTAAAGTGCGAGCGATTCCAAAACATGCCTCTTACATTTGGAAGAACCTGAGATTGCAGCAAACTTGGGCAGAGTCGAGAAGATGCATCCCACCGGGATAATCACTTGGACTAATGTGAGTTTCTCCAACAACAACAAAAAATCCATAAAGCTACCATGTAACTTTTTGTGGAATCAAATGACTCCAGGTACAATGGAAGACAGGTGACCCTAAGTACACTTAATATAAAAGACTGACATCAAAAACACACAAAGCATTATGTTTCAGTTGTCTTATATATGCAAATAATACTTTTGTTCTGATTACAAAGGCTCGGTTGTGTTTAATATGTACCACATTTGGTTTTAATAAATGATAGTAATTTCCTCCATATTCCCTCAAATTTGCTCTACAGTGTGAATTGGTTCAATCAATTATTAATATACAAATAAAAAGAACAAATTAATCTCACATTGGACATCTCTAGTCAAGAGCACACATAGGATCTGTCATCGTTCATGGGAAAAAGCCACTAAAAGGGTCTGAAAGCTGCTAAATCTAGTGCTAAAGTCACGCTCATGTGTGTGAGACACGGGAGCTGATGGCAGCGGGCGGTCGGCGCTGGCTATTGTGGATAGGTTGTGATTCATTCTGTGTCATCACGTTCTTTAGTTTCTACAGCTTCGTCGAACTTTCCCGCTAGTAACACAATACAGCTGCTCCGCCCCACAGTGCAACCGTGAAAATTGACTTCTTTCAAACAGTGTCACGTTTCTGAATGTTGTTTAAGGACATACTTGCGGTATTTTTTTTTTTAAAAATTCCTATATAACAAAAATAAACAACCGGTATTCAGTATGAACCATATACTCCCACAACTAAGAGCACTAGGATCTGTCATCGTTCATGCCGCATTAAGGAAATACTGATGACAAATTGCACATGTCATGAATGCAGCTTGCGATGAATTCTGGACTTATTCACTGGCTGATTCTTCATCGTACAGTTTCCTGGTCTCCATTTTAGTGACACTGTCCTTCAACACTTCTTCAACTAATGGACTGCAGAGAATTGATTGAGAATTGAAATCTTCACAATTTGTGAGGATCACTGACACACATTCTGATATTGCTCAGATTGGGTATATAGTGGTGAAGAAGCATGTTGCATGATCACTGATACAAGACATTGATTCCATGCAGCAAGGATGAGAAAATGGATCACCGATGGAGCAAGAGTACGGAGTGTTTTTGTGGGACATGGCAAATTCAGGAATCACAATCAACACAACTAGTGTGAGATGTTTTATTAGCTTCATTTCATCTGGCACACCATTTCCCCACTATCCATTTGTTTACCGGAATGCTGAAGTGATTTTTTTCATTTATTAGATTAAGGATAATAGGATTCATCCATACCTCTTATTCCTGGACACTTAAAAAAAACTTTAAATAATACAAAATTAATTGATACAGACAGTACATTGATGCAATGTATGTGTAATTAACATTTTTTGTCTGTACAAAAGTACAAAAATAAATACATTTACCATTGTGTACTATATAAAACTATATAAATGTATCTGCCTGCATATTATATTTCTTTATTTCTATTCAAATCTATTAGTTACTACTACTACTACTAATAGTGATTGTGCTTTAGATGCTGTGGACCTCTGTGGAGTTGCAGATTTCGTAAAGCGTAATCGTGACTCGACGATTCCTCTCGTGAAACCAAGAGGTGCGACTCTGAGAATCTGTGGGCAGCATGGGACGGTGTATGAAGGGGATGAAGAACAGCTTGAAGCCTGGAAAGATTATTACCTGCCAGAAAGGATGGAAATGGAGGTGATTGGTGCCATTGATGACTTCCCATGTGATGCATTCGGTCTGCAGTTGGTGCTTTTGTTGGGTGAAGATGGAAGGGTCTTTGCCTGTGAGGATGAGCTTTTGCACCTCGTAGCCAGGAATTTGAGGGACCTGTTCCAGTGCGAAATGGCTTTCCCTGGAATAGAGACCTTCAAGCTTGGAGAGTGTTTTGAAGAGCCGGTGAGGTCACAAAAACATACATTATACATTTATTTTTTTATTCCTACATGCATACTAACATTTCACTGAACAAGATGTTTATATTGAGTGGTTTACAATTTAGACACAATGTTGGCCATTACTTTCCCGGTTTTATTCTGCCAACGACAGTAGTTTCAAACAAAGCCAAAGCAAGATACCGGACAACACTCAATAATGAATTCATATTTTTGAATCAGTCGAATCTGTTTTGAATCAGGTGAACGATTGATAAAAAAGATAAAAATAATGATGTGTAGTGACAATCAGTGAAAAGTCGCAGCACTGTATTGGAACTCAGTCAATCAATAAAATATCATAAGTAGCTAATTAAGAAGATTAAACCATAACTCTGAACATTCTGAATACTAGATTCCAGATATCTTATGATGCTTAGATATAGTGATTATCTTGGGATTTGCTAAATGTATGTTTATACATACTGTTGATTATATTCAATGCTTATGCATATTCTTGTGTTTGTTGCACAGACTGAGGAAGAATATCTTGAAATGATGGAAAGCGAAGATGTCAAAGAAATGAAGAAATTGCACATAGAGTACAGAGAATCTCTGGAGCTTGATTTGCTGAACACTATGAAGGAAATCGCACAGAGCCGTAACGTAAGATTACAGATCGTTCTTTTACATGTATTTATTGCATAGATTTAAATGGTATAATAATAATAATAACGATAATAAAGTGCAACCACCCCCTTCTTTTTTGGAAAACAGGTTCATAAACAAAAACAAGTGGTTTCAGAGGAGTTCACGTCAAGCACAAAACAAAGATTTCAAGAAAATGCATCAATATGCAGTTGCAAGGTGGAAAACAGAGAAAAGGTTTGGTACAATCAATGTCATTACAGGGCTTTTTGCCTATCAAGCCATGGGCTTATTGTGTAAAATGACATGAATCCTGTTCAAATTCATCTTGATCATCTGCTCTTCTGCTCTTCTGCTCAACATTTAACTAGAAAATATTTCTCCGTGTCTGCTCAAGATTATAAATGAAAAACAGTACATACTTCTTCAGTTAGCTGAGGAGATTTGATCTATGAGTGGCTTCATCAGGTGGAGTAGATTTCCTGGTGACTGACAAGGTTACATACAGCAAATCCACATTATCCAACAAGCAATGACATTCTCTGACATTCCTCCTCAACTTTGTGCTCCTTGCCTGTGAATGCTGTTAAAGTGGGACGTTTAAACCTAATCAGCTTTATTCTTTATTCTTTCATAAAAAAAATGCATGTGATGATAAAAAAAGAGGCATGTCATACTGAACTTGGGTAAATTAAATACAATTGTGTATATTGTAAATGTGATATATTTCGACCTGGTATTTAATATTTTGAATCAAAATTTTTACATTCTTTTATGTGAATTCCACAGCCTTGAGGTGGTCTCATTAACCAACAGTGCATTTCCATTGGCACACTGAATTTGCATAAAACAAGACATGTAGCACATAAGATTAATATAATGTATATTTTTATTGGCGAACTGATCCAGTCACTTTAACAATAAACAATGTATTTCAGAATTCATTAAGGAAGAAAGAGAGTCAGGAGAAAAGGAAGGATGGGTCAGTGAACCAGTTAATTGGAATTTAAAATAGTAAATTTCATAATAGTTGTATTATGTATTTTATAAATTACACTAAAAACTAAAAGATGTTATATTCATCTTGGACCTTTTAGGACATTTCAGTGGTATGCATGTGCAGGAATCAGATTGAAATGTTTCACAGTTATCTCATATTATCTCAAGTGCAATTAAGTGTCATCTGTATTTTTAAAGTGATACAAAATATTCTACAAACCACATTAATGCAGCTACATAAAAAAAGAAAAATACTGTTGTTGTCCTTGCAAAGAATGGCCAGTCAATATTTTGCTGCTAGTGGGGATTCTGTATATTTGTGAATTTGTAGAACCCATAAATGAATGTTTCAAAAAAATGGTTTGTGTAGATCACAGTGCCTACCTCTGTATTTTTCTTTTCTACTGTCTATATCTACATGTACAATAATAGTTAAACTGTGTGCAGATCTTTTTTTTAACTCACCACCTGGAATGAAGAGATGTAATTTGATGTTACCTCACAATGTAATTTGTTTTGTTGTAATAAACTTAAACTGTGTCCAGTTTAACTGTAAAACATGATGCAGTTTACATTCATTGTAAAACATACAGAAAATGAATATTGTTACCTAGTTACTTAAGTAAAGTAGCCTATTGCAAAGAACACAATACGTTATGTCTACCAACACAGCAACAGTACAACCATTTTTTTTTAACTGAGAAATTCAGCTTGCTGCTGTTCAGACGAACCTTTTTATTGAGAACGAATGTCTCAAAATGGCTGTGAAGAAGAAAGATAGTTTACAAAGAGAACTGAGAAAAAAGACAAGTAAAAAACATTCCCTTCAAACAGTAAATAATGAAAACAAAAGAGCAACACTTCAATTAGGTCCTATTAGTTAATGCATTAACTAACTTAACTAACAATAAACTGAGAATAACTATTTATTACAGTATTCATCTTTTTGTTAATGTTAATTAAAAATACAACTGTTCATTGTTAACTCATGTTAATTCCATTAAATACCATTAACTGATGATTTTAACATTGTATTAGTAAGTGTTGAATTGAACATTGATTAAGATTATTAAATGCTTTATAGTATTTTTCATAGTTAGTTTGTATTAACTAATCAAGGGATCAAAGGGTTAAAGGTTAACGTAACAGTAACACGTTACTGTATTCTAATTACTTTTCCTGGTAACGCAGTAATGTAATGCGTTACATTTTAAATTTATGTAATTTGATTACAGTTACTAATGTGAATAAAATTAAGTTACTTAAATTACAAAATGCAGTGTTTAAAAGTCATCCCTTTAACACTGTTACATCTGTACACCACCTTTCATTGATGTATGAATCTATCCAGTGGCCCCTCGATAGTCTGAACATTGATCAGCACAAACGAGAAGAAGCATGAGATGCTCCAACCTGCTACAATACACCACGCTGGAAGTACTAGTATGCCTAGTAAGATCTTGATTAGCTGGTTTAGGTGTGTTTTGATTAGGGTTAGAGCTAAACTCTGAAGGACAATGGCCCTCTAGGATCAGTATTGTACACTCCTGTAGTAATGTAAGGAAATAACCGCAATACCTTTGTAAATCATTATAAATTGATTGCCAGAGCAAGTGAGTACTGATTCTCTTGTACCAGAAAGCTGAGTCAGGTGAATACATCTTTATTACAAATAACAAAGCAAAATATGTGTATGTATGTATGTATGTATGTATGTATGTGTACAAATGTACAAACAACATGGGGGGGGGGGGGGGGGGGTCGTAGTTTTTGGTGTTTGGATTAGCATTTTTAATTGTTTTTTTCTATTAATTTAAATTTTATTTAAATTTAGTGTTATGTTAGAATCATTATTATACTCTTATACCTTTTGTTCTTTAATATTTTGAATTTTTTTTAGCTTTATTTTTTGTTTTTCATTTAAATGTTACGTTTTGAAATATTGTTGTATGGATTTGTCATTTTTATTTAATTTCTTTATTTTTAAAATGTGTATAGGTAGTATTTATAAAGTTTTAGCTTTTAGTTTTGGATCTGTTTTTAGTTGTTTTAATACTGCAACTGATTGCTTCTGTTGTCCTCATTTGTAAGTCGCTTTGGACAAAAGCGTCTGATAAATGACTAAATAAATGTAAAAGCATGTCCCGCCGCCGCGCGATTTCCCCGTTGATTCTGCATCGCGGTCTGCTCTAAACAGCTGAAAGCCCGGCAGATGTAGTCTTTCAGCCAGGTTTCGGTGAAACACAGAGGAGCAGAGTTTGAAAAATCCTTGCTTGTCCGGGAGAGCAGAAGATGTTCGTCCGTTTTGTTGGGTAGAGAGCGGAGGTTCGCCAGATGGATGCTAGACAACGGCGTTTGAAATTCGTGCTGCCTGAGCTTCACGAGCACGCCGGCTCTCTTCCCCCGTCTGCGCCTCCTGAAGCGCTTGATCAGCGCCGCTGCTCCGCCAACTACAACGTTCAGCAAAACATCAGAATAATCAAAATCCGGTTGAAGATTTTCTGGTGTGTTCTGCCGAATGTTGAGCAGCTCATCCCTGGTAAAACTGATCGTGCTTGAGAAACAAAAAACAGGAAAAACGAACAAAAACAGTACAAACACTGGAGAGCCAAGCACTGAGGCGGCCCTCGGCGGCGCCATCTTGCTATCTAGCTACTATCTACTATCACTTACATTATAGTGACAAAGTAATAATTTGTTTGAGAAAAAAAATACACAAGTTATACAAATCACTGGGGAATACAATAAAACAAATGTGGCCTTAGATGCAAGATAATAATGATACAAATAAAGTTAACTGTTACTTAAAGTTCAGAAAAGAAAAGAAATACTGTAAGTAATCAATGTGGTCATTTAAATTACTTTTTGCATTTAAACAAAGAATATAGATATAAAAAATGGTTCACTCCTATTACTTGAATGGAGAAACTGCAACATGTAACAGGGAGGAATATATAATTCCTTCTAAGTAAAAGAGCCAGTCGCTGATTGGTAAAGGAATTGCATCACTGCAGATGATGTTAGAAGCTCCAGATTCCATAGAAACCTAAAACTTGTGCTTAGGACTGCACACGTGCATTGGCTGGTCTAGCCTGAAAGATAAGTTGTTCTTTTTTACATTGCTTGAGGATAAGAAGCAACATTAATGGGATAGTTTATGTCAGAATTAGTTGATTAATTAAGTTTTTGAGATTTCAGGATTCCTCCATCCAGAGAGATGCCTGAAATGACTGCTCGGAGGCATTGAAATATATCCGCCGGCTGAGCAGACGTTCCTTGAAAGGGACTATGATTTAACAATGGAGTTAATGAAAACTAAATAATTAATATAATTATAAAAGCCTTGAGAAAATATCAGGCAATACAACTAGATTACAAGTAGATATACAAACAATACAGAAACATTGCTTGGGTGTAGTTCTTGAATAATGTGAAAAAGATAAAGTGTGCCAAAATCAGAAAGGCCTTCAAAGGCTTCTGAGGTTTTCTGGAATCTGCAAAATAGCTGAAAAGTTAAGGAAGAGAGTAAAACAGTTTTCAGACAATGACATGTATTAGGTTCGTCCTTCACCCGGGAGAGTAGGTGTTATGAGACCTCATAAAGTAACATTAATAATATAGACTCAAAATAAGAGAAACTCAACTAAATTGCATAGAATATGGGGAGATATTTAAAAGATAAGGAGCTATGATTTAACAAAAAAAAAAAAGGGTTTGGACAACGAAAATATTGAGGGAAGAAAGGCAGTTATAAATGCAGAATGACCGTATTTAAATAAATCATTTAAATATTTAAATACAACATTTTTGAAAGAGGTGACATAAATGAAAGGAGTTAATACATTATAGGTTGTTATGTGTTGTATGCCGATATGTGGATATATAAATGGATTGTAATGTACAAGGTGAAGAAATATATGCTTACATCTCCATTTTTGTTTATTTCCATTGAGACTGCAGAGTAACTTATGTGTGTAATACAGATACAAATACAGATGGTCTGGTTGAAAGACTAAAGAAAAAACTAAGGAAAACATGGTCTTTATTTGAAATTTAAATTGTAAACTTTTAAAAGAAATAAGAAAATAAGACCAATACAAGCTTTAATAGCATTTGTGAAGGCCTGTGAGACTGCATATATGTAATTATATGGACAGAAAAGGATCAACTACTGCAAAGCAGCATATGAGAACGGATACCAGTGGAGACCTGGATGAAATGCATGTTAGTAAACATAATTATTAAATAATATTTACTGTCTGTAGAATGTGTTCTAAGGGCAAATAAGCTAGTAATAATAATGAAGTATGTGACAATGTAAGTTTTGAAATAGTTCCAGCCAGAGGTCAGAAAATCAGTCAATTGTTTGTGCTTTAATTGCCAAATACACTACTGAAGTTTTAAATGTAATGAAGGTATTGTAATACCAAGTGATTAATGGACTAGAAGAAGTCAAATAACCTCTTTGCTTGAACTTGACAGTGAAACCAGCGGCCCAGGGAAAAGTATTTATACTAAACAATGATTCCTTTGACTGACGTCTGTAGAGATTGTCTGGTCATTGGAAGGGGCTGTGTTTCAATGTGAAGGTACCAAAAAGGCAACTGATTAACATTCAATTACTGAGGAGAACTGATGAGCTACAAATTAATGTGTGATGGCAGTAAAGCAGAGTACAAAAAAAAAACACTGGTGAGACTCTGACTTAAAAAGGTTAAGTTAAGAGACAAAAACAGACGACCCTGGATGGAATATTAAATAAATGTGTTCCAAAGCAACAATGCGTGATGTACAAATGTAAAGGATAAACTTTGATCAAGAGGAAAATGGTCAAAAACTGAAAGCAAGAATTACAATGAGTCAGATTAAATGCACAAGGGGGATGTTGTGCAATATGCATAAGAATACAATTACCTCATTGTTTAATGTATTTAGTTAATACATTATGTCTAAGGGTGTATTATTTTGTTTATTTCCTGGGAAGGCCTCATACAGACAAATATGTAACTGCTGCATGTTGTAGAGGAAATTAAGGAATTGTCCTATTGCAAGTATGCCTTTGCTTTGTATGTAATACCTTTGTATTGTAACCAAATACAATTGTTATTGGTATTGTTTTATTGAGAATGTGGTTTATTAAGAAAGACACCACACATGATATTGTATTTGTTTTATATTTGTTTTATTGAGAAAGTGGTTTATTAAGTAAAACACCACACTTGTTGTTTTAAGCATTTATTAAGAAAACGTTTATAACATTTATTAGCAAGAGCTTTGAAGAAAAAGAGAAGGTGGGCATTACCTCAGCTGGTGTGTTTCAAACGAAGTGTAAAAGACAGCAGTGCAAAGAATCCCGAAGAAGAAAAATGAGAAGATGCAAGGCCTTTTATAAACAACTTCTTAGGGGATTTCCAGTATGATGTCACAATACATTGGAATCCACCTGCTGTCTAAAAAAGACTGAAGTGATGATGAAAACAGATGCTGCTTTGAGATCTGAAGAGCTTCTCCGGCACCAGAACCATCACTGATATTGCCTTGAGCAAAGAACTTTTTCAGATTTATACTTTATTTAATACTTATATGCAGTACTTGTAGAATATTTGTACTGCTTACTTATTAATTGTAATAATAAACTGACTTGTATTTATATAACACAAGTCTGCCTACCCTGGCATTGATTTATAGTTAAGAACAGACCATGGAGAAGTCTTCTGTGACCTATTTTGTAAGTATGAACTCAGATGATTATGAGATAGGACAGATTTGACTTACTTTGCCTAACCTGAGAATAATAACAATAAGGGCATAAATAAAATAAAGGTAGAAGGTGAGGATATTTTATCACCATAAAACATAGATAATTATATATATATATAATAATATATATATATAATATATATTATATATATATTATATATATATATATACCTATCAGATAACATCATGACCGCTGACAGGTGAAGTGAATAACATTATCTCTTCATCACGGCACCTGTTAATGGGTGGGATATATTAGGCAGCAAGTGAACATTTTGGCTGTGTTCCAGTCCATTTCTATATGCCCTTCACTCTCAAACTTCCCTCCGTCTCGTTTACTCTGATGTACATCATTGATTACGTTGCATGAGTGCACACTACTGGAGGAACCCTTGGAATGTGCTGAACTGGAACAACCTAAGCACTTCATCACTTAGAATCCTCATGGAGTTGGTTTGTTGTTTACATTTTTCCCTTACAAATTTGTTTGGTGCAGCATTCTATATGTATATAGGTATGCTTGGACTGTTATAAATGTTTAAAAAATGATCATTTATATATTATAGGGCTATTTGGGGTGGGAATAAATTAAACAAGATATGCGATGATGTCATAATCGTGTTGCACTGTGGTCTATGGAGCGGCCTGAAGTGTGCATATGAAGCAGACTCCCTCTGTCAAAATCGAGGGGTCGAGGGTCTGTCCACATCCATAACATATTGGCTGTTTTATTTTCTACATGTCTCTACAAGTATCACTTTGTTTTGCCATTTATTGCTTTATTTATTATATTATTAATACACTTAATGAAATGTTAAGAATATGACAAAACATGACAATTAATAAGGATAGAAAACGTTTGCCTATATGAAGGTAAAAAAATGCACCTGTAAATCAGTTTAAGGGTGCAAATATTGTCCTTTAATAGAAAAGGTGTGACTGTGGTCTAAGTGGAAGAGAGGGGGTACGCAGAAGAATGTTAAATGCCCCAGGGGGTACACCGCTGTAAAAAGTTTGAGAACCACTGCCTTAATTGACAGCTGTGATGATCAGTGGGCCTGAGTTTTTACCTCCATCATTAAAGTATGGGCTAAAGTATGGATAGAGTTTCCCAGTGAAAGACTGAGCAGTGAAAGAGTAGATATGAGAGCGGGACTCCACATCATAAAAGGAGACCAGACCCTCCTCATAATCCACAAACACACCGACCCGCTGCGGCTTCACTCTCAGAGACAGAGAGACAGAAGGACCAGCACAGGCTTTATATTCATCTCCATTCCTCAGAACCACAGTCCAGTATCCATTACTGGGACTCAGTGTGATCTTTCCCTTCCTGTCAATGGATTCTCTGGCCACTCCTAAATCCCAATCTGTCTTTCCCTTCACCTGCACCTCAAAATAAAATCTCCCTGAACTGAATCTCTCCTTTGCCAGAACACAAATGTCATTAAATCTCTTTGGGTTTTCTGGGACGTCCTGCTTAAAGTTTCCATGACTGACTTGTTTTCCATCATCAGACAGAATGAGTTTAGGATGAGCTGTATCAGGATCCAGATTTACATCCACTGAGAAAACAGAGAATATCAATCACAATTTAACAATGCAGATATTTTGTGATGATGATATTTGTAATATTTAATCCAGATTTAATCAGATTGTGATGCAGTAATGCAGCTGTGAGTATGAATGTAATCTAGTGTAGTGCAGACAGCACACTGTACCTGCATAATGCTGCATCCACTTCAGCTCTGCAGAGACACATGACAATAAAACATCAGCAGATGTTTGACATATTTTATGTGTGGAATTACAGACAAGCATTAAAGCTATATTAAAATAATTGTGTACAATTCTTGTGTATGTGTACATCATGTTTTTTTTTATCAATGTACTGGATGTATAGATGTACTTGTTTGATCAAGTTTATCACCTATAGTGTCCTTCAGTTGAGTCAGAGCTCTCTTCAGAGTCTCCAGACTCTCATGAGTGTCCACACTGACCTCAGACCAGTGCCTGGTAATTCTAGGGCTGCACAGGGATGAGTAAATCTACAGGAGAGAGGAGAAATCCTTCAGCATGGGGAGTGTTATAGTGTAACATATGCTGCATTATCATTGATCAGAGAGATGTTCACTTACTGGAATGAGATCTTCAGTCCGTGAAAGCTGCTCCAGCTCAGTGTTTCTCATCTTTAGCTCAGTGATCTCCTGCTCCAGCTCTTCAATCAGCTCTTGCTCCTGTTTCTCTGCTGCTTTCTGCTGCTCCTCCATCATCTCCAGCAGTTCAGTCTGACATCTCTCAATGGAGCGGATGAGATCAGTGAAGAGCTCGACACGGGCTGCTTTCTCCCTCTCTGTGCTTCTCTGCTCAATCAGGTCAATCAACAAATTATTAGTGCAGTTGTCTGCATGCTGCACAATTCATGTTACTGACATTAATTATATCTAAATGCATGTGTCCATTAAGCAACCACTAACAAGCACTTACTTTTCTGACTTCTGCTGAGTGTTTGATGTCTTGAATCTTCTTGATTCTGTCCTGGATCATCTGCTGTGTGTCTTGGATCATCAGCTGAGTCTATAAACAGAGAACATTTAATTGATAGAATCAGAATCAGAATCAGAATCAGAAGAGCTTTATTACCAAGTATGTTTACACACGCAAGGAATTTGACTTGACGACAGGAGCTTCCAGTGTAGAAGAAAGTACAAACATAGTGCAGACATACATGATAGTGTAGACATACATAGGAATAACACAGTAGGGATGTAATATAAAACTAATATAATAAGAAAAAAAGAAAAATTGAATAATGTACTATATACAGAATAGAAGTATAGGAAAATTTTAATTGTTTAGGTAAATGTACAGATATGTTTATTGGTGTGCAGATAGATATGTTATTTACAAAGTGTGCAGTTTAATATAAATATACTATGTTAGTTGTGATGGACGATGTATAATTATGAAAGCTTAATTGTTAAGACTGAGTATAGCCTGTGGGAAAAAACTGTTCTTGTGCCTTGCTGTTCTGGTGGTCAGTGCTCTGTATCGCCGACCAAAAGGCAACAGTTCGAAGAGAGAGTGGGCTGGGTGTGAGGGGTCCAAGGTGATTTTTTTAGCCCTTTTCCTCACTCTGGAGATGTAAAGATCTTGGAGGCTGGGCAGAGGGGCACCAATAATCTTCTCAGCAGTCCTGACTGTCCGTTTTATTCTCTTGATGTCTGATTTGGTAGCTGAACCAAACCAGACAGTTATTGAAGTGCAGAGGACTGATTCAATGATGGCAGAGTAGAACTGTTTAAGCAGCTCTTGTGGCAGGTTGAATTTCCTCAGCTGGCGAAGGAAGTACAACCTCTGCTGGGCCTTTTTTGCAATGGAGTCAATGTGAGTGTCCCACTTCAGGTGTTGAGAGATTGTGGTGCCCAGGAACCTGAATGACTCCACTGCAGTCACAGTGCTGTCCATGATGGTGAGTGGGGGGAGTGCAGAGGGGTTTCTCCTGAAGTCCACTATCATCTCCACAGTTTTGAGCGTGTTTAGCTCCAGGTTGTTGAGACTGCACCAAACAGCCAGCTCTTTAACCTCCTGTCTGTAAGCAGACTCGTCTCCATCCTTGATCAGGCCGATGACTGTAGTGTCGTCTGCGAACTTCAGGAGCTTGACAGAGGGGTCTTTAGAGGTGCAGTCATTCGTGTAGAGAGAGAAGAGCAGTGGGGAGAGTACACATCCCTGGGGGCGCCAGTGCTGATGGTGATAGCCCTGGATGTGAGTTTGCCCAGCCTCACTAGCTACTGGCCTGTCTGTCAGTAAGCTGGTGATCCACTGACAGATGGATGTGGGCACGGAGAGCTGGGTGAGTTTGTCTGATAGAAGGTCAGGCATGATGGTATTGAAGGCCGAATTGAAGTCCACAAATAGGATCCTTGCGTAGTTCCCAGGTCTGTCGAGGTGTTGCAGTATGTAATGCAGTCCCATGTTGACTGCATTGTCCATAGACCTTTTTGCTCTGTAGGCAAACTGAAGAGGATTCAGCAAGGGTCTAGTGATGTCCTTCATGTAGGCCAGGACCAGTCTCTCAAGTGATTTCATGACCACAGATGTGAGAGCGACAGTTCTGTAGTCGTTAAGTCCAGTGATTTTTGGCTTTTTGGGGAACGGAATGATGGTGGAGCGTTTGAAGCAACAGGGAACTTCACACAGCTCCAATGATCTGTTGAAGATCTGTGGTGAAGATGGGGGGGGGGGGGGGGCCAGTTTGTCAGCGCCGTGACTTTTTAAACAGGCAGGTGACACACACCATCTGGTCCTGAAGCTTTTCTGATTTCTGCTTCTTGAAGACCCGTTCACATCCTCCTACACGAGACCTTAAACCCAGGTTGAATGGTGGGGGAGGGAGGGGGGGGGGTTGCAGGGGTGGTAGGTGAAGGTGTGAAGTGCAGATCAGAGCGGATGAGGGGTGGTAGACGATCCTTTTCAAATCTGTAGTAAAACACATTCAGATTGTCAGCCAGTTGTTGATTCTCCGCAAGATGTGGGGGTGGTGTCTTGTACATGGTTATGTTCCTCAGACCAGTCCATACTGACGTTGGATCGTTTGCTGAAAGCTCTTTTCTCACCTTTTCTGAGTAGTTTTTTTCAGCCACTCTGATCTCCTTTGTTAGTCTGTTCCTGGCCTGTTTATACAAGATTTTATCCCCACTTCTGTAAGCATCCTCTTTGTCGTGACGAAGCTGCTTGAGTTTTCCAGTAAACCACGGTTTATCATTATTACATGATAAGAATGTCCTGGTAGGATGCACATATCTTCACAGAAACTGATATATGAAGTTACAGTCTCTGTGTGCTCGTCCAGATCGGTGGCAGCAGCTTCAAAGACGCTCCGATCAGTGAGGTCAAAACAAGCTTGTATATCCTGCTCTGCTTCATTTGTCCATCTTTTTATGGTCCTTAATACAGGTTTATCTGATTTCAGTTTTTGCCTGTAGGTCGGTATAAGATGAGCCAGGCAGTGATCAGAGAGCCCCAAATCTGCCTGTGGGACAGAGTGATATGCATCTTTTATTGCTGTGTAACAGTGATCCAATATATTGCTGTCTCTGGTGGGACACGTAATGTGCTGCTTGTATTTTGGCAGTTCACGGGAGAGATTTGATTTGTTAAAATCTCCAAGAATTATTTAAATAGAGTCTGGGTACCTTTGCTCCTTTTCAGTTATTTGTTCGGCCAGCTGTTGCATCGCGGCGCTCCGCACGCGTCCGGAGGCACGTACACATTCACGAGAATGAAAGTGGAAAACTCCCGCGGCGAGTAGAAAGTTTTACAGTTTATGATGAGTGCCTCTAATTTAGGACAGCATACCTTTTTCAGCGTTGTTATATCTGAACACCAACTTTCGTTGATGTAGAAACAATCCACCACCTCTGGTTTTCCCCGTTACCTCCGCGATGCGATCCGCTCTGAACAGCTGGTAGCCCGGCAGATGAAGCGCGTTGTCCGGAATGGCTTCACTCAGCCAGGTTTCAGTGAAGCACAGTGCAGCAGAGTTTGAAAAGTCCTTGTTGGTGCGGGTGAGGAGAAGAAGTTCTTCCGTTTTGTTAGGAAGGGAACGGACATTCGTGAGATGAATGCTTGGGAGCGCAGTTCGAATGCCACGTGTGCGGAGCTTAACCAGGGTGCCGGCGCGTTTCCCTCTTCTGTGTCTGCACGCGCGTTTGAACAACACCGCTTTACCTCCGACTAGAATGTCCAACAAAGCGTCCGAATAATCAAAAACCGGAAAAATTTTGTCCGGGATGTGCTGCTTAATGTTAAGCAGTTCGTCTCTGGTAAAACTTATAGAAGAAGAATGACAAAACACAGAACAAACAAACAAAAACAATAAAAGAATTGCGGAGCTCAGCGTCCTTGCTGCCATTTGCGGCGCCATGCTGGTTTTTTTTTTTTTTTTTCTTTTTTGGTTTTTGTTTTTTTGGTTTTTTTTTTTGACATAGTGGAGTAAATAATGACAATTTTAATATTCATAAGTGAACTGTTTTATTATGGATAGTCTTTAGTTCTCACCTCTTCTAAAGACACAGTGTTGTGGTTCTTGTGATCTCCATCAGTGCAGCACAGACAGACGATGGTCTGATCATCTCTACAGAACAGCTCCAGAGGTCTCTCATGTTTCTGACATATATAGTCCTCCAGATTACTCACAGGATCCATCAGTTTGTGTTTCTTCAAACCTGCCACTCTCAAATGAGGCTCCAGGTGAGTTTCACAGTAAGAGCTCTGACACACCAGACACGACTTCAGGGCTTTCAGCTTTCTCTCCTCACAGAAGTCACAGAACACATCAGATCTTCCTAGCTCAAGCTTCTCCTTAAAGTGTTGCACAACCTCTCTGAGTGTTGTATTAATCTTGAGATCAGGTCTTTGCTTGAATGTTTCTTTACAGTATGGACAGCTGCAGGTCTGTGTGTTTGTCCAGCACTTGCTCAGACAGGTTTTGCAGAAGTTGTGTCCACATGGAGTCGTGACTGGATCAGTGAACACATCCAGACATATAGAGCACTGAAGCCCCTCAGTCAGTAGACCACTGGAGGATGGCATTGCTAGAAAGAAAAAAATGTAGATAAATCACATAGACTACTAGTTCCGACACACATGAAACACACAATAAATTCAAGTTTCTAATCATCTTAAAGTCTTTTTGATTGAAATGTATGTATTTTTATAAATTATTGAAATTATTGAAATTATGATGATTACTATTTTAAATGGAGACAGATAGAGAAGGAAAATAATCAACAAGTGTTCATGAAGAATACCATAATGCACAAACTGAAGCTGGTTGAATGTAAAGACTGTCTAGATACAAACAGTGGTGACTTTGAAATTTGCAAGAGGTCATCTGGTCATATTTTCAATATTACTATACAAGAAGAGTGTGTCATTCATGCAGTAAGTCATTATTTTCTGGGTTATTGACATACATGGAGGTTCATCTATACTCTGCCTCCTGGTTGTTCTTGGTTGTGTTGATGATGGTGAAGATTCTGCCATTGTTTTTCCCTCTTTAAAAAAACAAAAGCAAACATTGTATTTCACAATATAAAATAATGACCAATGAACTGATAAGAAACACCCCATTTGCTATATATTTGAATGTATATTTGATCAATGTGGTTTTTTAAATGGAGATTCTTACCCTCACAGGGTCCAGAGTTTGGGTTATTTATTATAGCTACTACTAAATATATTGTAGAAACTTAAATTTTTTGTAAAGCTGCTTTGTAATGATTTGTATCGTGAAAAGTGCTATACAAATGAACTTGAATTGAAATGAACTTATTCTTAATATGATTATTATTTTACATTAGATATTTTCAAAGAGGATATGGTCCTTTCATTCTTGTTAACAACTCATTACTTATTATTATCATTATTGTTAGTCATTTGGATCATGACCATTTAATCAATATTTACATTAAATTGTTTAAATCTCATGCAAACATTAATAGCGAGGGAAACCATTAGTCCTTTATCAACACAGTAAGACTCATAAACTCACTGATCAATCTGAACTATGACCTGCTGTTTAGATTAAAGAATATAGGTTAATTAGATTAAATTAATTTTCATATTGTTTATTATAAACATGATTTTAAACTGTAGTGTAGCAGTTTTGTGTTCATTCTGTCTGAAGCTCATTTATTTCCTGTTTCTTTCATCTTAATGCCGCGTGACAAAATTACAGTAACACCAAACGTTGCTGTAATACTAATCAAATGACATACTTTAAATACAATTCTGATACCATTTCAATGCAGTAAACAACTAAAGTATTGGAGTGTTTGACATGATTAAGCCTGGTTCTGTTCAGCTTATTCCAGTTTGACATAAACTAGCTAAACCAGACCACTTCCATTAAAAACCTCTTCAGGACAACCTTTCTTATATTTCTATCACTTACCTGTGAGTATAAGATGTGACCACACGGATCTTTGAACAGCTCAATAAATATTCTGTTGTTTAAAGAGGTTGATCGTTGCATGCATCCGTTTTGTAGTTAGTTTCACTTTCTCTGAACTCCAGTCAGTGCCGGCCCTACCTAATAAGCGATATATGCGGCTGCATAGGGCCCCCGTGGCCACCAGGGGGCCCCGTGTCAAGAGTTCAGACAGCAATCACGGGAGTAAGGCGAGATGATGGTGGAGATGCTGAGCTGGAGCATTCTCTGAAGCTGAACTTCCATAGGAATTAATTTAAAACGTTCTTGGACACGCACTACGTGTCTGACAAATCTTGTAGAATGCAATGCGCGCTCAGCACATCCGGTCTCGACTGCGAAATCGAAAGCGAAACTAAAAAGTATGCGTGCGCGCATTCAAACGCAATTTCAATGGACCATTTCAACGGATATTCGGCGGTTTAAGGAAGTGACGTCTTTGTTCCTTGGATGTTTCCGGTTAGTGTTTGAGCGCATTCAAAACAATGGCGGCAGGCGCTTGATGCACAGTGGGATTGTGATAATTTATTTAATCCTGCTGTTTAAAATGTCAAAATTAAAATTAGATCCTTGTTGCTCGGTGGCTGGGTGCTCCCTCTGGCCTGGAACTAACATTAATTTATAAATAATCGGAAAGTAAAGGGTTTAGATTTCCGAGAAACGCGCCTGGATTGCAGCAGCTCGTGGATCTACAGCACAGCTGCATTCAGGTAAGGACATGTTGTGGTTTTTTCCATTTGATCATTTGTATTTATTTACGTTAACTCTTCAAGTATGATGCAAACTTGTGTTGTCGTCATTGTTTACATAAGTTAGCGGTTTGATTCTTGTTTAGTGGAAAAGCGTTATGTGAGCTATAATTAAATATGACGGCCCGGCCAGAAATTTCACAAGTGGTCTAGCATCATTGTCTGCCAGATATAAATGCAGCGAGTACACGTTTATAGAAATGTTTAACGTGTAAAAACTTAGTGACATGTGCAAAAGAGTGAAACGGTTAACTGCAGTAGTTTACAAAAGCTAACGGTAGACATTTTTCATCACTCATTATGCTTGTCCAATGTTAATTCCAACATGTACTGATGTATTAAACAATAATAGTATTATTTATAAAGACACCTGAGACAGTGAGTGCTACAGGGAGACGGGAAGGACAGCTGGTGCCAAACCACATGTGACCCTGTGAAGACCCAGATGTGTTTGAGAACCTGAGGATGCAATGCAATGTAAAGCTGCTCATGGCCAGCCTGCTGCTTCTGATATTGATCACACATTAATACATTTGCTGGTGGAAACAGTTGAAAAAAAGTACATCGGTAAAATGTCTGGACAACGTTATATTTTTTAATGTTTTTGAAAGAAGTCTCTTTTGCTCATCAAGCCTCCATTCATTTGATCAAAAAAAAAAAATCAGTAATATTTGTGGAAAATAAATGTATACAATTTAAAATAAATAGTTTTCTGTTTTAATATTCTTTATTTATTTCTGTGATGCAAAGCTGAATTTTCATCAGCCTTTTGCTTCCAGTACTTAAGTGTCACATGATCCTAAAGAGACCATTTAAATGTGCTGTTTGCATACTGCCGTTATGTGTCAGTGTGGTGTGCAAACAATTGTGCTGGAACGGAAACATACAAATTAAACAATTTCAAACAGGTCCCACTGGTACAACCTGCACTGGGGCACCGCAAACCCCAGCTACGGCCACCTGGCGTGGCGGGTAACAATGGTCACTCCCCGCTATGCCACTTGCCGGGGTTTTGGAAGATTCAACATACGTAACAGGAAGCTCGACATAATTGCTTGTCTAGCGACAAAACTTGATTTTTTTAATTGAATTTTACTTGCCGACCGGGGGACAAAAAACTATGATTAAAACATTTAATAAGACAAAAGCACCGATTAATTTGGGAGAATGATTCGTGCTTTTATGGCATTCGGTGTAAAACGGAGATTGATAATGGTAATCAAACAGTAAAGGAAGATAGCGCCAGTTGAGGCGCTCACGCAAGCCTGTCTGTGAAAAAAAAATTCAGGAGAAATTATTTTTTTTTTTGTTTAAAAACAAAATAAACACAACTGCACACAGAATAAACATAAAAATGTAACTTAGTTTTTATATTTATAACATACAGCCTAGTTAAGCAACATGACGCGACCATAAGAGTGAGGTTTTCCCCTGCAAAAACCACGATTGCAATTTGACCATTTTGTTACAAGAGTTGCAAAGCGAGTGAGCCGTAAGGTTCATACATGTTTTAGTTCAATATTTGAAATTTGAAAATTTATTGGGACAAAGATATTATTTTTTCACGTTGGGACTGTTTTTGCTCGATTTGGTAAAAGAAAATAGTTCCAAACAAAGATCGCAGCAGGTTTTTGAATTTTGAATCATTTGAGTCAATGATTCAGTGGTCCATTTATAAAGACGGGCACTTGCTTCATTCTTGAACGAATCGTTTGGAGGCATGCTTCAATGACTTGCTTGCTGCCACCTTTTGGCAGTTTACTTTCATAGTAGCTTATCTTTGGATTTTCCCCCACATTTCACATTTGTATATCTACAAAAAACTATTTTAAAACTCCCACACGAAACGAGTATAGTGGCCAACACACACAACATTATGGAGCTCAGAGGTTGAGCAGACGAGATAATTTTTGCCAGTCTCAAATGCAATTCGAGCTAGACCATTTAATTAATAAAACTGTCTGTAGAGTAAACAGTCCGCATGTCTGAGCACTGCACCCGTGACCCAGCGCAAGCGCAGACACCTCCAGTAAGACCACTTCTGTTTCTTCTGCAGTGGAAAGATCGGTTTTGTTGATACTGGTTTAATTTGATTGGTAACAGCCCTATGTCTTATTATATTAAGTGATATTATTAATAAAATGTAAGTATTTGGTATGAAACATGATGCATGCATTTAGGCCAAAAATGACCTGGAAATCAATTTAAATTAATTTTAGTATGCAGTAACTTTAGTCATATAAAACTATTTCCCACCAATAAAATTGTGGCCAGTGAAAATGCTGAGTGGCTAGTAAATTTGTAAAAACACTAGCCAAAGTGGCTGGTGAGCAAAAGTTAATGTCAAGCCCTGGTTGGAACTGAAGTCTGCAGGATGGTAGCTCTCCTGGTCTGCTGCAACAGTTACTGGGGCCTCAGAAGAACAGTGAGTTACTCTATTGCATTATCAAATAATAAATATTAATTCCCTCACATTATTGCACATTTCAAAAGTAAAACATTGACCATCTTCATAGTCTGTATATTGTCGGTTTGTCTGTAAACACAGTCTTGACTGCACAACTCTTGGCACAGTAATTCAATATGATAAAATGTGTAGTGGTTCATGAAGGTAAAAGAAAATAGAAATAATTCATAACAAATGTATTTTCTTTCTGAAGAATATAAAAAAAAGCTGCCTAAATCGCTTAGTGGTTTTGATTTGCTACTATTTATACTATATTTAAAATAAAAGCTGTTGTGAAATAATTATGGCACATAACATATATATTTTCTGTTTTTAATGTGTTTTCTTTTCAGAAATTAGCCAACCTTCAATGCCAGCTACAAGATCTTGCCATAGAAAAATTGTAAACCAAGAGGTGGTGACAATGATGCAGTTAAGAAGGATTTTTTAAATCTTTAAAAGAAAAAAACATGAAGATCTTGATTCTTGAAATTACAGGTAATTTAAATACCATGAGCTTCTTTGGCAGCTTTGGTTAGAACATTTAGGAAAATCTTTATTTTTTTCTCACAACAATGTATTTCATAATGATAGTCATAATCATATTTTATAACACGTAGAAGCTGATACACCGTGTATTTTAACTTTCGGAGTGATCCATACCTTCTCAGGCTGTGACCCTATAAGTGCCTTTAATGGCAAAGGCAAAAGAAAGAGGATTACCTGACTGTATTTACAAATCTGGGTAGCAGTTTTACCCTGGACCAATCAACCTTTGAACTACTTTGCAAATATGTGAGCCACCAGTATGGCCAGTCATCTGCTGAAACTGTGAACGATGCAAGATGCAAAGCCTTGCTCCATGGCATCGTCAGCTTTGACAGAACTATCCATGCCCCTGACAAGTGATGCCCTGTACTAGGGATAGGCAATGTCGGTCCTGGAGTGCCGCTGTCCTGCAGAGTTTAGCTCCAACCCTAATCAAACACACCTGAACAAGCTAATCAATGACTTCAGGATTACTAAGGCTCCAGGCAGGTGAGGTTTGTTGTTGTTTTTTTCTTTAGAGTTGGAGCTAAACTCTGCAGGACATCGGCACTCCAGGTCAGGACTGATGTTGCCTACCCGTGCCCTGTACCAACACTGCAAAAGGGCAAACTACCAAACAGCCGTAATGAGACCGTGACCTGGACGACTAGAAATCCTGTCCTGAAAGTGTGTTGCAGGTAGTCCACTGCAGTTGCAAGCAAAGCAAATGTGAGACTGAAAGATGTTCCTGTATGTCTCAAGACTGTGTTGTACTAATTTGTGTCAGTTCCTGGGGACATGTTCTGCACAGGATTTCTAAATTGCCTAAAATAACCAAATGTTGGTTGTTTGCTCTGTGCAGAATGATTGCAGTGTGTACGTGTCCCCGAGAGGTGGCACGTCTGGTCACCTTAATGTCAGTGCCAATATTGTGCAAATGTTTCCCAGAAAAAAGAGGAAAGACATACATGGGATGAAGCTCTGATGAGAGTGATAGGGATGATACTGATGAGTAAAGATGTGCTGTGTCGTATTTTAGGCTGATTTTGAGCTGTAATAAATCTATCATTTTGAGCTCCTTTAATCTGAAAATCAGGTAGCATTTTGAGTAATTTCAGCCAACTTGGGCCAAATTGTACTTCATTTTTTATCTTTCTGTGATTGCACAGTGCCTATAGTTTATTGTATAAAACATCACAGTTTTGTTACATTTACAATGTGTATCTTTAATTAAGATTGGTGACATTCTGTGAAGTTGAAGTGTTTTTTTCTATGAACTTTCGCATATTTCATGGTCTGCATTCACACTTGAGTATACTAATGCACCAATACTGGTCTCAGATATTTAGGTACATGTATACATGTCAGTTTGAGAGATATTTTAGATTACATCTAAGCTGCAATAATAATAAAAGCGGTGTACGTGCAAGCACCGAATTCATCATAAACAACAAAGATGCAGTGCAAGAGATTAATTGTGCAGTGTAGTCAGTTTTTTTATTATTAACGGGAGTTTTTGCGAGATTAAACTGACCTTTTTAGTAACCTAATGTTGAGTGTTCCTTAATCGCTTTCTGTACACAGTTTATTCCATGTTGATTTTTTATTATTTTATTTTACAAGAGAACTTGCGAAGTCTTGTTTTAGCCTACTACTAATGCGTAAATAAATGCATAAACGCATCTCGGACACATTTGAGCAGCATTAGTAAACTGTGTAAATATAAAGAAATGCCAAATCACATGCAGGTTTTTTCAGACCGGAGACCATAATCGTGTAATAATTTATTTTATTATGATATGAAACGTCCAGTTTTTCTTTCAGTAATGTTTTTTAAAGTTTTTCGAGGATTTTGTGATACTAAACGTTTTATTAGTTGTCATAGCAAGTGATTTTAAAAGTAGGATGCTCCCTTTTTATAACATGACTGAAAATTTTACTTGAATTTTACTTACTTTTGGAAACCTAATTGTTTTATAATTACTACTATTATTATTTTTATTATTATTTCTGTTGTTTCTAGACGTAGTAATTTTGATAATAGTCAATAGAAAAAAATATAACCACACACATTGTTTGTCCACAGAATAATTACACATTATTAATAAAATGCGTCGCTGCACGAAACTCTACCTCCGCCAGCAGGACTTTAATTTCAGACTCAGTAAAGGTTTTTTTTTTCTTCTTTGTGCTCGTGATTGTGCTTCAAGCATAAAAAATTGGATATTGGCGTGTGCTCTTTTATATGGTAATGATATTAATTAGGTGGCGTTTACAAGGTGGAGATCTGACACCAGTCATCTGCGCACAATATCAAGATCATTTGCGATTTATAAATGCCACATCTGGAAGAGAGGCGTACGCACGTGTTTTTGTGCACATGTTCATTTTCTCTGAATCGCACTTATGCACTTTGAGAAATTATCTTAGAACAAGTTTAGGACGGTTTATACGCAACATTTTATAAATGAGGCCACAGGTGTTGGAACGAAAATCCCTTTCTAGCCACTTTTTCCTAGTTCACCTTATGGCCTTACGAAGTTAAAGGGGTCATATGATGCGATTTCAAGTTTTCCTTTCTCTTTGGAGTGTTACAAGCTGATTGTGCATAGATAAGATCCCTGAAGTTGCAAAGACTAAAGTCTCAAAAACCAAAGAGATATTATTTATCAAAGACTCTGCCACGCCCCCCTAAAACGGATCGTTCTAACACGCCCCACATATCTACCTCATCTGTGGAAATATTTGCATAACACCGCCCAAATGTGCACGCAAAGAAAGAGGCCGTGGTTTCAGTAACCACAGTTAGTGCTGAAGCAGCATGTCAGAGAGACGCTGTGTGTTTCTAGGCGAAAGCAAAAGCAATTTATTTGGCCTTCCGAAAGTAGATCACTTTAAGATCACTTACAACAGAACAGCAATGCAATTTATGGACGACCGTTTCATGAACCTAGGAGAGGAGGTCATCTGATTGCTAGGACATATGGCACTTCTTATCAGGCGAATGTAAGAGTTTTGTTATTATTTAAGTATTGTATTTTGGATGTTTAAATGCGGAGTTGTTGCGCTTGTTGTGTGTGTGTGGGATCCGTGCGTTGTGTGTGTGCTCGCGCACTTTCACGAACGCGCGCTGTGACTGTGTGTGAGAGAGAGAGAGAGAGAGAGAGTTTCACATCAAAGTGGAGTCAGCTGTCTTGACCGTGGCTTGTGTACTGCATCATTACGGTGTCTGCTCCCCTTTCGGGCTTGAACTGATGGTAAAAACTAATGACATTATTTACTGTCTTACATTTATTTTGAAAGATGAAGCTGGTGATTATGGTAAGGGGCATTACATTTCCGACGAGTGCTTGCGGTGTTCGGCCAATCACAATGCACTGGGTCAGCCCTGGCGCCAATCAGAGCAGACTGTGCTTGTCGGAAGGAGGGACTTTGTAAAAAAAACGAAGCGTTTGAGAGAGGCGGGGCATAGGGGACCTACAATAATGTACAGTATTTGAAAAAAAAAATTGTTTTTTGAACATTAAAGCATGTCAACATATTACACCAAATACACAAAATAATGATCTTTAAAAAAGATCATCATGACCCCTTTAATGCTGGTTCTGGTGGAAAGGTGTCAGAATACACAGTGCATCGCAGTTTGTTGTGTATGGGGCTGGCCGGGTGCGTGTGTCAGTAACAGAACATTTCGTAGCAGAGATGACTGAAACAGTACATACATGTGAGTAGCAGCACATACATTATCAGATTTTTTATAATAAAAAAAAACATTATTTTAATTATAAAAAGCCCCGTGATCCTATTCCATGTATAAATTAATGTACGTTAATTTACAGCTGTGATGATCAGTGGGCCTGAGTTTTTACCTCCATCATTAAAGCATGGGCTAAAATAAGGATAGAGTTTCCCAGTGAAAGACTGAAAACGAGAGCTGGACTCCACATCATAAAAGTAGACCAGACCCTCCTCATAATCCACAAACACACCGACCCGCTGGGGCTTCACTCTCAGAGACAGAGAGACAGAAGGACCAGAGAGAGCCTTATATTCATCTCCATTCCTCAGAGCCACAGTCCAGCAACCATTACTGGGACTCAGTGTGATATCTCCCTTCCTGTCAATAGATTCTCTGGCCACTCCTAAAGTCCATTTAGTCTTTCCCTTCACCTGCACCTCAAAATAAAATCTCCCTGAGGAGAATCCCTCCTTTCCTAAGACAGAGACATTTGTATCGAATCTCTTTAGTTTGTCTGGGAGTTTCTGTCTAATGTCTCCATGTCTCACTTGTTTTCCATCATCAGACAGAATGAGTTTAGGATGAGCTGTATCAGGATCCAGAGTCACATCCACTGAGAAAACACAGAATATCAATCACAATTTAACAATGCAGATATTTTGTGATGATGATATTTGTAATATTTAATCCAGATTTAATCAGATTGTAGTGCAGTAATGAAGCTAGTGTAGCTCAGACAGCACACTGTACCTGCATACTGCTGCATCCACTTCAGCTCTGCAGAGACACACGACAATAAAACATCAGCAGATCTTTGAGATATTTTATGTGCGGAATTACAGACAAGCATTAAAGCTATATTAAAATAATTGTGGACAATTATTGTACATGTGTGCATCATGTTTTTATTTGATCAATGTACTGTATGTATAGATGTACTTGTTTGATAAAGTTTCTCATCTATAGTGTCCTTCAGTTGAGTCAGAGCTCTCTTCAGAGTCTCCAGAATCTCATGAGTGTCCACACTGATCTCAGGCCAGTTCCTGCTGTTTCTGGGGCTGCACAGGGATGAGTAAATCTACAGGAGAGAGGAGAAATCCTTCAGCATGGGGAGTGTTATGCTGTCATATACTGCATTATCATTGATCAGAGAGATGTTCACTTACTGGAATGAGATCTTCAGTGTGTGAGAGCTGCTCCAGCTCAGTGTTTCTCATCTTTAGCTCAGTGATCTCCTGCTCCATCTCTTCAATCTGCTCTTGCTCCTGTTTCTCTGCTGCTTTCTGCTGCTCCTCCATCGTCTCCAGCAGTTCAGTCTGATGTCTCTCAATGGAGCGGATGAGATCAGTGAAGGGCTCAATACGAGCTGCTTTCTCCCTCTTTGTGCTTCTCTGCTCAATCAGGTCAATCAACACATTATTAGTGCTGTTGTCTGCATGCTGCACAGTTCATGTTATGGACATTATTTATATCTAAATTAATGTGCCCAGTAAGCTACTACCCACAAGCACTCACTTTTCTGACTTTTGCTGAGTGTTTGATGTCTTGAATCTTCTTGATTCTGTCCTGGATCATCTGCTGTGTGTCTTGGATCATCAGCTGAGTCTATAAACAGAGAACATTTAATTGATAGAATGACATGAGTGTGAGTAAATAATTATTCATAAGTTTATATTTTAATTCATAAGTGAACTGTTTTATTATGGATAGTCTTTAGTTCTCACCTCTTCTAAAGACACAGTGTTGTGGTTCTTGTGATCTCCATCAGTGCAGCACAGACAGACGATGGTCTGATCATCTCTACAGAACAGCTCCAGAGGTCTCTCGTGTTTCTGACATATATAGTCCTCCAGATTACTCACAGGATCCATCAGTTTGTGTTTCTTCAAACCTGCCACTCTCAAATGACGCTCCAGGTGAGTTTCACAGTAAGAGCTCTGACACACCAGACACGACTTCAGGGCTTTCAGCTTTCTCTCCTCACAGAAGTCACACAGAACTTCAGTTGTTTTCTCAGGACTTTTCTTCTTATAGTGATCTATGAGCTCTCGGAGTGTGGTATTAATCTTGAGATCAGGTCTATGTTTGAATGTTTCTTTACAGTATGGACAGCTGCAGGTCTGGCTGTTGTCCCAGCACTTATTCAGACAGATCTTGCAGAAGTTGTGTCCACATGGAGTCGTGACTGGATCAGTGAACACATCCAGACATATTGAGCACTGAAGCCCCTTAGTCAGTAGACCACTGGAGGATGGCATTGCTAGAAAGAAAAAAAAATGTAGATAAATCACATAGACTACTAGTTCGGACACACATGAAACACACAATAAATTCAAGTTTCTAATTATCTTAAAGTCTTGATGATGATGATTACTATTTTAAATGGAGACAGATAGAGAAGGAAAATAATCAACAAGTGTTCATGAAGAATCTCATAATGCACAAACTGAAGCTGGTTGAATGTAAAGACTGTCTAGATACAAACAGTGGTGACTTTGAACAAACTTAAAAATGCAAGAGGTCATCTGATCATCGCAAGATAAACCCAGACAAGCTGATCAGTAATGAAAGCACTATAACTGTACATTCCTGAACTGTATTTTCAATATTACTATATAAGAAGAGTGTAAGTCATTCATGCAGTAAGTCATTCTTTTCTGGGTTATTGACATACATGGAGGTTTATCTATAATCTGCCTCCTGGTTGTTCTTGGTTGTGTTGATGGTGGTGAAGATTCTGCCATTGTTTTCCCCCTTTAAAAAAACAAAAACAAACATTGTATTTCACAATATAAAATAATTACAAATGAACTGATAAGAAACACCCCATTTGCTATATATTTGAATGTATATTTGATCACTGTGGTTTAAATGAGATCTTGCCTCACAGGTCAGAGTTTGGGTTACTTATTATAGCTACTACTAAATATATTGTAGAAACTTAAATTTTTTGTAAAGCTGCTTTGCAACGATTTGTATCATGAAAAGTGCTATACAAATGAACTTGAATTGAATTATTCTTAAAATGATTATTATTTTACATTAGATATTTTCAAAGAGGATACGGTCCTTTCATTCTTGTTACCAACTCATTACTTATTATTATCATTATTGTTAGTCATTTAGTCACTCATTTAGTTAGTCACTCAGAATGAGTTTTGTGTTCATTCTGTCTGCAGCTCATTTATTTCCTGTTTCTTACATCTTAATGCTGCGTGACAAAATTACAGTAACACCAAACTTTGCTGTAATACTAATCAAATGACATACTTTAAATACAATTCTGATACCATTTCAATGCAGTAAACAACTAAAGTATTGGAGTGTTTGACATGATTAAGCCTGGTTCTGTTCAACTTATTCCAGTTTGACATAAACTAGCTAAACCAGACCACTTCCATTAAAAACCTCTTCACGACAATCTCTCTTATATTTCTATCACTTACCTGTGAGTATAAGATGTGACCACACGGATCTCTGAACAGCTCAATAAGTATTCTGTTGTTTAAAGAGGTTGATCATTGCAGGCATGTTGTTCAAGTTAGTTTCACTTTCTCTGAACTCAGTCTGAGTGATGTCGAGCTCCTCCTGTACTTTAGGGCTGGGAGTCTTCAGGCACTTCACGATCCCATTCCAAAACCATTCTTGATCTACATTTCTCCCCAATTAATTCTTCTGCTGTGCAAATACATCAACTTTACATTTTTACTTTTACTTTACTTTTTGTTTATAGTTGGAATCTCTGTATGTCATTACGGCCATCTTAAACATAGGGGTGTGAATCTTCACTGGTTTCACGATTAAATTCAATTACAATTATTATTATCAACTCAATATCACGATGGGTCACATTCTGTTTTCAATAGGCTATTACTGCACATGGCTACATTTCATATAAATATTCTGTCCAATTTATTTTGTGCAAAATTTACTTTATTTTTTTTTTTATTATATAAGCAGGCTACTTTTTAAAACAATACCTTATTTAAAATAAGTGTTCTTTAAGTATCCGAAAGAATACAGACAATAGTTATGGGTTTTTCTTTTTACCTCTGCATTATTGCTGTTCGATTATTAGGCCTACTAATGAGATCATAGACAGCGGCAGCTTTAACAGGCTGCATTCACACTAATGCACAGATCTATTTCGATATATCAGATGTTCTGTCATGCTCTGAAAACATAACTGACTGTGTGTACATCAATTTCGTATAAAAGTATTCGGAAATGCAAGTGCATTTAACCGCAGCTGCGATCGAGCTTCAGGACAAACAAACACAAAGCGCACGTGAGTGGTGAAAGTCAATAGTCAAGCACCTTTATTTAAGTGAGTGAAGTGAGCTGTGACAAGCCCAAAGCAGTTGTGCAAACTGTCGTTCAACGAAGCCTACAGTATTCAGTAGGAAAATAGTGTGTCAATAATGCAGAAGGACAATAAGCACTCAATTTTCAATTTTGAAGGTTTTTATTTAGCACAGTGGCTAGATTAACAAATAACCAAATGTCACCCGATCTAAATATTCCCTCACAGTTTAATAGTAATGACTTTATGAATTTCTTCACTGATAAAAAACATCAGAAATACAATAACAAATGTAGAACAACGCTTCTCAATATTATTAACTCATCTTTGTCTTTATGTCACGTCCCAAAACCAATCATTAAGCCTCTTATTAAGAAACCTTATTAAGAACTGGCTAATTACAGACCCATCTCAAATTTTCCTTTTATGTCTAAAACTTTAGAAAAAGTTGTATCTGCTCAATTGCGCTCCTTCCTGCAAAAAATGATCTCTATGAAGAATTCAGTCAGGTTCAGGCCCCACCATAGCAAGAAACTGCACTTGTTAAATTACAAATGACTTGCTTCTTGCAACAGACCAAGGCTGCATCTCATTCCTAGTTTTACTTGATCTTAGTGCTGCAATCGATACTATAGATCATGACATACTCAAAGATCAATTACAAAACTATATGGGTATTCAAGGGCATTCTTTAAGATGGTTTAGATCCTACCTGTCAGATCGCTACCACTTTGTTCATTTAAATGGGGAGTCGTCTCAATTATCACCAGTAAAATATGGAGAGCCACAAGGATCTGTCCTAGGTCCTCTGCTATTTTCGATATACATGTGCCCCTTGGTAATATTATTAGAAAAAAAGGGATTAGTTTCCACTGTTATGCAGATGATACTCAGAGTTGGGCAAGTTACTTCCAAAATGTAATACGTTATATATTACTAGTTACTGTCTTTTGAAAGTAATTAGTTACATTACAATATTACTGTCTCTGAATTGTAATGCGTTACACTACTTTTGAGTTACTTTCACCAAAATATCAACAGAAGTATTATAAAATGCCCAAATGTAGTTTATTGCTGCTCATTCTACATCCAGTGGAGGGTAAGTGGTAGGTTATATAGCCATAAAAAATTATAAAATCATATTTAGATGCCGGTATGTAGGTTCTAATTACTGTTACGTTACTAGTTTAGGTTAAAACACAGATAAGCAGAAACGCCTATTACATGAATAAATAACACCGGTTAAAGAAAGCGAAATGTTATAACGTACAAACAATAAACACAATAACTAGCCTATAGGCAATTTTGAACGGTTTCAGAAGAAAACAAGAATGAAAAATATAAGTTGCTAAACAAGCCAAAACGAATTAGGCTAATCAGTGGCGGCGCTAGGGCGGCGCTAGGGAGGGGCCCATCAGAAACTTGCTTAATTTACAATTTTTCCTAATGATGTTCCCTTATTTTTGGTGTCACTTTCATTAACATTGAAAAATAAACATTAAAAAAACATTTGGCTAATATGTGGCCTATAAACTATTGATATTATGGGGGCGGGGTCAAACAACGCAAGAGTTATGCCGTGAACGTCAGTAAACTCACTAAAGAGAAAGTGAAAGTAAAAAAACTGACGGAGCTTTCTAACGCTGCATTAACGGCGCATATTCTCTGAGACAACAAGAGACAAAATTACTTCAATATAGGCTGATGATGGTATATATCTGTCTTAAATTATTCCCTTAATATTTCTCTTGTGTCCCGTAGCCTATAGTGAAAAACATGAGAAGAAACGTATTTCGCGTTAAACAGGTTGTTTTTGAAAATCTGTGCACGAAATAAAGCTGCTCTTAATTTTCATTGATGACTGCAATGTTAATAATTTTAATTATAGGCCTATAATTAATTGTATAAATTAATAGACCTGTTTAAAAAAATTATTGCGGCGCAATAATTTCATGTAATTTAATAATAAAAGTAACCTAATAATAATAATAGGCCTAATAATAAGAAGAATGTAACAGGCCTACATTACTTGGAAATGCTAAATCCTCGTAATATTGCCAATTTTTGATGCTTTGTTTTGACAATATCTCTGGCTATCGTCGACACATGATACGACGCATCTCAGCACGGGGAAGTTATCACATCATTTTACATATAGACTATGATTTAATAAAAACAGATTTTGTTATTTTTAGTTAAACTTAATTTTTGTTGCTTGTCTGCGCTCGTCTTCTCTGACCCCGCAGCTCTCTCCGATAGCTTACTGTTAGTGGCACCAGTCCAGGTGTTTCCAGGTGTTACTCGTGCTATTTCTCCATGTTGAGAGTTTGGTGTCGCACATATTGCACCTATGCATTCTTATCCTTTTCTCCGATAAACTGAAAATAACAGGAGTGTGTCCATCTCACAAATGTAGAATCCGTCTCTGCAGTCATCTCAACCATCTAATTCCAGCAACAGAAGATAGACAAACTATTTTACCCGCGGAATTTTTTCTCTGGTGCTGTTTTGCGGTGTTAGTAATATGTTGTTGTAACTTGCGTTACTGAGATTGTAACGAGTAATAATACTGCCCACATTTTATTAGTAATGCGTTATATTACTGCGTTACAGCAAAACGTAATCTACTTCTGTAATATTATTTTTGTAATGTGTTACTCACAAACAATGATGATACTCAACTATATATCTAAACAAGACAGATGAAACTTCTACATTATCTAAGCTAACAGTGTGGGTTAAAAATGTAAAAGATTGGATGACCAAAAATTTTCTCCTATTAAATCCGGATAAGACAGAGATATTACTTATTGGACCAAAAGACAGTACAAAGAATCTCGTGGATTACAATTTGCAACTAACGGATGTACGGTTACTTCCTATACAGTCAAAAAAATCTGGGAGTTATATTAGATAGCAACTTGTCTTTTGAAAACATCTTTTCACATGTTACAAAACAGCATCTTCCATCTTAGAAACATTGCCAAGAGTTAAGCCAATGCATGAACTAGCTGATGCAGAAAAGCTAGTTCATGCATTCATGACCTCTAGACTGGACTATTGTAATGCACTGCTAGGTGGTTGTCCTGCATCTTCAATAAACAAAAATGCAGTGGCTAGAGTCCTTACCAGGACAAGAAAATATGATCATATTACCCCAATTTACAGTCTCTGCACTGGCTACCTATTAAGTTCTTTATCAGTTACAAAATATTATTACTTGTATTATAAGGCCCTTAATGGGTTAGCTCCTGCGTACCTAACTAGTCTTCTACCACGCTACAATCCATCACGCTCCCTAAGGTCGCAAAACTCTGGACTTTTGGTAGTACCTAGGATAGCAAAGTCCACTAAAGGAGGTAGAGCTTTTTCGCATTTGGCTCCCAAACTCTGAAATAGCCTTCCTGATAACGTTCGGGGTTCAGACACACTCTCTCTGTTTAAATCTAGATTTAAAGGACATCTCTTTGGCCCAGCATTCAAATAATGCACCTATAATCTTTTACTGCAGTTATATCTGATCAAATGCACATTAACATTTTTTTGCTTGGGTTGAACACATCATATTTTGCTTAGTTGGAACAGCAGCTACGTTAATTATGTCTCTATTTGTGTCTCTGTTTCTGCTGGGATTGACATCCCGTGGTAACTAGGATTTACACAAGCTTCAGTCTGGTTCCAGAACACCTGAGAAGAGATGATGCCAACACCTCAGAGGACCTCAGATGATGCCAACCCTGAAACAACATACAGAACTACCACATTCTGCTATAAGTTGATTGCATCATATAATAATGGCTGTTAATAGGGTTACGTCTGTTTGATACGTCTTTAATTGATTTTTCCGTACAATTCTGACATATGTACATAAATTGACAATCACCACTGATAAGCTACCACTAAATATTGTAGAAACCTAATTTGCTGTAAAGTTGCTTTGCAATGATTTGTATCATGAAAAGCGCTGTACAAATAAACTTGAATTTTCAGTTAAAGGCACTTCATCATTGAATTCAGTGATGTCATCATCCAGCTCAGTTCAGTTTAAACATACATGCTTAAAACTAAATACATAAAGTGTACAAAACTATGCATATTTGCATAGTCACATATAAAATACACATATTTGCATCAGTAATTTCACAGTTTGGCACATTGTACATGCTCATGGGTCATACTATACTGAACAAAATTATAAACGCAACACTTTTGTTTTTGCCCCCATTTTTCATGAGCTGAACTCAAAGATCTAAGACTTTTTCTATGTACACAAAAGGCCTATTTCTCTCAAATATTGTTCACAAATCTGTCTAAATCTGTGTTAGTGAGCACTTCTCCTTTGCCGAGATAATCCATCCACCTCACAGGTGTGGCATATCAAGATGCTGATTAGACAGCATGATTATTGCACAGGTGTGCCTTAGGCTGGCCACAATAAAAGGCCACTCTAAAATGTGCAGTTTTATCACACAGCACAATGCCACAGATGTCGCAAGTTTTGAGGGAGTGTGCAATTGGCATGCTGACTGCAGGAATGTCCACCAGAGCTGTTGCCCGTGAATTTAATGTTCATTTCTCTACCATAAGCCGTCTCTGAAGGCGTTTCAGAGAATTTGGCAGTACATCCAACCGGCCTCACAACCGCAGACCACGTGTAACCACACCAGCCCAGGACCTCCACATCCAGCATCTTCACCTCCAAGATCATCTGAGACCAGCCATCCGGACAGCTGCTGCAACAATCGGTTTGCATAACCAAAGAATTTCTGCACAAACTGTCAGAAACCGTCTCAGGGAAGCTCATCTGCATGATCGTCGTTCTCATCGGGGTCTCGACCTGACTGCAGTTCGTCGTTGTAACCGACTTGAGTGGGCAAATGCTCACATTCGATGGCGTCTGGCACTTTGGAGAGGTGTTCTCTTCACGGATGAATCCCGGTTTTCACTGTACAGGGCAGATGGCAGACAACGTGTATGGCGTCGTGTGGGTGAGTGGTTTGCTGATGTCAGCGTTGTGGATCGAGTGGCCCATGGTGGCGTTGGGGTTATGGTATGGGCAGGCGTATGTTATGGACAACGAACACAGGTGCATTATATTAATGGCATTTTGAATGTACAGAGATACCGTGATGAGATCCTGAGGCCCATTCATCCACGACCATCACCTCATGTTGCAGCATGATAATGCACGGCCCCATGTTGCAAGGATCTGTACACAATTCCTGGAAGCTGAAAACATCCCAGTTCTTGCATGGCCAGCATACTCACCGGACATTTCACCCATTGAGCATGTTTGGGATGCTCTGGATCGACGTATACGACAGCGTGTTCCAGTTCCTGCCAATATCCAGCAACTTCGCACAGCCATTGAAGAGGAGTGGACCAACATTCCACAGGCCACAATCAACAACCTGATCAACCTCACTGTGTGAGGCAAATGGTGGTCACACCAGATACTGACTGGTTTTCGGACCCCCCAATACAGTAAAACTGCACATTTTAGAGTGGCCTTTTATTGTGGCCAGCCTAAGGCACACCTGTGCAATAATCATGCTATCTAATCAGCATCTTGATATGCCACACCTGTGAGTTGGATGGATTATCTCGGCAAAGGAGAAGTGCTCACTAACACAGATTTGGGAACAGATTTTGAGAGAAATAGGCCTTTTGTGTACATAGAAAAAGTCTTAGATCTTTGAGTTCAGCTCATGAAAAATGGGGGCAAAAACAAAAGTGTTGCTTTTAATTTTGTTCAGTGTATGAATACTTTCCTAACTGTTTAGTAAAAAAACGTTGATGGATTCATTAAAAACAATACCTTCCGGTCCAGGCCCCATTAACTGGATGTACACATGTTTTTAATGCTTTTCTAAACTCACTGCTTAAAGATGTTGTAAAGTTCTCAGTGCCTTCAGTTTTACTTACTATGTTGTTCAGTGTCATCAGTTTTGTGTGTATCTGTGTCGTCCAGTCTGTCTTTTGATTCTGTACCACATTCTGTAGAAGATATTGAAAGGTCAGTCTTACAGTTTAGCATCAAATATCTGTTCAACTCATGAAGAATACACCTCCCCTTACGCTAAGAAAATGTATTTCCTAATATATGAATGCTCAATATATTAAACAACATAATGGTATATTAGAAATTATACAGAATAATATATTGTGTAAATATATTACAATATATTGAATAATACTTAAGGAATTGCCTCTTTTCATATATTGAAATATATGTGACAATATATTTACTTATATATCACAATATTTGTCATTTTATATTCAGTAATACACTTTATAATATATAGATGTACATGTGATAAGATATGGTACTGCATGTGTGAAAATATATTGAACATAAGGTGTTTTTTTCCCCCGTCTCCACAACATTTTATGTACTATATTGTATTTGGAATATGTTCTGATCTTCAGTGCAAATTACAGCCTAATCGCAATGATGTACTGAAGGATTTTACAATGTGGTGAGAAATAAATATTTTCATGAATGTGCAGTACTCGTCTCATGTGTTGTGTTTGGTCAATATATTCATGAACTTTAACAATATCTCTCTCTCTCTCACACACACACACACACACACACACACACAAAGGCTATCAAAAATAGAAATGTTATACGTGTTAGATTGAGTGTAAGTGGTTCAAACATAATTAGATTTTATGAACCATGTGTGTGCCATACGGTACCAAAACTGGGTTTTGTTAAATTATTGTAAAGTTTTGCATGAAGTGTTTCATTTTGCAAAAGATCTGAGATGTTCTGAGCTTGTGTGTGTGTGTGTGTGTGTGTGTGTGTGTGTGTGTGTGTGTGTGTGTGTGTGTGTGTCGTGTGGTGGTGTGAATAGGTGGTGTAGTGTTTTGACAAAATGAGCCTTGTTTTTAAAATGTGCTTAAGAAATCGTAAAAAAAACTGCAATGGAAACATTACAAATACAGACTTACTCAATAAGTTTGACAAATTTCAATTAATGTTAAGACAGTAAGAACTTGTAGAAAGTATATGTGAATGTATACATGCTGTTTTGAGTTTCGTAAGGGATCAAATTGTCATTAATGCTGTTAAGTTATTTTGGTGAAAAAAGAGAAAGGATTTTGGGATGGTTGTTGTTGTAGCACAAACTGAATTCTAAGTGGATTGCTGAATTCATTTTTTTCCTCAATATTAGTGACACAGCAGAGTTCACCGTGTCACTTCAGATGGCTCCATAAGAAATGGTAGGCTTACATGATTGTGGTCTTGTTCCTCATATACCACGTGTTTCACATTCAGTTCTATAAAACAAAGTTGTGTTTGATCAAAACAGTTCAGAATTCAATTTCATGTGTTTTAGCCACTTTGACAACTACCCAGTACGGATCTCACCCTCGTGTTGTTCCAAACCTGTAAGACCTTCGTTCATCTTCGGAACACAAATGAAGATATTTTTGATGAAATCCGAGAGCTTTCTGACCCGCCATAGACAGCAAGGGAACTTCCACGGTCAAGGCACTGAAAGGTAGTAAGTCAAGTCAAGTCACCTTTATTTATATAGCGCTTTTAACAATAAATATTTTTCAAAGCAGCTTTACAGTATTACATGGGAAAATAGTGTGCAATAATGCGAAAGGACAACAGTAAACACTAAATTTTCAGTTAAAATCAGTTCATCATTGATTCAGTGATGTAATCATCCAGCTCATGTTCAGTTCTCTTCCAATAGTGTCTGTGCAATCAAGTCAACGATATCACTGGAAATGAAGTGTCCCCAACTAAGCAAGCCAGAGGCGACAGCGGCAAGGAACCAAAACTCCATCGGTGACAGAATGGAGAAAAAAACCTTAGGAGAAACCAAATTTAGTAGGGGGGCCAGTTCTCCTCCGGCCAGACAAACCAGCAGTTCAATTCCATGCTGCAACAAAGTCAGATTGTGCAGAGGACTCATCTGGTTCTGTGGTCTTGTCCCGGTGGACGTCTAGGAGACAAGGTCTTCACTGGAGATCTGTATCAGGGGCTCATCTAGTTGTCCTGGTCTCCGCTGTCTTTCAGGGCTGTGGAGGTCCTTTTTAGGTGCTGATCCACCATCTGGTCTGAGTACGTACTGGATCCGGGTGACTGCAGGGACCATCTGATCTGGATACAGACTGGATATGGTGGCTACAGTGACCTCGGAATAAGAAAAAAACAGACTAATATTAGCGTAGATGCCATTCTTCTAACGATGTAACAAGTACATCGGGTGTTATGGGAAGTGTTCACGGTTCGGTTGACCTAATTAATGCAGCCTAAAAATCCTTTTTAACGGATTTGAATATTAGAAGTGTTTTAGTGTGTTATGTGTAAGCCAGGTTTAAGAGATGGGTCTTTAATCTAGATTTTAAACTGCAAGAGTGTGTCTGCCTACCGAACAATGTTAGGTAGGTTATTCCAGCGTTTGGGCGCTAAATAGGAAAAGGATCTGCCGACCGCAGTTGATTTTGATATTCTAGGTATTAGCAAATGGCCAGAGTTTTGAGAACGCAACGGACATGGAATACTATAATGTAACAAGAGCTCGTTCAAATAATGAGGTGCTAAACCATTCAGGGCTTTAAAAGTAATAAGCAAGATTTTAAAATCTAAACAATGTTTAATAGGTAGCCAGTGCAGTGTTGACAGAACCGGGCTAATACAAATGCCGTTCATACTCCTGGTTTCTAGTAAGAACTCTAGCTCGCTGAATTTTGGACCGCTGGAGTTTGTTTGTTAACGCGTGGCAGACAACCAACCAATGAAAGCATTACAATAATCTCAACCGTGAGGTTCATAAAAACTGGATTACATTCTTTGACATTTGACATAGAGAAAAGTCAGGTCGTAATTTATAGATATATTTTTAGCGGATTGGAACAAAAAAATGCAAGTTTAATAATGCTTACGAGAAAGACGTAGGACCTTATCTAAGGGACTGCAAGGTTGCTATCAAATAGCATACCTAGGTTTCTAACTGATGACGAAGAATTGAAAGAGCAGTCATCAAGTTTTAGAGAGTGTTCTAGGTTATTACGTGCAGATTTTTCGGTCCTATAATTAACACCTCTGTTTTTCAGAATTTAGCCCAAAGGAAATTTACTCGTCATCCAGTTTTTTATATAGACTATGATTACGTTAGCTTTTCAAATTGGTATGTTTCGCCAGGCCGCGAAGAAATATAGAGCTGAGTGTCATCAGCATTACAGTGAAAGCTAACACCGTGTTTCCTGATGATATCTCCCAAGGGTATCATGTAAAGTGTGAAGAGTAACGGCCTTAGTACTGAGCCTTGAGGTACTCCATAATGCACTTGTGATCGATATGATACCTCATCATTCACAGCTACTAATTGATGACGGCGAATGCGCGAGTCAGATGGATAAGTAGATTTGAACCATTGCTAATCACTTCAATTCAAATGCCACACAAACCCGTTTTCTAGTCTATGCAACACAGAATGTGTGTGGTCATAGTGTCTCTCTCGAAAAGCAGCGCTTTAAGACCTTTCAATAGCACTAATAGAGAGATACAACCACGATCGGATGATAAGAGCCGGTGATTTTTAACTCTGATGAGAGCAGTCTCAGTACTGTGATACGGTTTAAATCCTGACTGGAAATCCTCACAGACACCATTTTTCTCTAAGAAGGAATATAATTGTGAGGCCCCGAGAAATCAGCTAACTTTTCGTATCGTGCAGACAGAATCGACAACAAACGGGAGATTCGACGGTCGAGATGGTTCTGTAATTAACTAGTTATTGGGGTCAAGTTGGGTTTGTTTGATTGATCCCCTCGGGCTTAATAAGCCCAGTTGGAAGGTCTTGGGGGAAATCTCATATGACAATGCATGACTATTAATAATAGTCAGCAAGAGGATCTCCTATGACTGCTTGGAACAGCACCATCTGTTAGGATGCTTATATGGAATGAGACGTACCCCGGTCTAACATAATGTTGTGAGTAGATGATTTAACACTTTTCTACAAGTATCCTCTCATATAGTAGTGCCCGAGGACACTGAGTGGAATTATTCCTCAGGCGAGCTATAGCAAGCTATCTGATGCGATACTATAGCTGACTGCTGCATGGTTACAATTTTATCTCTAATAGTACTCGCAAATAGTAAGGACACGATAAAATAGTCCATGTGACATCGAGCGGTTTTATCAACCGTTAATGTTATGAAGTCCATAGAGAAAAACTTTTTTGATGTTTTTTTTCACCCTGAGAAACACAATAATCTTAGAGAACAAAAAATAAGGGGTGGAAAAACCAATGGACCAAAAAATAAACAACAAAATATATATATAGATATAATATATATAAGATATACATATGATATATAATAAATAACTTTATTCAGTGATTTCACATTCCATTTACGAGAGTACCACAATGCAACCACAGTGTTTTGTTTTCTTTTTATTTATTAATTAATTCAATCTGCCAAATATTTTCCTTGTTTTCCACATAGGAATCTATGAGTAACTGTGATTTGTTTTCCCGAGCTAAATCACATCGCCAGTGAGTTTCGCAAATATCGTAAAATGCTATATGGTATATGAATACAACGTAAACACTTATATATTTTGATACATTTACTTTTTACTATAGCCATCTGTGTCTTTTAAAATATGGATTCTGTCACTCTAGCAATGTTTGTCTGTTGTCCATGTCAGGTACGCATTTTAATTAGACGGTGGGGAAACGCCCACAATTGATTCTACTTGGTCAACACGAAGAAGCGTTTACATAACTTTTAGCATTAATAAATATGCATTATGTTACTAGAAGACACACAATACAGCAGTACTAATCAATGTAGCGATTGCTAGAGCATCTTGTTATTTTAGAAAATCTTCTTCGCTCTGTCACAGCTGCTCTGATGGTATGAAGCCGGTGCATTAAATCTCTTTGATCGCATTTAAGCTCTTTAACCTCCATCCGATGTGAACGTGCCAAAATAAACTAACCTTTGTATTGTCCACACAAATATCACCACACAGTCAGCATTTCACAACTCAAATAGAGTAAATAAAACCATTTATGGTTGTTAACTGAGAGCCAAATCTTTGGGGGGAAAAAAAAAAAAATTATAAAAAAAACAAAAAAAAAAAAAAAGAAGAAAAAAAAAAAAAAAAAAAAAACACACAAACACGGTGCCTGCAGCTACTTTTGTAATCCACTGATTATTCTGGTTGTGCCCAAAAATAATGTCGCCTGACGCACTCTTATTATTTAATAAAAAGAGGAATATTTTTATCAAAAAAATACATTCTTGTATTAATCCAGTATTTTGGAAGTAATAAAAAGATTGTTAGAATTATTTTAGGGGTGGGGCCCCCCTTAAACGTAACCCAAACCCCAAAGTACAAAGTGATAGGAACCCTCGTTTCTTTGTTTGTTGTATGTATTACTGTTGTTGTTCTTCCTTTCCTTCGTCCTTTTATTTGCTTTGTTGTGCATGAGAATGTGAAAAATAATTTTCTTTCAAAATCACTGAAACTGAATGTGAAAAATGCATTTCAGGAAGAAAAACAACTATAGCCTATGGCTCTTCCTTGTTTTAGGGCGCCCTGTCAGCAGCACTCTCTCTAAATGTGTATTAAATCAGATATATCTCATGATCATCGCTTTCACCCAAAACCAGCGGGTGCTAAACCTGACATAAACCTTGTGGAACAGACCTGGATTAATTGGTTTAAGGAAATGTTCATGTAAAAGGGATGTTTTCAATTATCTTGTGTTTCACCCAAAAAAACAAAATGTAAATTATGTCATTAATTACTAACCCTCATGTTGTTCCAAAAACCAAAAACTTGCAGAGACCTCGTTCATCTTCAGACACACAAATTAATTAAGATATGTTTGATGAAAGTCCCGAGAGCTCTCTGACCACAGGTTTTTTTTTTTTAAAACTGTCCTTCACCAATCTAAAATATGAAATCTAAAGATAGGAAAACTGCAGATTTTATCTTCTGTCTAGAGGCAGTGTACCGGAGGAGGTTTACTTTTTTAACTTTTTAAAAAAATAGTGTCAGTACTATTAAACAATTTATGCACATCCCTACAATTTATCACTAGTAACAGCACTGCCAAGAAAAAAACAAAAAAAAAAGAAGTTGAGTTAAAAGCACTACCCCTGTAGTGAATCATGCCACAAAATAACCTTGGAATATGCTCCCATGGTTGAAAAACAAAGATAAAAAACAGCTGAGTGCAAAAAAGTATAGATAAAGAAAAAGCCTTTATTGTGAGGATCATGTTAGCAAAAATTTTACGAGTATTCATTCAAAACTGATCTGACCTGAAATAACTTCAAACGACAGACAAGCCAAAAAGATTTGTCTGTTATTCTTTCTTGTATAAATGTAAATTACTGTATTTGCTAATTGCAGTATTGCTCTCTTTCTCAATGAGTATTTATGCTAATATACATGAATACACACACATTGAAAGGAGTTTGACACCATATTGAGACATATTTAATATCCAATAATTTTAATATTCATTTGCATTGTCAGCCTGCACATGTCAGCATACTGAGTGCTAAATGTGAACAGGTTTAACATTTAGTAGGTTTTTTAAAGATATTTTGTAATACTGATGATGAGATAAAGCAAAAATACATTTATTAGGATAGGACAGTTGTATAAAGCTTTTTTTTTTTTGGTGTATATGTATTGCGTTTTCATTTCCAAAGCTGCTCCAACATTGCATTCTTTATCCAAGCCTCGTCTGGTTTCACACAAAATTGGGTTCTAGGTGTCATAACCCTGAGGGGAAAAGTTCATATTCAAAATGTTTGTTTAAAGTGCTGGCATGCACAAAATCATTTTATCATTAATTTATAATTCATAAAAGGAGCACATTGCTATATTTCAGAGTTTAAATACTTACACAATGGCAGGAATAGGGCAACGTGAATCTGTCTCCACAGCACTGACAATTTTTTTGGCTGGAATTTGAAAGTCAATAAAATCAATGCAACACCACACAGGAGCTGCAGGAGCAACAGCTGCTGGTGAGATAAAAAATAGTTTTAGGAGAAAATTAGTATAAAACCAACATTAGCCAAACCTGTGCAAATGCAACAAATGAAACTAAACATGCCATAAATTGTCTGAAAACAATATATTTTGTCTGGATTCGAAAGGAAAGCCCTTACGATATGAAGTCCCCTGCTTAGAGCAGAAGATCACCAGGAACAGTGCACACATCAGGCTTCTCATTCTTCAAGATGTTTCTTCACAATGACAGAAAGAATCTGTAGAAGTTCTGTGGAGCTTGAAGCTCTCAGAGCTGATGTGTCCAGAATAACGTCTGAGCAGCTTCACATATTCCACATAAAGACATTCATGTAAATCTATTTCTGAGTATCAACATTGCATGAGAGTAGTTTTTAGCTCCTCCTTTTCCCTGCTTTGTCACTCATGTGAAAATGTTCCAAGTACTTTTCTTTTCTTCTCTGAAAACATGTTTTCTGGCCTGTCAAGCTCGGCATTAAATCAACAAAATCAGAAGATTTTATAATAAAATTTGAATTGTGTTGTCACCAGATATCAGATGCTTAACCTTGTCCCCTTTACTCACATATAAACCCAAATACCTTGATTAACTGGTTCAGGTGTGTTTAATTAAAGCACTGACCTTAAGTTGGACCACCAGAAACAGGACTGAGAGCCCCTGCTCTAAGAAAACAAAACCAATTCTTGTTTCTAGTGACACTTCTTGGTCTAATAGAGAAGTTTGAATAATTCAGCCACCAGTTAAACTGCCTTACAGAATTAAAATATGCAAATGTAATGACAGCAAATGGCAGCCTTTAAAGACTAAGATGGCGTGATCTAACATTTCATTCACTGTGAAATGTTATTTTGAGTCAGATGAAAACAGTAATCTGACTTTTTAAAATGGCATGCAAATATTTTAGTCCTGTGGACCGCTGCAGGGTTAGAGTATGTTAGAGAGAGTGTAGGTTTACTGGGTGCTGATCTTTTGGCATTTTTCAGACCTGGGACAATTTTGCACGCTTACTTTCTGTTGTGTGCACATGTTCTCTATAGTGACCAAGACTTCACGTGTGAGTATTGCAGGCCTTGTAGCTCAGAATACATATGCATTTTTTAATTCATTTATTTATTAGATATTTCTGTATTTTTTTGTTTTGTTTAGTTTTTTGCATTGTCCATTATCAAAATATCTACCTTTAACATTGACTTCTGACATTTAAGTGAAAAGTTGAAAAGTTTCTAAATGTATGCAGTAGAGGATAAAAATGTTATTACATGAAGATAATTTTATTATTTATAAATTTTACTGAATTACTGAAGCCAAAAACATAAATAATTTTAGAAAAAATGTGGTATACACACGTCAGAAACATAGTCGAACATTTGACTCTTGCACTTTAATAGACTGTTTATTACAGTGTTTTTAAAAGTGCTTAGACACTAAAAGTGGTATGAGGCCCACTCAGTGAAACCATTCACTCATAAACATAAGCTTTAGTCCAAGCTGACAAACTACAGGACATGACGGCTTTAAATCAGTGTGATAGTGGTAAACATCTTTTAGCAAAAACTCTAAACACAGTTCTCTCATTTTACAATTCAAAACAAACAGATCTCTTGTTTCATTTGGGAAACACTGCCTTTAAGCCACACTATTTGCTGATGACCTACAGCCAGTGATCATGTGTGAAAACACTAGACATCATTAGTTCAATCATACGAAATAAACACACTCAGTGTTTGAGCAAAGATTTGCGCCTTGTATTTCTGTTTACAGGTATTTATCTTGTCATAAAGAACATTAGAAATGTAAAGTGACTGTCGACTGGGATTATTATGCATATTCAACACAAACACACAACACACACATTCACACACACCACACGCACAAACATCCTACACACAACAACACACACACACACACACGCACCAACACAAATATACTATCACACACACTCTAACACACACACTACTCACAAACAAACACACACACACACACACACACACAATACCAGTCAAAAGTTTTGAAAAGTAGTATTTTTAATGTTTTTTTAAAGAAGTATCTTCTGCTCACCAAGCCTTCATTTATTTTATACATTGAATCATTTGGAATCGTTTTACTATGTAAAATGTAACCTTTGCAATTGAATATCGGTCAGAATGTAATTTATTCCTGTGAAGACACAGATGAATTTTCAGCATCATTACTCCGTCTTCAGTGTCACATGATCCTTTCGAAATCATTTGCTATACTGATTTGTGTTCACGAATATTTGATTATTTATCATGTGTTCAGCAGACATAGTTATACAGCTACCAAAAAATAAACGGATGAAGAAACAGTTGTTATTACAGTTTTTGCCCGTTGCTTGAACACTATAGACACATGCTTAGGCCAAAGTAACAAAACTTGAAGCTTTTGTTACTATATCTTAAACACAGTGTAACCATACCTTAACAAAAGCGCTGCTTTGCACATTATTTGCAATTCTGTAACACACTTGCTCCTAGACACTACACACCATTTCATACATAAGACACTTAGTTCAAAAATGAAATCTCAGGGTACCATTGGGAAAACCCATCTATTCAAAATACAACACACATTGGTTAATTGAAAAGACGTTGACACACACCTGAAAACACTTACTTACAAAACTGAACACCAATCAGCCAGCTACAAAAAGGTCTCAGTTAAGCCATTTTGAGAACTTTGCAAGCATGGAGGCAGGGAGAGCTAGAGGCAGAGACCATTATTTCGGATGACATAAGAGCAACTTTGGTGGACCATGTCATAAACCATGGCCTGACTATGAGGGAAGCTGGGCAGAGAGTCCATCCTAATCTAAGCCGTTTCACAGTTTCATCCATAATAAGGACATTCCGACTGGAAAACAGGTATGTCTTCAACTCTCTACTCTACTCAGACTGTATCTAGAGTATTTACAGTACTGTACCATATCACGTTACTGTATCACATGTATTGTATTCCAGGGTGGCTAATGCTCCTTTTCCAACAAAAGTGGTAGTTTTGGGAAACATACCATGATAACGTGTTGAGATGTTTCAGTACTGTGTATGGTAAATACAGTAAAGTTCAGTATACACAGTACTGTAAAAAAGAAGCAAACGAGAACAATTTGTGGTTGCATTTTTCTACAGAATGGCTAGAAGACCTACTGGGGGTGGACGCCAACGCCTGTTCACCCAACAGCAGGAACTTGCCATAGTGAACCTAATCAGAGCAAACAATGCAATCCGTCTCCACCAGCTACAGCAACAAATACTTGCAGATAGGCAAGTATTCAACAACATAAATCGAGTAAGCATTACAACTATCAGACGCATCTTGGTAAAGCACAACATGACCATGAAGCAATTGTACAGGGTCCCACTTGAGAGGAACAGTGTCAGGGTCAAAGAACTTCGACATGAATATGTACAGGTAAGTGTTTCAGTCCTTTACATTTACAATAAAGAATGGGTGCAGTCCAGTAACAGATGAATATGTACCACTGGATTAGTACCACATAGATACATTCAGAAAGCTACACGGGTACCTGTGTGGTGGGGTGGGTCGGTTCTGTATATGTAGTAGTGTAAGTGTGTGCTTTGAGTAAAGCCATCCACAATATGTATTTTTTGTTACAGACAATCTTGGACATGGATGGAGATGCCCAGCCGCATGAATGTATTTACATTGACGAGGCTGGATTCAACCTTAGCAAAAACAGACGACGGGGACGTAATATAATTGACCAAAGGGCAATTTTGCACGTCCCGCGCTCCCTCCCCCCCCCCTCCCTCTTCTTTTCCCTTTCCGGCAGCGGGGGGGAAATATCACATTGTGTGCTGCCATAAGTCTTCGAGGCCTACTGCACCATCATGCCAAACTGGGTCCCTATAATGCGCAACACCATCACATTTCTAGATGCACTTCATGATGCAGTTGGACAGGATGGACCAGAGCAGCCCAGGTTTGTTGTTGTCTGGGTTAATGTTAGTTTCCATCGGGCTGCTCTGGTCCAGAACGGGTTCACCAACCATGATCACTTTGAAGTTCTGTACTTGCCCCCTTACTCGCCATTTCTAAACCCTATCGAATAATTTTTTTCCGCTTGGAGATGGCGCATATATGACCGCCAACCACATGCCCGTATGCCTCTTCTGCAGGCAATGGAACAGGCCTGCGGAGACATTGAGGTGAGGTCTATCCAGGGATGGATTCGACACACAAGGGGATATTTTCCCCGGTGCTTGGCAAGAGAAGACATTGCTTGTGATGTTGATGAGATCCTGTGGCCAGACCCCAACAGACGGCAGGATCCATAAGCCCACTTGCGCACAATTGTGTTTACAGTGTGATTGTTGGTTTATTTGTATTGTAAAATATACTAATGTAATGATTTTGAAATCAGTATTTCATTTTTTTTGGTTGTTGAGAAAACATGCCCTCTGTGGAACTGAATAAAAACATTTGAAAACAAAAGACTGCAGCTTTTTATATAAAGTAGACTAGTGTGTTGCTGCTAATCTGAAAGTGTATTCATATCATGCAAGTGTGTATCATTTTGTCATCAGAGTGACATTTTGACAAAGGATTGTTAGGTTTTGATAGCAGAGTTTCAATTTGACATAGATGTGAATGGTTTATTTCCCAGTGTTGTGTCTTATTTGCTTGTGTGTAGAGTTTTGACACAATGAGCCAAATTTAGCAAAACGTGTGTAAGCAACGGGCAAAAACTGTCTAACACAAAATCACTGAACGGCTGAAACATCAAGCATAAATGAAATGTCTCGTGTTTGCCCCACTTGTCCAGTGGTGAATTATAAAAAACTTATTCACCCTAAATAGTCCTTAATGGTTACGAATGTTATTTTTCAGTAAACTATATAAAAACTATTTTTATTTTTATTTGTATTGCTTTCTAAATTCGGACACAGCCGAGGCCATAGGTCACTTCAGAAGACTCAGTCTCCATAAAATAGGAAAACGACAGAATTGATTCTGCCATACCGTGGTCTTATACCTCAAGAAATGTACCGGATCCATTATTTTTCACCCCATGGCACTGTTTATACTCCACCATCCCCGAAGGAAAGAGTCCAAAATATCATATATATCTCATCTATAGTATGAAACGAGATTCATTTTAATTTAATTTTTAACTTAATTTTTAATTTCCCTTAGGTCGCTCTTTCACAGCTGCTCTGATGGTACGAAGCCGGTGCATTAAATCTCTTTGATCGCATTTAAGCTCTTTAACCTCCATCCGATGTGAACGTGCCAAAATAAACTAACCTTTGTATTGTCCACACAAATATCACCACACAGTCAGCATTTCACAACTCAACTCCAGAGTAAATAAAACCATTTATGGTTGTTAGAGCAATTCACATGCAAAAATAACAACACACATAACACTGTGCAGCTACTCTTTATCTCACTGATGTGTCCAAAATGACGGTACTTCATTATATAAGATAATTTTTATCAAAAGACATTCTTGTAAATCCACTTCTGGGAATAGAATAATTATTAGGGATCCAAGTACAAAGTGCTGGAAGCCTGTTGTATTTATTGTTTTTCTTCTTCCTTTCCCTTGTCCCTTGTTGTGCAAGAGAATGTGAAAAATACATTTCTTTCAGAATTGACTGAAAATGCACTTCAGGAAAAAAACATGGCCTACGGCTTCTCTTTTTCAGACCTGTCAGCACTAAATGCACTAAATCAAAATATCATCATTTGAATTTTACTTGCCCAATAAAAAACTTAGGTCACACCAGGAACCCTTTACTCACATATAAACCCAAAGACCTTGATTAACTGGTTCAGATGTGTTTAATTAAAGCACTAAACTTAAGAAGACTGACCACCAGACATAGGTCTGAAAACAAGCCAAAAACTTAAACAATTAAACAAATATAAATGATATGCTAATTGCAGTATTGCTGTCTTTCTCTATGAGTATTTATGCTAATTTACATGAATATTCATAAATTCAAAGGAGTTTGACACCATGTTGACATCCGCTAATATCCAATTTTAATATTTATTTGCATTGTCAGCCTGCACGTCAACATAGTAGTTTTTTTTTTAAGATATCTTGTAATATTGATGAGATACAGCAAAAAATAACAAATAACAAATACATTTAAGAAAAAATTACAGTTGTATAAAGCAGTAACAGTATTATTTTGTGCATATGTATTGTGTTTCATTTCCATTGCATATCCCCCATTACTTCCTTTATCCAAGCCTCGTCTGCTTTCACACAAAATTCGTTTCTAGGTGTCCTAACCCTGAGGGGAAAAGTTCGCATTCAAAACGCGTTCACAGCACTGACAATTCTTTTGGATGGAATTTGAAAGTCAATAAAATCAAAGCAACACCACACAGGAGCTGCAGGAGCAACAGCTGTTGGTGAGATTAAAAAATAGTTTTAGGAGAGAATGGGTATAAAACCAACATTAGCCAAACCTGTGCAAATGCAACAAATGAAACTAAACATGCCACAAATTGTCTGAAAACAATATATTTTGTCTGGATTCAAAAGGAAAGCCCTTACGATATGAAGTCCCCTGCTTAGAGCAGAAGATCACCAGGAACAGCACACACATCAAGCTTCTCATTCTTCAAGATGTTTCTTCACAATGACAGAAATAATCTGTAGAAGTTCTGTGGAGCTTGAAGATCTCAGAGCTGATGTGTGCTGAATAACTTCTGAGCTGGGCTGGATTATCCAATGGGCATTATGGGCACAGGCCCAGGGACCCAGGGGCCCAAGCGAGGGGAAGAACAATTTTGGAGTGTTTATTTACACTAAGTGCAAATAGCCCACCTCGTTGGCAGAGGCTGTTTACACTAGCTCCACCCACCAATATCTGTTTGGCATAGACAACATTACTAAAGACACGAGTCATACCACAGGCTCATGGCGTAGGGCGTAAAGTGCATGTCTCTGTGTGTTGATGGGATAGACCAGAGTTTGAATCCAACTTTTGCTGAACTCATTCCTCATATAAGATCAGAAAGACATTAATTTCAATAAAAATGAAGGAAATATTCAAAAAATTGAAATATTTCAGTAGAAGAGGAGGAGAGGAAAGGAGCAGAGAGGCAGACAAAGGGCCTCATTCATGAAACACGAGGAGAATTAATATTTGCGTAAATCGTTCGCAAAGCCATTTTGATGTGAACTTTCGAATTCATGAAAATGATCGTATTTTAAACAGATTAGATAAAACACATCAAATGTTCTGTGTCTTTTTGGCAAACTTGCTGACACTGAATTTAGATGCAACTGCCATAAATTATTTTACAAGTTATTTCCCGGCCTTTTTTTTTTTTTTTTTGTACATAACAGTTGAAAAATGTTCAACTTTGGGTGAAACCAAAGAAATGCAGCACTCGTCACTGTCACTTTTCCAATCAATGGAGGAGGACCGGGACAAATACTTCACCGACCAACCATCCTACTTTGTACAACCCCATAGGAAAGAAAAATCAAAAGTGAGATCTCTTTAACATCTCAAATATTTCTCCTAGACAGAAATGAGGTTACTTTAACATCAAATGGAGACTTATGCTTGAGTCTCCTGCTTCTCACACTTGTCTCCTGAGACAAAAACTCTAACACTCTCACAGTGGTCTCCTTTAAAGTTTTAGAAGAGATCTCAACAACATCACACACTATGCTCAGACATTTCTCCTAGTCTGGTGGTCTCATATTTGTCTCCTCAAAAGTTTCAAACAAGATCTCAACAGCATCACTCATTGTGCTCAGATTTTTCTCCTTAGCTAGAGACACTGGATCTCTCACATTTGTCTCCTTTAAAGCTTTAGAAGATATCTCAGCAACATCACACACTGTGCTTAGATTTGTCTCTTTAGCTAAATAATCTGGGGTTCTCATATTTGTCTCCTGTAAAGCTTCAGAAGAGATCTCAACAACATCAAAGTGTTGCGAAAGCAGTTGGTGTGTAGTGGAGGGTATCGCAGGTATACGGAGTTATACCCACTTCTTTCTCAGGGCTTGGGGTAACCCTTCTAAATCCCCGCTGATACGCATCATTCATTAGTGTCGCATTAGGCAAAAATCATGACGTCACCCACATGGAGCTAGCCAATCACATGTAAAAAATACAATATTCTTAAACCACCCAGTAACGACAGTGAGCGGTCAGGGACCGTGGCACCGGCTTCCTTGAAATAAAATTTGCTGATAATAGTGTATCGTTAGAATAATAGTTAATTATGAGTACTACTTGAATCAGGACATTACAACGAAAAAATAGCTTAAAAAATGGTACAACTCCTGTAAACTTTCCGTCCACGGATCCAGTAAACAAAAGCGTTACAAAGCTAAATACGAGAAACCCAAACGATTTCAGCAGAGATGGGAGAGTCGAGTCCAGATGTCGTAAATATTTTTCAGTGGGTATTTGGTTTAAACGAGGACGTGGGTGTTATCCGGATGGTGAATGAAAGGTGTTGTTAGATATGCGCTGGTCTAGTTATTGAATGGATCGTATAGTAGCATTACAGTAAGATCAAGACAGCAGGTTTAGTGGTCTTTTGGAGTCTCCCTGTGGTCCTGTTTGATATCACAGCTTAACTGGTGCTTATTTATATTACAGTTTTTTATGATTGTCGTGTTTGTGATTTAACGTACTTGATGATAGTATTAATGTGTAGACTGTGTTTCCAACATCTGTAGCCCAACCAAAACCCTTACTAGTTGAAGGAGCAAAACCAAGGCTCGATTTGCATCTGTACTGTAAGCTCATCATTTTGTTTTGTCTTGGTTGCTTTCACATTGTTATGTTGCAAAACATTACAAAGTGCCAATTTGCAAAAAACGAACACACTTGCATACACAAACACAGAAGTATTATCATGATCTCACTCTTGCAATTCAACCACTGCCTGTCAAATTACCACATCTATGATCAATCTGTAAACACAGCCATCAGGGCACAAAAACATGATGCTAAATGAGACACCCAATCAGGTTTAAGCAATATACAAATGAAGCAGGTAGGGGGTGTTTCACATGCCTTCAACCAAAATGGAAGGAGTCAGAAGAAGAGTGAGGGTGAGAGGAGGAGTACACAGAGGAGGAGAAGGAGGTAGATGAAGAGGCAGAGGAAGACCTGAAGCAGGAGGAGAACGTGCACAAAGAAGAGGACCAAACTTATCAAATGACATTCGTGCAACACTAGTGGACCATGTTGTGAACCACGGATTGACGCTGACGGAGGCTGGACTGAGAGTTCAGCCAAATCTTAGCAGATATACAGTGGCATCTGTCATAAGGACTTTTCGACAGGAGAACAGGTAAAAGAAGATCTGTCTACAGTTACAGTAATCAGCCGCTTATTGTATGTTAGTGTGGGGGGGGATGCACCATATCAGCACTTGTGACATTGTACAGTAAGTTACATGTATTATTCTCTACATAGGATTGAGGGTCGGGAACGACAAGGAGGAAGGGGGCCCATATTCGCGCAAGAACAAGAGAGAGAGATAATAAACATGGTTTTGGCCAATAATGCTATCAGGCTCCGAGAACTACAAGCAAACATTATCGGTGACCATGCCGTTTTCAATAATGTCCATCAGGTCTCTGTCAACACTGGCATGCATCCTGAAAAGACATCAGGTTCAAATGAAACCACTTTATCGAGTGCCTTTTGAGCGGAATTCAGAGAGGGTCAAACGGCTGCGGCATGAGTATGTGGAGGTTTGTATTGTTCACTTTAGCACTGTGATGTTGCATACTCCACACATTACTTTTTTACATTGACTGTAATATACTAGAGCTATCCTGAACTACACAATGTTGTCTTTCACTGTATTTCAGAGAGTTTTGCAGATGGATGCTGAGGAAATCCTGCATGAATTCATATATATTGATGAGGCAGGGTTCAACCTCACAAAAGCAAGAAGGCAGAAATATCATTGGCCACAGGGCTATAATCAATGTCCCAGGGCAACATGGGGGTAACATCACCCTTTGCGCTGCCATTTCACAGCATGGGGTTCTCCTCCGTCATGCCAAAATGGGCCCTTACAACACACCTCACATTCTCGCGTTTTTGGACCGATTGCACCACATCGTCACAGCAGGTAATGAAATGCACCAGATACAATACACTGTCATCTGGGACAATGTGTCATTCCACCGCTCTGCTTTGGTCCAGAACTGGTTTCAACACCATCCACAGTTGACAGTACTATACCTTCCACCATACTCTCCGTTTCTAAACCCTATCGAAGAGTTTTTCTCTGCATGGCGGTGGAAGGTTTATGATCTCCAGCCCCAGGCTCAGGTACCCCTCATTCAGGCCGTGGAGGACGCCTGTGACCGAGTCGACGCCGCAGCTGTGCAAGGATGGATTCGACATTCAAGACGGTTCTTCCCGCGTTGTCTTGCTAATGAGGATATTGCTTGTGATGTTGATGAAATTCTCTGGCCAGATCCAACTAGGCAAAGAGATAATGTATAGTATGTTTACTGTAGTATTTTCTGTACAATATTGTCAGTTTTTTCAGATTATTTTTTACGTTTGTTGTAATTTACTGTAATTGTAACCTGTACTGGATACAGTATTTTACGTTTGTCTGTTGTTTGCTGAGCTAACGGTGTTATGCACACTACTGTAGTAGCATGACAAGTGGGACATGTTTTGTTGTGGTTCTCCATGTTGACTGATTTGGGTATATGGTGAGAAATCAATGATATTTTCGTCAGTCTGCAGCATTGGTCTTGTGTAATGTTTGGTGAACTATTGTATAGTTGCCCTTTCTCTGTGTACTTCATTTACAGTACTCTAATCACTGAGAAATAGACTTGCTAAAAGTGTTTTAGGTTAGCAACAGCAGTGTGTAACTGGTTCAAAAAGATTAAAGTCATATGAACTGTGTGTGTTTCGTATGGTAACAAAATATTGGTTTTATAAAGTTGTGTATAGTTTTGACAAAAAGTGTTCCATTTTGCAAATGATCTGAAGTGTTGTGTTAATTGTGTGTAGTGTTTTAACAAACAGGGCCCGGTTTTCAAAATTGTGCTTAAGCAATCATAAAAAGGTGGTGGGGATGGGGGGATAAATTCTGGATAAATTGTCATGATTTAAAAAAAATAGAGATCATTATTCTCCGACGAACAGACAACTAAGCAAAATAGCATGTAATGTACTAGAGAAATTATGCAGAAATAAGGATAATGTTACTTTTATAAGACAATGTTTATGTACTTAGGCACATAATTTGTTGTTGGAAATAGTAATGTACCGGATGCCTTAAAACTGATTTACAGAAAATGTAACTGTAGTTCGTTATGAAGACCGAGACTTTTGTATATTGGAGAACAACATGTTTATTAGCTCTCATGTAGAGCTCGCAGCACTCCAAAACCCCTGTATATCAAACTTATCTAACCAGCAGGGGACACTCCAACACCGCTTCCTTAAACACATCTTGACCTTCTTAACTAACTGAATCGTACATCATCAGTTATCTACAGTAACCCTGGAGCTTTCTTTGCTGAAAGGCACATAAATGGCTTATGACTCAATCCAATCCAAAACTAATTTGATTATTAATACACATTATTTGGTAGAAATGTTTGAGCTCATATTGAGACATTTGACTTGGTGCACACTTTGTAAATTTATTGAGCTCACTTCTGAAATTTAGAGGAGACAAATGTAAGCGCTCCCGAGTCTTTAGTGTAGAGAGACAAATCTGAGCACAGTGTGTGATGTTGTTGAGATCTCTTTTAAACTTTTGAGGAGACAAATGTGAGAGATCCAGAGTCTCTAGCTAAGGAGAAAAATCTGAGCACATTGTGTGATGATGATGATGAGATCTCTTCTAAAGCTTTAAAGGAGACCATTGTGACAGTGTTAGAGTTTTTTTTGTCTCAGGAGACAAGTTTGAGAAGTAGGAGACTCAAGCAAAAGTTTCCATTCTATCTTAAGGTAACCTCATTTCTGTCTATATATTATTTGATAATATTTGAAATGGTAAAGAGATCTCTTTTTTTAATTTAATTTTTCTTCCCTCTGATTAGCTTCAATGTCATTTATCTACACAATTTCAATCAAAGACAATACATGCATTGCCATATTTGAAGTTGTTTATGTAGACAGTGTTTTATTGCACAATGATTTAACAGAGGAAACCATAACCTATATTTACATACATGCAAAAAAGACAAAATTTTAATTCTAAACAAAGCAAAAAAAAAAAATACACTGGTAAAGTGTTACATTTGTTAAAAAAAAGGTATTGCTCTTATACTAAACATCTTGCACTTGTAAGTCCTTTCTAGTGTGTTTGGAAAATGTGGTGTATATACAATGCTGGACATTGAAGATAAATTTAAACATTTAAACTAGTAACCCTTGATAACCCTGTGATAATGTAGTTTTAGGATTTATGAATGAATGATGAATGAATGAATGAATGAATGAATGATGCATTTATATAACGCTTTATTAGTTATTTACAATATTAGTAAAAGTTTTATGTTTCTCCTAAAATAAAACTGAAGAATCTTATGACAAAGCTAATATCTCAATGAGACATATAAGAGAATCACCCCCTTTGTATCCTGAGCATAGAGTAGCCTCTGTAAGAGCCATAGCCTTGTGGGCACCACATCGATGTGAAGGCACAACTGCACCTCAGACAACATGGGTTTGAATCCCAGCTAAAGGTACTTTCCTGCTCCTGTTCAATTCTTACCTGTCCAATTGTTTCCTGTCTCTACTCCTACTGTCCTGACCATTAAAGGTGAAAAAACCCTATATAATCAAAAAAAGAAAGAGAAACTTTTTCATAATGGGGTCTTGAAAGAGATTACAGCAAGACAATAAAGAGATCTTTCTTCCACCACATTCTCAGTTTTGACTTTTTTTCTCAAATATTTCTCATGTCTCATTTATGTCTACTTCCATTTCTCCTAAGGAATATTAGGAGAAACATCTGAAATGATGTTGGTACTAAAATGAGAGATATATGAGAATCTCATCTAAGTCTCCTGAGATTAGGAAAAGCAACCACTGAGCAATACATTTTTCCTATGGGTACCGCTGCCGTGAAATCCGGGAAGATGGAGATGTGTACTCTGTCATTATTTTTAAAGGCGAATGTTGCAGCGCGAGTCACAGTATCATCTCTTTGACCAGATAATGATGTATCCTTGCGATAAGGCGCGGCTCGTCTATACGGGCAGGCATAGGTGCTGCAAGTGGGGGTGCTGAGGGTGCTGCAGCACCCCTTGTTTTTTTTCCTGTGGGCAACTGTTTAACTATTGGGAATAAAAAAACTGTAGTGTCTATTTACACTAAGTGTCAAATAGCCCGCCTGTTGCAGAGTATTTAAAGAGGTCATATGATGCTGCTAAAAAAAACATTAATTTGTGTATTTGGTGTAATGAAATGTGTTTATGCGGTTTAAAGTAAAAAAAACACATTATTTTCCACATACTGTACATTATATGTTTCTCCTCTATGCCCCGCCTTTCAAAAACGCGTCGATTTTTACAAAGCTCAAAAAGCGAGGTGTGCTCTGATTGGCAAGCTAACAAGTGCGTTGTGATTGGCCGAATACCAATCAAGCGTGTGACAGAAATGTTACGCCCCTCACCATACTGTGATGATGCCTGTCCGGCCGGAGCGACGAGACAAAAACATTAAAACCCATTACAAACGAGGCATTTGTTGCTCCAGTGGGGACATAATTAGGTCGTGGCATGCTGCATTCCAAGCGTCAAAATGAATCCAAATATCATAAAATTAGCCAAAACAACTGGCACAGTTCTCCAAGTTATACAATAGATTTGTTTAATGAATGGCCCAAACTTTAAGTGATTACTTCACTGATAATCCTCTCTGTGGAGAAGCGATTGGCACAAAAGAATCGCTGAGTCAGAATTGACAGGGCTCGTTTCCCAAAGCAACTACGGTCGCAAGTAACTTAATGTTGTTATAGTTCAATGTAATTTAACAAACACAGTTCGCTAACGATGCTTTTGGGAAACATACCTCAGATCTATCCAGTTTGTGAACCATTCACACTGGTTTCGTTAAAATTAATTATTCATTTAAAAGATTGAATTAAAAGAATCATCTGTTCACAAATCGGATCATGAACGTGCATTACCGCGCCAAAGATAATCTATTCTTGAACATTTCAAATGAATAAAGTCTTCAAGTTCATCTGTAAAGCACACAAAACTATCGTTTGACTTTATAAACTTTTATTTCATGCATGATTCGTATGGATCTGTTAATTGAATGCAAAGTGTGAATTCTAGGAGAATTCATTGTCATTTTTCAATTAAATTCTTAGAAATATTAAACAATGATAACCAATTTAACACTCAAAATATGAGAAAATAAAAAAAACGAGTTACTTGATAAAATTTTTCAAAGATTAAGAACTTCCCTCAAGATGCTTTTTCAGATTAGAAGCTGAATCCTTCGATGCTGATAGAAGTTTTGTTGCAGGAAGGCATTGCATTGTGCTGAGATGTTACCTTTTTCAGATTTATAAGTAAAATAGTCTTTGTATTTCCACGAGAAATGCATTACGCGAATGGCTTTCTGTTGTGTCGTCCATTTTTGTGTCATGATGGTGAGCATGTAAGGCGTGGGGTGTTAGCTGTCCATGGGTTAAATAAAAGTCATAAAAAAAAATTAAAAGTCTAAGGTTGCCTTATTGTTTAAAATCCCCAAACTGTTTACTTAAATATTAAATTAAGAAATGACATTAAAATTCAAAGTAATCACTTTGGTAATCTAAAATACTTTTCGGATGTAACTGTAACTGTAACATTATTTAATTATAATGAAATACAGTTTTTTTTAAATACGTAACGCCGTTACATGTATTTCGTTATTCCCCAGCCCTGGTGACCCTTCAATAAATCTAAAGACTGACAAATACTTTCCAGGAAGTGATTTTCAGGCGTTGCCTGCAAAGGTGGTGAGGTATCGCCAATAGAAATCTACTGAATCCACATGAGATTTTGCATTCCTGTCTGAGCCACATGTACAACAATTTTACAATAAAAATACATTCACTGCTGCTTTAAAAAAAGACAGAATTTACGTATTTAAATATCTTTAACACACCCTAAATCAACTACAATAGGAGCACACTGCACATGGTAAATATGTTGCTTATTTACACTGAGAATAACACTGCCTTCCTGAACACATGAAGTCCTTTATCACTTTTAATCACTGTAAGGGTTTAGCGTTTTTATTGAAAGTTCACTTTTATTCTGATTGTGGATGTGCAGATTCATATCCGGCTGACGGTTTATTGACTACAGCATAAATGGTGTGATTAGTTTCAGTTTTGGGGGATTTTGGTTTCTGCTGAATGGTACAGTAGATAGTGACTGGTGCATTTGGCTTGCTCCTCTCTTTGTGTAATGCACTCTGAAATAAAGCACAACAAAATCAGCTGCAGTTCATGTAAAACAATTTTCCAACAAATAATTTAAACAACTACAGGCTGCAAACTGGCAGGTTGTTTCCCAAACATTAAGCCACAAATATAATAACTTTATCATTTGAATGTCGTTGACTTAAGATTGTCTTCACCTTTATTCCAAATTAAGATATTTAATCCAAAGTAACCATCATTTAATTTTCAATGAATTGTTACTAAGTGAGATTAGAGTCATTGTTTAATCTTCACCTGATTCATAGGGTCGTCGTTGGGTGTGGTGTGGTTGGTAACATCAGTTTGTCCTAAATCTCTTGCAGTAGTATACACTGTATGAGGATTCTCTGATTTCTCCAACATCTCCAGCGACTTTTGTGGCTTGATGTTCTCCTGTGGACACAATCCAATCTAAATGTCAGACTGCTGATTTGGCTGAAATGAGTGGTGAATGCTTATATACAGATACTATTAGTGACATCCGATAGCATAGAGTATGGGATAATCCTTCTTGACTCATTTGTGATTTGTCATTACCATCAAATAGAATACTCATCATTTCTATCATAGAATACTGATCATTTCTAGCTTGTTTTTGATTTATTTGATAAGGCATGAGGCATTGAACACATACATCATTTAAACCAATGCAGTGTGATCAACAGAAAGCTGTCATCTGCTACTCACCCTTTTTTTCATACCAAATAATTTGCCATACGAAATAATAAAGAAAATCGAATGCGTCACCATGGGACTATGTGACAGTAAGTAACCAAAAAGAAATAACAGTGAATTAATAAATGAATGCAGACACTAAGTGTCTACACTCTCAGACACTCTCAGAAAAAAGGTACAAAGGTTTTCACTGGGGCGGTACCTTTTCAAAAGATTCACCTTTGTACCTTATTTACCCCTAACAGGTGCATATAAGTACCTTAAAGGTACATATATTAGTACCTAAATAGTAAATATGAGTATCTTTTGAGAGGGTATGCCCCAGTGACAGCTTTGCATCTTTTTTTCTGGGAGTGTAGGATTTGACTACCAAAAACACAATGTTGCATACTTGTTTTAAAAGATAACAGATGGTGTGATACCATTTAATTAGTATATGTGGTTAATGAAGAATAGTAGTATAACACTTACATCAAATTTTGCATAGATTGTTTGGTCATTCTTCTGGGCACCTATGATGTTTAAAACAGAACATCAGTTTTCATGACAATTTTCTGTGTATAGACAGAACAAATATACCTTTTTTCTCTACAAAGCTTTTAAAAATGTATCAGCATCCTTGGCTATAATAATATGGTTAATGCACTTCTAATGGAAGCAAACAAGTGTGTCATAAGGGTTTAAAAGCAGAAGTGTCAGGGTAGTAAAATTAAATTGTGACAGCAAAAATGTAAATACAATGGTGAAAAACTGAGAAAAAAACAGCCCTGTTTATTTTTAAAGCACTTTAAAAATGAAACTAGTTCAGCTATCTCTAAAAATAACAAACTAGGGAAGTGAAGTTGCCTTAAACTGCACTCAGATGCTCTGAAAAACCTCTGTAGAATTACACTACTAGGGAATGTCAAACTTTGTGTAAAGACTGTTTGACTGTTGGGCTTTCTCACTGACATAATGTTTTTAATGGATGTGACATGAGTTCATAAGAATAGCACAAATATCTTACACTAATATTTGATCCATAAATTGTGAGACATCTGAGGTATGACTAGATAGAGAAATAACCTACTCTTAGTCTGTTCAGTAGCAAACAATATGAAAGTGCTAAAAGTGTTATTGAAATCCTTTATGATGTGTCATAAGATAACTGCAGGATAAGATGCATTGTACCTTTTTTTGCTTTGTAAATACAAAAGCTGATCACTGCCGCCAATGTCAATGTGAATAGACAAATAGAAACAATGATCCCAGGTGGAAACGCTGATGCTTTTTCATGTGTTCCTGTTTATAGACATGAAAAATAAGAACATATACCTTCAGTTTTCACAGATTGAGGTTTATATTAATAGAAATGTCAGTCCAGTGTTTGCCATTTAAAATGAAGAGTGGCACATCTTACAGTATTTAAGATTAAGTCATTGTTTTTCTATTTCTTCATCTGTGAGTGTGTTTACAGCTCAGAGCGGATACAGAATGTACCTTGCTTAACAGTGCAGAGTTCATTAAGCTTCTTTACTTGAGTCTTCGAGCTCACTGGGTTTCTGTAGTTACACATGATGGAGTCACCACTGCAGTTCAGTTTTAGAGTGTGATTATCAGCTGATACCACTTCCTCTTGTGAACAGCTGCTACCATTATAGATGGAGCTGATAAAAATGTTACTTCCTTTACATGTAAAGCTACAGGGGTCAGGACTGGACCAGCTTGAGTTTATAGCCAGGACCGGACCTTCCACTTCATCTGAAACACACGCATTTAAGGCCACACACACAAACACACACACACACACACACACACATACATTCAGTGATGCCAGAACTTGCCAATTCAAAACTCAAGTTAACCAAGACCAAACATAATTTATTCATACTATTTTGTTCAGACTTCCTCAAATGAACATAGGTAATGTTGTTAACATAGTAAAATATGTGCAGCAGGTTTTGAAATTAACGAAAAAATAACATTAAATATAAAGAATTGAAAAAGCTCAATTTTATATTGTTTTCAAATAAATTATAACTGAATATAATTAACATATAGTCTTATAATTACATCATAGATTAAGCTCACCCATAACAGATACTCTGTATGTAACAATATTGTTGTCTGAATGTCCACTTGTTTTTGCTCTGTAGTGTCCACTGTCTGTCTTCTGCATGTTCTTCAGTGTCAGAGAAAAGGTTGTTTTATTGAAATCCACTCTGTCCTTGTAGAAAGTGTGAGGTTTTACCTCTTTAGTTACACTTATATATGTAACTATATTCTCTGATTTATAATTACTCCAGGATAAAAAATAAAACTCTGGTAGTTCTTGTATCTGTATATCCAGTTGAACAGAAGCACCTGTCTGCACAAACACAGAGATCTCAGCACTGAACCCTGAGGAGAGAGAAAACAAGTCTTTGTTTGTAGGAAAAAATGTAGTAGCTGTTTACTTAGTGCTGTTTTCATAGACAGTAATCATACAGTTGCCAGAAACTAAAGGTTTTAGTTGAATTTTTATTTATTTAATTGGCTTTGTGGCATACAGTACCTACAGATATAATAGGAAAAAAACAAAACAAGATGTTGTTTCTTTCAGTAAAGAACACAAAGTTAAGGCCAAGATCAAGTCTGACTTCCAACCAATAATAACATTAACCCTTTCGCACGTGAGTTTAAAATATTCTAGCTGAGCCCCCAGGGTGTTTTTTAGGCGACCGTTATTTTAGAATGTATCGTCATGCTTTCGTGACCACATTGCAGCCCCATAGGTAGGGAACTATAACGTCACTTTGTAGACGGATCGGCTGTTAGCATCGCACTGGTTCCCTCTACAAAAAAGAGGATTTTCACAGCTTTTGGATTAGTTGAAAACAATAAGTTCTGTGTTTAATCATAGTATCATGAAATTTTAATGCACGTTTGTCACAAGTCATCTCACAAAACATATAACTTAATGAATTTTGAAAGCTAGCTAAAAGTGCCAGAACTTAAAAGCTAAACTTAGGCTATAAACGAACTACAGCACTACGGGTCGGCTCGCCTTCACGTCACACCCCCTGCTCCGACAACTTATCAAACTTATTTTTTAACACGTTCACTTGTGACTAAGGATTTATTATTTATATGACTTACTCTACATGAGTTTCATATAAACTGGGATAAATACAAAACTAGAGCCAAACTAAACTGAAATGAGACATTAAATACTAGTATAGTGAATAAATGAAATAATCATAACTAAAAGACATATAAAAGCACGTATTTCTGTACATTTCGAAATAAGGTGCATTAAAAGTCAATAAATACTTGATTAATATGAATTTTAATTAAAAGTATTATTCAATATCTGGTCGTTCATTTATTTAATCTATTAAATAACAAGAGTGAGCGAGTTTTTGGATATGGTAAGATTGAACTTATTTTAGTGAATAAAGTACCATATTTCAGCTATTGTTTTGTTAGGGTGGGTACACAAAATGTAATTTTATCCTTGCTTCTAGAAAATCCTCAAACTATAACAGCTTAATATGGCCGTAAACATTTAATTTGAATGTGGCTTTAAGCCACTTGCATCATTAAAGTCGCTTTCACTGGACTAAACTGAACTTTTTTTTTTTCTTTTTTTTTCCCTTTTTTTTTTTTTTCTTTTTTTTTTTTTCATTTTTTTTTTTTTTTTTTTCTTTTTATTTTTTTTTTTTTTTTTTTTTTTTTTTTTTTTTTTTTTTTTTTTTTTTTTTTTTTTTTTTTTTTTTTTTTTTTTTTTTTTTTTTTTTTTTTTTTTTTTTTTTTCTTTTTTTTTTTTTTTTTTTTTTTTTTTTTTTTTTTTTTTTTTTTTTTTTTTTTTTTTTTTTTTCCTTTTTCTTTTCCAAAAAACAAATTTTTTTTTTTTTTTTTCTTTTTTCCTTTTTTTTTTTTTTTTTTTTTTTTATTATTATTTTTTTTTTTTTTTTTTTTTTTTTTTTTTTTTTTTTTTTTTTTTTTTTTTTTTCTTTTTTTTTTTTTTTTTTTTTTTTTTTTTTTTTTCTTTTTTTTTTTTTTTTTTTTTTTTTTTTTTTTTTTTTTCCTTTCTTTCTTTTTTTTTTTTTCTTTTTTTTTTTTTTTTTTTTTACCTTTTTTTTCTGGTGTTTACATGGAAATAATCGTAATATGATAGAACCCCGAGTCTTCCATCGAGACGTGTGTTGATTTCAGGGCAAAGCAACAAACATTGTTCGAACGAAACAATATAAATGCGGTAAACTATTATTGAGTTTATTTACAATAATTTACTATAAATTATACTACATTGGACAAATACTGTAAATTGATAACCGTTCGTGTGATGCACGGTTAAAGCTCGACAGCGTCTGCAACTTGTTAGCAAACCGTTGTTTTAAGAAATTGTAACAGTTAAAAAATCCGAGTGGGGTACCTGTTTAGTTTGCAGAATAAACGTGAAAGTATTGTGATACTTTGTGAACACGGACCTATCTTAGGGGATTTAATCAATTACTCCCAGTCAAAAAACCCATTGATGTTTAGAGAATAGTGATGTGACATTTGAACTGAGGCATCAGAGCTTGTGTCGAGAATAAATGGTCTTGCTAGATGAAGCCTCGATTCGAAGCTTGTGTTAACCATAGACTGTATAAAAACATGGAAGTAGTGTCCGTGACGTCACCCGTAGGTTTCTGAAAAGCGTTTTTGAAGCTCAAAGTGGGCGAAGCCGGCCGTCGCCATCTTGGCAGCACGTCACCGCCCGTCACTCCCAGATAATCAAAAATGGACAAAGAGGCGGGAGCTGATTGCTGAAACCACGCCAACCTAGCTCGACTGTGGTGACAGCAACGGCAATCCACCTGCCACTCAAGTGGCCACACCCCTAATTATGCAGAACTTTAAGGCTTAATATAATTTAAACGAACGAGTTATTAAAAAAATTCACCCCCTCACAGTTGTCATGCGGGCAAAATTAGCTATAAATCAGGTTTGTACCAGGCTGTAAACATTTTTTTTTTTCTGCTGTAAAGTTGGGCGTTTTATCATGGGAGGTCTATGGGATTGACTCCCTTTTGCCTCTAGCGGCCAGTCGATGAATTACAATTTAAGTCACTTCCGTGTTGGCTTCACGAGAGCGAGCGGGAGGTTGCCGCTTGGTGTTAACATAGAAATCACATGATAAATGTCAAACGAAGCTTCACTTTCTGTCCAGTCACGTGCGCGATTCACTTCGAAATGTTCGATCCCCCAGATCTTACATTACAAATAAGTTTTAATTCGGACTTATTCAGTTACATTTTAGATACACAGTCATACAAGTAATATGAATATGCAAATGTGATTGTCATGGTTTATTTAATAATAAATATGCAATTCATTTGTGTTATCTTGTTACATACATATTGATATTCGTAATGGTATAAATTGCACGTTTAATGGGTAAATTAAATTGATCAGGAGACAGATATTCAACAAAAAACAAACACACACATGTTAGGCTTTATTTGTTGCACGTCAAGAATTGATCATGGAATGGTGTGGTGGATGCTTGTGACTACGGAGTGCCTCCCTGTTATCACAGGCTTTTTGAATGCTTTATTATATTTTTTTTTACTAACCATCAGATGGTGCTAGTTTCGTCAACTCTAAGCTTTGAATCTTTTCCCGAAACAGTCAAGAGGAAAGCCTCAGTGCTTCACGAGGCTTCATTTGCCCATCACTATCTGGGACGATGAAACCAGAAGTACTAAAATGCTAACTCGATTCCGGGTTTTGTGACGTCACAGTTCCACCGTGTATCGCTTTATTTAAATTTTTCCTTTTTATTTAAATATTCACAAACGTGTCACTATATTATGAAATATTTGATATTCTGATTCTCAAATACGTGAAAGTAAATGTATTTGGTAGTTTAAACACTTTTATAATGACCATGGTAGTTGATCTATACCGGGTGATGGGCGCCGCCATTTTAGTTCGCGCTGAATCCGAGCTGTGGGATTAACAACACGTAAATTCATCCTCTCCTCCCAAAAGACATTAAAGTAAATCTCGGAGGAACTGGAAGAAGAGTAAACTTTATGTTTACCTACAAAATGTGTGCATGATATCAATAAAATATATCTTCAGATTATAGCCTATTTGTAACGATCATTATTGTCGCTTCCATAGACATCGGTGTGTATTTTTACAAACTATAAATGTATTGTTTTGTTAGTATTTATGTGTATTTAGATGTCTGAAACCTAAAATAAACATTATATGTTTGAAAACACTGAATATTTGTGATAATATGACAAGCGTTCAGCATCTGTCTCTCGGCTCTGCGCCAGCCAAAGCAGATTGAATGCAGCAGTTGATCACGTGATGCACTGAACAATGCATCACACGGGTGATCAAACACGTCAATATTAATAATAATAACAATAATAATAATAATAGTGACATCACAATAGACAAGTACAAGGGCTTCCTGTATATAGGTATCAATGCAGATATTATCATATATTAATAATTGTAAGTACATCTCGCTAATCTAAACCAAAGGAGTATTTTCCATCTACATTAAAAAAGACTGGCTGTGGTGCCAAAATGTCCTCACAGTGACAGTGTTAATACCCATCTTCTCTACACAGTTCAACATGGCTGTGTCACGTTTATGTTCTGTTTTCCCTGTGTTTAATCCTGCGTCCCAGTGTTCATACTATCCATCCTAAATAATATGTGAGATTAGAATAAGTGTGTCCCAAAGTTAGTATGTTGAAAAGGAGTAGAGCCAAAAGTACCTAGGATGGTTAGGTCAGTGTTTCTCAACCCTGGTCCTGGGCGCCCCCCAGCAATGCACATTTTGTGTGTCTCCCTAATCATTAGCTCATTAAAAGCTAATGAGAAACACTTCCTGTTTGTTGCTGCCGTGTGTTTTGAGTTTGAGCTCCGTCAAATTAATTCTTTGTCGTCTAATTTTTTATCTTAAAATCAATATTATACACCATCATTTTCGTTTCTATAACGTGTAAATATATCCCCTATCGTATTCTACAACAAAACAATCAGAGCGCCTTGATATCACTAGTTTTATTTTG
>JADLZN010001523.1:38599-317919 GCA_018155175.1 Sinocyclocheilus anophthalmus | reverse complement strand
ATAATTTGCACTGAGTAAATACAGCTGGATAAAACAAAAACTGTGTCCATCTTCATTTCAGTCTGCAAAGCAACAAAATGTGATTATTTTTAAAGGGGGTGATTCTTTTCTATACCCACTGTATATTCCAAATTTGGTTATATTTTTTTTATGCATTATGCAATGCAATTGCCTTGCTTTTATAATATCCACTGTAATGTTTATTTTATCTGTGTGTAACCATAAGAATTCCCAAAGCTTACAAGAAAACAGGCAGTTGTAATATGTCAAACACACATTTTTGGAGCGAAGATGACAGGACATTTTTTACAACCCATAAAAGAAATGAACATAAATCACTATACAGCCAGGCAAAAGCACGGCAACAGTGTCATAATTAAAATGGTTTCTGGCCTACATTTTTCCATTCATCCTTCAGCCTCTCATCTGCTGCTGTTGAGGACATCATAGTCAGAGAGATCATGATAGACAGAGAATTCACTAGTAGAAATTGAACGTGCATGACTTAGCTTATTCAGAATATGATTACCATGTACACAGGGATATTCAAATAGCTATGCTCTCTATGAAGCATATAGATCGTACCAGTCGGCCCCTAGTGCCTTATGTCTGTTACTGGAATCAAGACTTAATGAGAAAAGTAACCTTATTCTAACCACGAGCACTAAACTGGTTTAATGATGAACTATCCACGATTAGGTTAATGAGTTGAAACAAATATATTTGGCCAAGAATACATCAAATATGTAAAAAGCACTTCATACTCCACCAAATGTATATTATTAATATTCATTATCATAATAATGATCACATTCTTAATAATGAATAATCATAATATCTCTATAAAGGTGGTTCCTATTATCGCTACTTACACAATCTGTGACTTTTGTTTTGGGTGTGTAGTAGAACAGGCTCTCATACTACGTTTTTCGATAAACACACATCTATTTTTCATATAATTTACCTAGTAAAGTGCACCTCTCTCACCCAGTACTGGACATGAACGGCTCTGAATAGTTTCCTGTACAAATGAGACTGCTGTCCTTCTGAATAACGAATGTGTCGGTGATTGGACATATTTACGGACCAGTGCTGTTGTTTGATTAAGGCAACCAATATGGCCCTGGTTGAAATGTCATAGCCCCTTCACAAGTAGCACGCGCTGCGCTTGCAGTGTAAACATTATCAGTCAAAATACAATAAATATGTCTCCTGACTAGTGGATGAACACTCCTTGCTGCTCTAGTCAGCTCTAACCAGGTCTCGTCCCATTCGCGATCACACTTGTAATATCAGCAATCCAGGAAAATAATGGCGTTGTAGTCCCAACTATCTGGCATCGTGTGGTAGTTTTTTGAAATTGATTCTCTGTTTAAATAAATGATCCGAATCCTTTTTAGAATGGAACTTTGAGGCTTTGCCAAACTATACCGGCAGACGTCTTTTTTATATGCGTCAAATCAGCTAACATTACAGACTAACTAAAGTTGAAAAAGTGAAAAAGCATAATAGGAACCCTTTAAAACAGTAAAGAAAATTAAAATGTTTCTTCTTGTTTTTGTCTTTTGTTAAATCAAGTTACAGTAGAAACATGACAAGAAAGCTTTCTTGGCTAAGACATGTCAAAAAGGCAATCATGGCGATTAAACACTGGGGTGTCATACAGCTTTAGTCACTTTCTGTGACAGGACCACTGAGGGGACTATAAAGCGTCTTACTGTTATGGTCATGTCTGATGGTACCTTCCTGAGAATCTGTGCGGGCATTACTCACACAATTCGGTCCCAGGTCAAGCAGAGACGTTCTTTTGTTTTTCATGTCACTGCCAGCTATCATTAGAATAAGATGTGCCAGCTTCTAGCAAACTGTGCATTATTTTCTGAACTGAACAGTTATTTGAAATAGATTTTTTCTATCGCGTTTGAGACTGACCCGTGTAACAATAGACGGCCCACTGTTTCCCCAAGTACCTCACTTTAATGGGTCTGTGAGATGGGGTACATACATGCCGGCAGTGGCAGTAACTGAATGACAGTCTCAAGTATTCATGTCAGCCTGCCTCCCTTCTTAACGTCTCTATTGATACTAAGACCGTGGTCTACTTTTCACAGTTATGATATATCCAAACCCGTAGTTACGTCCATCTCAAATGCAAAAAGGAACCCAAGTTACCTGAATCGGCCCAATTAAATAAGCATTTTACCCCAACAAAACAGCAGCTGTGTGGGAAGTTGCCAGATGCTTTTTAGGGTAAGACATGTCTTCTCAGTAACCTTTACCTCCAAATGCTATTACTATAAGAAATAATTTTGACGCAATGTCCTTCCGGACATTTAATCTTCCCTGAATATTATACCGTGTGGCAGCCGTTCATGAAAATTTATACTAACGGAAATCTAGAATATAAATTGAATCACTTTTCTTCCAGCAGGATAAATTAAATTAATCAAAATGCTATTCTTAGTGAATTTTCTATAATAGAATCCTTGGGTGAAAAACAACTCAACAATTTTCATTCGTTTTTTCCATTTTTTTAGTATGAATCGCACAACAGTTTCCGCTGTCGCTACTACCTCGTACTGCGTCTGCTAGGCGCTATGGAAAAAAGCTTTTGTCCTCCTGAACTGAAGGCCTTTTTTGTCATCACGGAGTGAAACTGCGTGAATATTTGTGTTCGTGCGTATATAAAGAAATAACCAATGGCTCGGCAGCCGGGCGTGACACTCTCCTATGACGACAAAGACCCGCCAGATGGGCGGGGCAATCGTGGCATAGTATAAGTGTGGTATTGTGCCACGATGATTCTCATGATTTAACTTTCGCATTCTCCTTCGCAACGCCTCTATGCTCAATGCTGATCTTCTGCCAGAGTCCTTGCTCTACTTCGGTGTTGACCACTACGGTCCTCGCAGGCTTGGACTGAGACCTCATTCCCTGCCTGGCATGACCTGCTCTCTTCGCGCATTAGTATTCCTCCAGGGCGGTCGGCATTGCCAAGTTGGCGGTGCCGTGTTCCCCTGCTTGCTCAGTGTCCTCGATTCTGTGAAGGGAGCGGTGTGTTCTAGCGTTAAGATGTTTTTATCGCCTAAATACCAATTCATTGAAGCGTGCCCATCTTGTTTTGCAATGTCCGCTGACTGTGTTCGCAGTGGCATTTGGTGGCCGTGCGGGAATCCTTCATGCGATGCGAGTGCTGTTTCAGACGACTCATCCTATGAGGAAATTGATTAATTTAAACTCACAAACTCAAGTTATTAATTTAATTATTATATCCTTACTCTGTCTTCACCCCTGGTGTAGATATTTAGCTGACCTCTCTGTCAACTGTCTTTTCAATTCTAAGAACTTTAATTTCCTGGTTAAGGGAAATAACTTTCTTACTGTACAATTCTACAAAGCTTGAAGCATAAATCTGCGTGATTAAGTGACTCAAGTTATAAGCAAACAATGAACCACGTCAAGTGTGATAAAAGTAAGGTTTTATTAACTACATAAAAACTTAAACTAGTCCAACATACTACATAAGCACATAAACTGTTCTAACAACCCGACAGAAACCATAAAACTTCACTGGTCTACACATACACACACACACACACGGCGGGGGGGGGCCACGGCTGCGCATACAGTTGGTATAGGAAAGTGGTTAAAGCTAACTCAGTACGAGAGATATAAAAAAAAATAATGAATGAACTTTATGGAAACATTTGCATATTCAGCAGATCTACAGCCTGAAGGAAACATAATTTTCTTAGTTCAAACACACCTTTGTAAAAAGGTGTCACTGATACTTAATGTATCAATTAATAAGACTAAGTTTGATACTTGCAAGTCTCGTCTGTCTGAAAATAGTTTCCTGATGCAATCTTAAGGCCCAAGATTTTTTGCTGAAGTTGGTTGATGAGAAAGAACAAGTTTGAGTCAGAGGATCTTGGTGAAATTTAAAGGACAAGGCCGAGGCCTGGCACGAGCGTAGGGTTTCCGGGAGCGTTTTTCTCAATTCCTCTCAGACTTCAAACAAACCATCGACTGGGCGGGTCACATGAAGTGCGGCCTTTAAAGCCTGCAAAGATTCACATTCGCCTCTCCAGATGGGCTTGTCCAATGAGGAAGTCCGGAACCTCAAGTGGGGGGTCTGAGATACTGGGGCATTTTTTTTATGGCCCTTTGTTTGAAAGCATTGTAATTTGCATATGAAACTTGGATAAAATTACTAAAGACTCTTAGAACACTAATATTTTGCGTAGGTGTAACAGACAATATACACTCTCAATTAGATCATACAAATACTAATTCATAGATACTAAACATGGGTAAGTTATATCTATTCCGCTGACAGGAGTGTTGGTTTCGATTATAAGCCTGCATAAAACAGTATACAATATACAAGAACAGTAATAATATACACAATGATCTGAAGGATATGTGTTTTCATTCAAAGAAAGGTTTTCCTATTACTTAATTAGCAAAGAAAAGTCCTTCCCTTGTGTATTTACCTTATGGGCAAGGAAGCGATTTTCTTCACCTAAATTCCAGGAGGTCGTAAATGTATCGGGTGTCTGCATTGCTATAGAACCAGGGGCCTGTTCGGCTTCCTGGGTGTTACAGAGTATTTGTTAAATCTAGCGAACAAAATATATATTGTGTTGTTTGAGTGGTCCAGATGCGAACAATGGCAGAAGGGCAGTGAGTGCGTCACCTGTCTGGTCAGCCCCCATGCAGAGACTGCTAGCTCACTGAGACGGATAGCTCTCGTTGAAAGCATAAGTCTCGCTCTTCTCCACTCGCGGACCGCCTTCACTGAAGGCAGCCCCGCTCTCCCGTGGTCTCACAACATCCCCGAGACCGTTTCTCCTCTCAGTCGGCCTCTGAGAGGGAACGCGGAGTCGGATAGGCAACCGTGTCGACCGATCTCGCACATACTGCCATCACTGTACCCGTGTGCTCGCTCTCCCTGTTGCACTCGGATCCGCCGCAGAAGGGCAGTGAGCTGCGTGCTCACTGAGACAGAATGCTCTCACTGAGAGCATGAGTCTCACTCTTCTCCACTCGCGGACCGCCTTCACTGAAGGCAGCCCCGCTCTCGGTCCCTCGTCCTCTCCCCCACCAGCCCTTTTCTCCTCTCTCAGCAAGCCTCGGAGAGAGAAACAGCGGAGTCTGGGAGCTAAGCAACTGGGTCTGAGCGATCTCACGTCGACACAAAGCCTGCGTACTCGCTCTCCCCGCTGCGCTTCGATTCGTGTCTTACACGTAAAGATTAGCGCCCCTCGTTACATTGAGCGACTCTATCCTCCTAAGTACATCGGAGCAGATGCTGCCATTGGCAGCTTCGAATTTGTGTGTCACTATGGCTGCACTCACAGACAATGGGCTGCTTTTACCACGAAAGCAGTCTACCCCTGTTCGTTCGCGGAAGGCGGCCCAGCCTTCCCGCTCTCATGTTTCTCTCCTCCCATTTACTCGGAGGAATCACGGCGGGCTCAGCGGGTTGGGCAACAGTTTGAAGCAATGTCTGCCGTCACATCTCAGGCGTGCAATGCTGCCATGTGGGGTTTTGAACACGTTGAGGATCCACATGCAGCACTCGAGTAGCTTAATCCTCCTAGGCAGATCAACGCAAAACACTGGCAGCTTCGCATTTGTGTGTGTGTCGCTGAGCCCCGCCTCCCCGCTCTTGTGTTTCTCTCCTCCCAGTTACTCAGAGGTAGAAATGGCAAACTCGCGGGGATGAACGATCAGGCTTGAGTGATTTAATGCCGGCAAATCCCTGCGTGCATCACTGTCTCCCACGCGCTCTTTTTGTCTGCCCTGGTGTTTACACGCGGGATCTTCGCCCTCATTTGTTGATAGTCTATTATCTTTTTTTAGGCGGATTAAAAGAGAATGCTGTTACTAATGATTATCACTGACAGCTTCAAATTGGACGTGTCTGGGCCACGCCCACGCTGAGGCAGCGCACACGGGGGCTGACTGCTCTCGCTATGAGAGCATTAAGTCTAGCGAACCATTTTTTGAAAGCATTTTCAGGGAAAGCAAACTTCCTCTTCTGAGTGTGGGGTCGCCATACGGCGACCAGCCTCTCAATTTAATCCAACCCCTTGTCACACAGGCTGAGGTCTGGCAGGCTATCCCTGTAGTGCCAAACTGGGTGTTGGAGATAATAAAACGAGGATATTCACTCCAATTCGCTCGAATACCCTGCGATTCAGCTGCGTGGTTCCCACCTCAGTTTAGAGCAAAGACGCACAGGTCCTGTGCTCAGAGGTGATGAGTTTGCTGGTGATAGGAGCCGTAGAAACGGTTCCCCCAGCTCAGAGTGAGTCAGGCTTCTACAGCCGCTACTTCCTCGTCCCCAAAAAGGATGGTGGCCTCCGGCCTATCCTCGATCTCAGACACCTGAATCACGCCCTCATGAAAAGGTCGTTCAGGATGATTACACTGAAACAGATCCTTGCGCAAATTCGCTCAGTGGACTGGTTCTTTTCTCTGGACCTGACGGGTGCATACTTTCACATCCAGATAGCCCCCCGTCACAGGCGATTCTTGAGATTTGCCTTCGAGGGAGTGGCTTATAAATACACGGTCCTTCCCTTCGGGCTGTCCCTGGCTCCCCACACTTTTACGAAGTGCATGGACGTGGCTCTCTCCCCTCTGAGACAGATGGGAATCCGCATTCTCAACTACCTCGATGACTGGCTCTTTCTGGCCCAGTCGGAGGCAGATTTAATATCACACAGGACCCTCCTCCTTAGCCACCTGGAGTGCCTGGGACTCAGGGTCAATTTTGCCAAGAGCACGTTGTTCCCCAGCCAGTGAACATCATTCCTGGGAACAGTTTTTGACTCAGCTCAAATGAGAGCTGTAGTCATGCCGGAACAGGCTCTGGCCATACGGAGATTGGTGGCCTCCTTCGAGATTGGAACCACTCGCCCTCTCAAAACGTTTCAGAGGATGCTGGGCCTCATGGCTGCAGCATCGCCAGTGCTACAGTTGGTGCCCCCTTCAGCACTGGCTGAAACCATGGGTTCCATCCCATGAGTGGCGTCACGGATGCCTGCAGGTTAGGGTGAATCAGGCCTGTATAACAGCCCTGGCCCCCTGGAAGAGCTCTCGCTGGATGAAACAGGGTGTTACCATGGGAATGGTTTGCAGAACGACAGATGCCTCCAACGCAGGTTGGGGGCACTGTGCGAGGGCATACCGACTTTCGGCCACTGGTCGAAGGCGGAGAAAGGCTTCCACATCAACTGCCTGGAAATGCTAGCAGTATGTCGAGCCTGTCAGTTCTTCCTGCCAGTTCTAAAGGGGCACCATGTGCTAATCCGATCTGACAACATGTCGGTGGTGTTCTACATAAATCACCAAGGAGGCCGCAGACGGTTCAGAGGTACAGGGAGATCTTCTCGAGGACCAGTCTGGTAGCCCTTCCATGAGCTCTTCACTCCTTAGAAGACAACTCTCACTGCCCAATTTATTACTCAAAGACCAAGGACGCGTTGGCCCAACCTCCTTCTTTATGCATTTCCCCCGATTGCCCGTGACGACCTACATTACAATCGGCGAATCATGGAGCTGGCGGGGAAAAAAACAGAAACACAAGGTTCTCCTGGTGGCCCCCTTTTGGATGAACCAGCTGTGGCTATCAGAGCTGACTCAGCTGTTGGTAGCGGCCCCTTGGCCCATTCCGTTGAGACGGGATCTCCTCTCTCAAGCGAACGGGACAATATGGCACCCTCGGCCCGATCTATGGGCCCTACACCTCTGGCCACTTGATGGGAGCCTTCAAGCCTCCCAGAGCGAGTCTTAAATACAATTTCGGAGGCTAGAGCCCCGTTTGAGTGTCTAAACTGCGGCAAAAACCCTCCTACTTCAGATTTGACAGAGGGGTTGTCATTCTGCAAGAGCTGCCGGATAAGGGACGTTCCTCATCCACGCTCAAAGTCTATGTGGCGGCTATATCGGCCTCTCATGCCCCTATTGCGGGCCAATCGGTGGGCAGAAACAGCGCAGTTATCCACTTCTTAGGGGGTGCCAGGAGGCTGAATCCGCCTCGTCCCCTAACCGTCCCTTCATGGGATCTTCCCACTGTGCTGAGGGCCCTGAAGGGCCACGCTTTCGAGCAGCTACAAGCCGCCAACATTAGGTCACTGTCGCTAAAGACTGCTCTGTTTCTAGCACTAGCATCGGTAAAGCGAATAGAAGACCTGCAGGCGCTCTCAATTAACCCTGCCTGCCTGGAATTCGGGCCTAACGACTCTAAGGTTATCCTGAATCCAAGGCATGGTTACGTAACAAGGTGCCTTCCACTCATTCAGAGCACAGGCCATTATCTCTTCGGCACCCGTCTTCCCTCTGAAGAGGACAGAGAGCTATCTCTGCTCTGCTCCGTCGGAGCTCTGAGAATTTACATTGAGCATTCCGCCCCTCATAGACGGTCGGAACAACTCTTTGTCAGCTTAGCAACCGAACCAAAGGGCATCCGGTCACGAAGCAAAGACTCTCTAGATTGATAGTGGACGCCATCACGCTAGCGTACTCTTCCTTGGGTCTTTAATGTCCCATCGGAGTACGGGCCCATTCCACCAGAGGCATAGTCTCGTCTTGGCGTGGTCTAGCGGTGTATCCATTACGGAAATCTGTGAGGTGGCCGGCTGGGCCTCGCCATCCACATCCGCAAGGTGTTATAACCTGGAAGTCCCGGCCTTGCAAGCCAGGATCCTCTCCGCTTGAAGAGACACGCGGTGTGTTACACAAACATATCTAACAGAGAGCCCTTGACCATATTCACCTGTCAGCTCTCGACCCCTGGGTGCTGAAGTTGCAGGTGTACTCTGGAATGATTAACCAGGCCGGGTGTGACCTCAAGAAGCTCAGCCTGTCTTAGCCTTGGGTTGTTGTTAACTTCTCTATGGGCATTGGTTGCTTATGGAAGTTTGATACTTTTAGTCGTTCCTCTACATTAGCACGGCGTGATTGTACTGTGTTCCCATAGTGTCTTAGCAGACGCAGTACGAGTGTAGTATCGAAAGGGAACGTACTCGGTTACTATCGTAACCTCGGTTCCCTGAGATAGGGGAACGAGTACTGTGTTGCTAGCCGTGCTATGCAGCTGCACAATTCAGTCATCGCTTCAGTCGAAGTAACCTGAGAATCCTGTGGCGAACGCCCGCTTATATAGCCAGATGCCCCGCCCGTTCTGGTGGGCTTTGTCGCCATAGGCATTGGTTCCGTATTTTTTATAATACTCCGCAACGACCATGGCCGTGCTTTGCGACTGCGTGATTTGACAAAAAAGGCTTCAGTTAGAGAAACAAGTTTTTTTCTGTTTCCCCCATAAGCCTTCTTAGGCAGACTCGCAATACTCGGTATCCCCGTATCTCAGTAACCGAGGTTACAGTTCGTAACTGAGTAACGTTTTTTCACATTGACAATAATAGAAATGTTTCTTGTGCAGCATATCAACCTTTTAGATTGCGTATCTGACGGATCAATTCCACCACACAAATAACAATACATTACTGTTTTTAATGTATTTTTTATCAAATAAATGCAGCCTTGCTGAGGACAAGACTTCTTTAAAAAAAAAAAACATACCAACACCAAACTTTGAACTGTATGTGTACATTCATATTTTTTAAAATTACATTGAAATTTAAATAAACTGAGATTTAGAGCAACTTGCGTCGACTTCTGTGACATGACACCGCATGGTGCACCCTAACACTGCAACTGGCCTGAAGAAAGCAAATCTCTATAAAACATGTGTCAATGTAAACCACCATCGCCACCACTTCAGGTAAGGCTCATCTCAAATACAAATATTTGTTACGCACTTACTTTAAGGACCATTCTCACATGTAAATACCAATAGTTGCAATAATATAGCCATCGCATATCACTAGGCATATTGTGCTCTTATGATATACTTATTAGGCCCATTTTAATGTCTTATTTTGCATGACCATATTCTAGATCCCTTAACCTGCCCCCATACCTAAACTTAACACTACCTTACTAACTATGATAGGCGAAAATTAGAGTTGTATTGACTCCTTATTTCATAGTGAATTTGTGTTCCCTAATCTAAAGTGTTACCCAAATATTTCATTTCATTTAATCAAAATAAAGATAAGCTTCACAGTCTATACAAGAAATTTCATACCTATCCAGGTGATTTAATTTTTTATTTGCAAATGAAAATACAGTAAGTATATGATTTTAAGATAAGACCTACTGAAAATAGGATGATACTCCTGCTCCATGTTGATGAGATATTTGCAGATGGACCGGGTATCTCATAAAAGATTAAATGGCGAAGATGTGCAGTCCACACTGAACTTTCATCTTTATCAATATACATCACAGTTGATAATTCATGGTAGTTATTTACAGCTATAGAAATTCAAAAGTACGAAGATGCAAACAAAATAAGTTAGAGCTGCTGAATGACTCTGTAATTAGTGCTCTGGGTGCTAATCGCTGTGTGTCTGTGGGGATTGTAATCCCTCGTACCTCCTATGGTTAACAGAATAAACGAGCTTTTAAATAAAACTCAACCCATCCTTCATACCCGTAGATATGATGCAATAACAGAACAATTATAAACACCTGTGAAGTTTGTCGTTAGGACAGGAACATTTTAGTGTCGCCAGAATTGATGGGTTGTGCATTAAGGTTTATTGTTTGGATGTTTTAACTAACACTTATTCTTTGGGAGTTATTCTTACTTTGAGTATCATAAACCGATTCTACTGTAATTAATCCCCTCCAGCAATTTCACCAGACACACAATGAAAATTATTTGTATATTATTTCTCTATAACTTGATTTATGTGTTGAAAAGAGGCCTGGAGGGTAGTTCATGTTTTCAAACATCTTGCACGGCACCACTTACAGTTTGTATCTAGGACATTGGTTGAATCTCCCCATTGTTTCCTTACGGTTCTTCAATCTACTGTCTGAATAAAAGCAAAAAGACCCCTTCTCATAATAATAATAATAATAATAATAAAATAAGATATAATAACTTTATGATTCTATATCATTAACTTAGTGGATTATTTTGTTCAATTTCTAAAGAAAAAATGACTAATTATAGCTATTTAACATTTGATTTGAATGTCAGTTTTGAAGATTTAATGGGTATAAACCAGAAATGATCAGACTATTGTTACTCTTTATCATTTATTAACAACTTTTCATTTATTAATAAAATTTAATATAAATATCAGTTGTCACAAACCTATTCATATTCAGCTTTGCCTTTGTTTACTCCAAATTATATTTCTCTGTCTCCGCTCTCTCTGTTTGAGTATGTTTCATTTAAAAGTGTTTTTATGCATTAATTTTCATGCTAAATAGGAGATGAAAAAAAATCACTATGTCAATGTCAATGTCAATGTCAATTTTATTTATATAGCACTATTAAAACAACATGTTTTAGCAATATGCTTTACCTCATCTCAATAACAATCAATAAAGAAAGAAACTATCACTACAACACAACAGTAGTCAAATAATACAAAGCTGAAATAACACAAGAAGAATACGCCATGGCAAACAAATATGTCTTTAGCTGTACTTTGAAAACATGTACAGAGTCAGCGTCCCTGACATGTAAAGGTAAGCTATTCCAAAGTCTTGGTGATACTGTCGCAAACGCACATCCCTCATTTATATTCGGGCATCAACTTAGAGCTTGAATTTAAAGGTCCCATATTGTACACCTTTCTAGAGTTTTATTTTAGGTTTTGATGTCCTTAAGAATATATATATTTGTGGTATAAGTACCAACAACCATCTCAATATATTTTTACAGCTCCTCTCCTCTGAGCTCTGGCTGAGAATCAGTTCAATGTTTGGTCGATTAAATATATACAATAGAGCTCTCTTCTTCTGTAGGAGCCTGTTGCTTTCGAGTGACGCAGCGGCCAGCCAACCACAGGTAACTAGGGCAACCGATGTCACAGCGCTGAGCTGGAGGCATCAAACAAATTTGGAACCCGTGTGGCTGCTCGCATTCAAACCACGCAGATTAAAGTATCATCTGTTTGTGATTTTGGGATGGCAGAATCGACGTAATACATCACGGGTCATCTTAGAAATTTGGATGTGTCTATATCTGCTTAGCCAACTCAATAGCCAGAACAAAAATTACTCAACGACACAGCTGTGGTTAAACGCGATAAAACGAGAAGACTGGACAGAAAGGATCTTCAAAAATGCTCGCGTTTGCAGCATACACTTCTTATCAGAAAAGGTTCAATAAAACATCGTCTTTTGTTGTTATGGGCGCGTATACAGATTTCTTGCCATATGTCTATGATTCTTGCATCTCACGACTATGTCATGCATGAAATAATGTCTGTGTGCATGTGTAAAACAACAAACTGACAATTTATATAACATAATTTGTAATTGTACTGTTGTGATTAATTGTGGCTGGAACAAAAATGTAGCTGTAAAAAAAAGTTTTGTTCGCTTGCCGAATTGAAAACCTACGATACAATCATCATGACTAGAATAACGGTGATTTTGTTCTTTATATCACTTAGATGTGATCCACCTTATAGTATCAATCCTGTCAGATCGTCCATCGAGTGAGAGTGTAACGTTACAGGTCGGCCGATCTGGTTTCGTGGTTAATTACCTTTCGATGTTTCCGGGGGTGTTGTCCTTGCTCAGCAAAAGCATGGATGTGATGTTGTCTGGGGGTTTGGCAAAAGGAGAGTGGGACTGTGGGCGGTGCTCGGGGTGGTGACTGAAGGCGGTGACTGTTTAGTTCTGACGTCAACTTTTTACGGATGTCACAATGGTTCGTGAAAAATAGCTAGAATTTTAAGCAGGCTCTGTGCATTTTACTGTGGACTGACTGTTTTGAAACTTATATGGTAGTTAAATAGCCCCTAGACCTCAGTAATCGTGAAAAAAGCCAGGAAATTTGGTTTCCTGAAAGTTTTGACAATATGGGACCTTTAAGTAAATTTTGAGTTGTTGATCTCCATGTTCTTCCACTCTGATACTCAATTAGCAGCTCTGATAGATAAGTAGGTGCAAGGCCATGCAAAGACTTATACACTAATAAAAGAAACTTAAAATCAATCCTATACTGTACCGGAAGCCAGTGTAGAGAAATCAGAGACGGAGTAATGGGTTCACGTTTTTTAATATTCATTAACAGTCTTGCGGCAGCATTTTGAACCTTCTGCAGCCGCAGGATAGATGCTTGACTAATACCCCTGTATAACGAATTACAGTAATCAAGTCTTGATGATATGAGAGCATGAATTGCAATTTCAAGACTCTTAAATGTCAGACATGATTTAATCTTGGCCAGATTTCTCAAATTTAAAAAAAACTTGATTTTACCCCATGATTGATCTGAGTGTTCAACTTCAGGGAGCTATCAATACAAACACCCAATTTTTTAACGTGTTCTTTTACATACAAATACAATGGGCCAAAATTAAACTCTACTTCATCCCTGGCTCCTCTGGGGCCGAACACCACAAGTATTTTTCTCATTGAGAGAAAATTAGTGTTACTTGGTTTTAAAGTTTGTGAGAACTGATCTTCTCAATACACCAGCAAGTCTTTAAAGTTTTTCACTGTCTATCCATCCCTACTGATTTTTGATGTGTTCTTACAATTGTGTGGTGTGAGACAAACGCATTACTGGCAGGATCAACCAAGCAGCCACATGGACGCACTTGTAATGTGGTCTATATAGAACTTTAAACAAAAAAAAAAAAAAATTAATTTAATAATTAATAATTAATAATAATTTTCCTGACTAACTGCCTGCTGTAACCCCACACACAATAAGATAATCTCCAAGCGTGCTGATTGGCTCTTGTTAGATGCTCTTCAACGAAGCCTCTAAAACACCCTAACACCTCCCCCATAACAACATAAATATGGTAGTGGCGGTGTCCATCTGCGATGTGTCCACTCTTGCCACATCTCCATCTGGTCGTAAAACGACTGGCCTGGGTCTCCCCCATCACAATAATACAGTGGCATCAAAGGATCCTCAAGCAGCCCCTCATCACCAGAGAGAGCGACACATAAAAAGCTGGGGGTCAGGGGTTAAGCATCCCATCTCTCGTTAGCATTTTATCCAGCCTGATCGTTGACAAGCCACTTCCCCCGATGATATTTTATAGAAGAACAGATGGTGGTTGACAATATTGGCTGTGAATGTTTCTCCATTTTAAAACCACCATAATAAAAATGCATTTACTGAGTACTATGTGGATTGAAGTTGAAATATTGAAGTGTCAGAACCTTGGGAGATAATAGTAATCTTCCTCATGTGATGCATTAATGTGGTGATAACATGAGGAATCAACTGTTCATTGATCTTCGGAGATAAATGTGCTTCATGCACTATGAAAACATACTGTAACTTTCAGGACTCAAAATCTTTTGGATTTAATGTGCAGAATGCTCATGTAAATTTCTGCTCAATCACCTGGATTGCAGTTTTTAGGGTGAGGAGAGTAGGGTAAGATATGTCGCTGCCACATAAACATATTTAAAAAGGGTTCATTATAATTTTTTTTGTCAACATACATTTTCTACAAGGTATTAAAATGAAATGTCAAAGCAAACTTATTCAGGTCTAATATGCTAAACAACACTGAAGGAGGAGCACATCACCGATGCATATAATGCCAGGTCTGAGCAGAAGATTTTGCTGCATTAGGTATGGTAGCGGTTGTTATTTATTATTCATGTTGGTTGCCATGCTAATGGAAAAACAAATCATGCATATGAATTCATATATTCTTGCTCTCGAGTAGCTTACATAACTATCACCATGACATGAGTAATAGAATGTGATTGTAGCCATGTAAATTACCAATAATAACAAATAACTACATTCTGAAGAAACTGTGAGAGGTGCTTACCATGGAAGAACTAACTGCCACAATGTCACAATCTCAGAATTTTTCCTATTTACTATGCATGGCAACTGGCCCTTTAAAACGTTCCCCAAGGCAAACCAGCGCTAAGATATGGCTGGAGCTCCTAGGGGCCAAGAGATGGCTGAATGATGTAGCTATACAGTTGCTAGGGTGCTCTGGATAGTTGCTAGGGTGAGACTACACTGTAAAAAATGTCTCTGTAAAATACTGGCAGCAGAGACGCTAGCAATCTACTGTATGAATACTGTGAAATTACTTAACAGCTTATTACCGTAAAAAATTAAATACAGTATTTTCCAGTTTTTCTTATTTTACAGTAAAATACTGGCAGCAGAGGTGCCAGCAATACACTGTAATTCTATAGTATTAATACCGTGACATTAATTTACAGCCATTTAATGTAAAAAACTAAATAAATTTGTGACCCTGGACCACAAAACCAGTAATAAGGGTCAATTTTTTAAAATTTAGATTTATACATAATCTGAAAGCTGAATTAATAAGCTTTCCATTGATGTATGGTTTGTTATGATAGGACCGAGATAAAAATATTTGGCCGAGATACAACTATTTGAAAATCTGGAATCTGAGGGTGCAAAAAAAATCTAAATACTGAGAAAATCGCCTTTAAAGTTTTCCAAATGAAGTTCTTTGCAATGCATATTACTAATCAAATATTAAGTTTTGATATATTTATGGTAGGAAATTTACAAAATATATTTATGGAACATTATCTTTACTTAATATCATAATGATTTTTGGCATAAAAGTAAAATTTATTATTTTGACCCATACAATGTTTTTTTTAGCTATTGTTAAAAATATACTCAAGCGACTTAAGACTGGTTTTGTGGTCCAGGTTCACAATTCTGTGATTATTTAATTTTAGGTCATACGGATCTCTAAAAACAAGGTGCCTTATAAAAAACCTTATAATATGTTCTGTCATCTCATAAATAATCATAACGACAATTAAAATACATTGTAATACTTACCCTTTTGTGGTTATAACTTTTAAGAGTATGATTATTTACAACACACAATTAATGCCATTTTAAATTCATTTAATTTATAATGGATTATCTCATATCGTGACATTGTCTGTTTAAGATCTGCACAGTATCTTACTACTTCTTGTGAGTGGTTAGGAGTGGTTGAGTGTTTTTGAGTGTTTCCTGTGAGGTTAATGCTAATTTTGCTGTGAGCTAGTTTAAGATCAGTTGTAATACTTTCAAATGAAAAAAAAATGCAGTGTGTGTTTTTTTTGATAATACATTACATTTTATTTTGATGGTCCCCTTAAGGCCCAATCCCAATTCTACTCCTTAGCCCTTCCCCTTTCCCCTACCCCTCCCCCTCCGTTTCGCGCGTATCACCGTGAAGGGTGGGGTGCGGCCTCGATTCTCTTTGGTCGGAGGGGTAGGGGTAGGGGAAGGGCCAGATAGCCCTTCAAAGGAAGATTTTTCGGGACCACACTTCAAACGAAGGGGTATTAATTATCTCAGCGTAAACCGGCTTCAGGGGCAACATGGCTGCCCACGCGAACAAAAAGACACATAAATGTAAGCAATTTTAACTGAAAGTAATAATTTGTTTTATGTTACATTAAATCGTGAGTTCATATTTACGGTCATGTTACTCAAAGAAATGTTTGCAAAAAATCGTTAAAGTTTGCTAACATCATATCTGTCATGAATCCGATCCGTGGCCTTCCGCCGATTGCCACTAGAGGTCATTCCACCATTACTTTGACTCTCACACTACACAGACTGTTAAACATCACCCTGGACTACATTTCCCATAATCCATTGCACTAATCACAAGCTGAATTCAGCTGTGCGACACATCCGTCACATATCGCAACGCTCACCTGAGAGCCATTACAACACTCTATTTATCACTCCGTCAGTTCCTGTTCAGATCGCCTGTGTATTGTTCTGCGTTTATCACTCATCTAGCGATAGCTGCATTACCGAGCCTAGTGTCTTGTTTTCCTTGTTTTCTATGTCTTTCCTTTGTCTGTCTGCCCGTGTTCTGATCCCATGCCTGTGTCCTGGATTATCCCTCGAGTCTCGTCGCCCACTGGATACTGTTTGCCCCTGCCTGGATTTTTGCCTTGTACCTGGATTATCCCTCTTACCTTGCCATCAATAAACCTTTTTGCCATTGTCTGACCTATGCCTGTTTTTTCTCTCGCCTCTTGTGAATAAAGCCTTGCAGATGGATCCACACGCTTCCTGTGTTCACTCCGTAACAATATCCCTACAGACTGCACGATAGTGCTACAACATATTTTCATGTCTGATTAGGGGGATAACCACCATAGACATTGAGGAGGGCTAGTACCCTCATGTAACAAAGTTCGTATTGGAAGAAGGAAGTGACTATTTATGCATTTTGGTAGGAACTCGTTGCCTTTTATTTCTTTACTTAAAGTTTCAACAAACACAAACGCGGGCACTTCCAGCGCGTTTCAACTGCCCCAGGGCAGAAGCTTCCGTTCAGTTGTTTCCTCCCCAGCTAAGGTTGCCACTAGATCCTCAGTCCTCTCTCTCTCAACCACGTTCTCTGCGTCGCAGTCTGGTGTGTTTTCTCCCATTCTGTCCTTTTTCCGCTCTCTCCATGCTAATTCTGCAATCAGACACAGGTGTTCACTCATTTTGCACTGACTACTTACTCACCCAACTCGTCTCCCCCCTCACTACTCTCACCCGCGTGCAGACTTCCCTGAACCCCGCCCCCCGCTCTGCCACACCTCTAAATTAAAATCACTAAACCCTTTCCCTCAAATATTGCCCAATTCGAGTGAGAGAGATGAAAGTTGCGTGTATGCGTGTCTGTGTGTTTTTCTTTTTAGAGTGAGTTTACTTTAAAAAAACAGCGATTTTATCCTCACATTGCTGGAAAAAATAATGTAGCGATTCAGTATTTAAACCGTTATTAATAAAAGTCGTGGGGCAGCGTTAACAAGTTTCTTTGCTCCTGGATGTGTGAGCTGCGCGATATCTAATGTGTGTGTGTTTGTGTGTGTGTGTCAGTAAGCAGTGCGTTAATATAGAATGGTAATTAAAGGCTCTAATGCACACCAGTATAGTTGTGTGTATTGTAGGAGCTAGACGACGCATGATGATTTGTGACGTTATAGTAGTGGTGTCCCAATTCTTAGTGGAATATTTTCACCCCTACCCCTTGAAACTCTGTTTCAAGGGACAAGGGGAAGAGGTAGGCAGAGGGGTAGGGGAAGGGGTATAAATAGAATTGGGATTGGGCCTTAGTCTATTGACTATAAGTAACTTTGCAACTACACGTCAACTAACTCTTATTGGAGTATTAGTAGACTTAGGTTAAGGTTAGTGTGGGTAGAATAAGTTGACGTACTTGCAATATTGCTTATAGTCAGTAGAATGTCTGTTGGGGGAACATCGAAATAAAGTGTACGCAGATATTTAGCAGACAGTCTACTAATACTTTAATGACTGTTAGTTGACATGTAGTTGCAAAGTTAGTCTACTTATCAACAGTTGTGTAAAATTTTACCATCAAAATAACCTTCTGATGTTACAATAAAATAGTTCAAAGCAAATGTGATTAATCTGATTTGATATCTGATTTGTTGGCTGTTTGAGAAAAAAAATATTATTATTATTACTATACTTATAAATGGCCTTTGGTCTGCTTGTAAGTAAAGCTGAGTCTTACTTACTTACAGGTACAATCTGTAAGTTTTCGCCGCTATATGTGTCTGCGAAGTCTGAGGAGAAAAAGGGGTGGACGCATTGACGCACAGAGGGGGGAAGCTGAGAGACCCCGGGGCCTGTACCATGGACTTAGAGTTGAGCTGAGCTGCGAGAAAACCTGCAGAGGAGGGGTGGAGAAGCGACGGGGAGTGTGCCTCCCTGCCGAATGATATCTCTGCTCACTACTGTCTTGTTCTGTACTACTTGAGAGATGTGTAAGACAGTCTCCGATGTAGCATCCTATGTCAGGAAGAGATCCGCGAACGGAATAGTACTCGAATAGAACACGATAACGACACGGAGATGACCGAGGAAGACAGCTAGGCCTCGGAGATTTGTGTGGTACAGAATTACAGACCCCTAGCTATGATGTGTGCGATATTATGGTGGCTGGGCGGGTTTACTAGTCTTGGAGAGGGGGGGGATGGGGGCTGAGGTTGATGGGTTATTGTGTAGTGCGGTATTAAGAAGCAGGGGTGATGTTGAGGAAGCGTCAAGTGAAACGAGGCCGCTGAATGAGCATGACACACAGCTCGAAAGCAGCAGAGATTTTATTACGCCACAGTAGACCGCTTATGCTCCTTCCGGTCATGCGTATGTGGGGTCAAGCAGCGCTGTTTTATCATACTAGATACTTTTGAAAGTTCTGTTATAATGCTACTCTGTGCGGCCATCACCGGTCCTAATACAATGCATAACATATTACGCGTCTTTGGTGTTTCCGAAATCGATGGGTTATGACGTCATTGGCAGGCGACACAATTACATTATAGACACGATCTGTGTCACTAGTTAAAATTGCTTATTTCTCTGGATTTAAACATTCTTTGAAACATTTGGGATAAAGTACACAAGTCAGCAAAATATATAACACTTTTCTAGTGGTTTTTGGATATTTTAATAAAAAAAATCGTACATATTGTGCCTTTAAGGCAGACAAAGACCACTTATAAATAATATAAACCACATTAAAGCATTTTGGAGTGTTTTCATAAAGACTTTGTATTTGTTATTTTACAGTAAAAACACTAATAAGATGTACTAAATTATTGTGCAGATCTTAAACAATGGCAAGATACGAGACTTACATTACATTATAACTATGGGAAATATAATTCATTGCAACTTAAGTGGATGCAACATGTTCATTGTGTTATAAATCATCATACTCTTAAAAGCTATAACCACAAATAAGTATTATAATACATTAAAACTGTTCTTATGATTACTTATGAGATAATACAACATATAAGGTTTTTTATAATGCACTATTCATTCATTATAATACCTTAAGAATACCCTTATAATGTATCATAAATACGGGCTTCATAGAAATTGTTACCAACAAGGCTCTGCGGTCAAAAAAGGTCACCCTAAAACAGGTTTGAAATAAATCACACAAGAAATGACTACAGTACAAACACAGGCAACAGTAATAGGCTAATAAAAAGGTGAGCATTTATTTATAAACATGAACACCCAAAATTCTTGACTATTTCTGTTGTTTACTATACCAAGACAACTAGCAGTAATGAGAACTGTTTACGGTCACATTACGAAGCCAGCTAGCACCAGCGATCATCTTTGTTATCATTTTTCATGGAAAAGTTAGGCAAGATATGGGGCATGCATCACTGATTAGTGAACCATTTCAAAATTATTTGATGTAAAATATACTTTCGGAATTTTTTTTTTAATAGTTCTCTTTTTATTGGTCCGCTTTTTTTTCTATTTAACAGATATGTCTACAGGGGGAATGACTGTATAATCTCCTGTCAGTGGGATCCGTAAACCCATCAGGGTTTGATAAGTCCAAAAGGCAGAAACTTTGTAGATATGCACTCTGTAGCGTCTGGACCACTCACACACACAATATATATTTTGTTAGCTAGATTTAACAAATACTCTGTAACACCCCAGGAAGCCGAACAGGCCCCTGGTTCAATGGCAACCCTGACACCCGATACATTTACTACCTCCTTTATTACTGAATTTAGGTGAATAAAATCGCTTCCTTGCCCATAAGGAAGATCCACAAGGGAAGTACTTTTCTTTGCTAATTAATTCATATGAAAACCTTTCTTTGAATTAACACACATGATCCTTCAGGTCATTGTTTATATTATTGTCATCGTGTATTTTGTATTTTGTATACTGTTATGCAGGCTTATAATCTAAACACACTCCTGTCAGCTTACATACAGTATATATATAACCCTACCATGTTTAGTATCTCTGAATCGTATTCGGATTTATCTAATGAGCGTGTCAATTGTATTTGTACACCTACGTAACATATTCGTGTTCTAAACGAGTCTTTAGGTCATTTTTATCCCAGTTTCATATGCAAATTACCATGCTTCAAACAAAGGGCCATAAAAACGCCCCAGTATCTCAGAACCCCCACTTGAGATTCCGGACTTCTCGCATTGGACAAGCCCATCTTGAAGCCGTGAATCTTTTGCAGTTCTTTAAAGTCCGCACTTTATGTGAACCCTGCCCTCTTGTGGTTTGTGAATTTCTGAGAGGATGTGAGAAAAATGCACCCGGAAACCCTAAGCTTGTGTCAGGCTTCGGCCTCGACCTTTCCATTAATCAAGATTTTCTGACTCAAAACTGGTTCTTTCTCATCAGCCAACTTCAGCTAGATCTTGGGCCTTAAGATTGCATCATGAATCTCTTTCAGACAGACGAGACTTGCAAGTATCCAAACTTAGTCTTATTAATTGATACATTAAATATCAGTTGCACATTTTTACAAAGGTGTGTTTGAACTAAGAATCTGATGTTTCCCTCAGGCGTAGATCTGCTGAATATGCAAATGTTTCAATAACTTCATGTTCTTATTTTCGCTTCTCTTTAAAGGGTTAAGCTTTAACCCTTGTCCTTACAAACTGTGTTTTTGTGTGTGTGTGTGGTATGTGTATTTAGACCAGTTTTATGTGTTATGTAGAGATGGTTAGACGCAGTTTATGGTTTATGTAGTAGTTAGCTATTTAAGTGTTTTTGTAGTTAATAAAACCTTACTTGTATCACACTTTACGTGGTTCATTGTTTGCTTATAACTTGAGTCACTTAATCATGCAGATTTATGCTATAAGCTTTTGTAGAATTGTACAGTAAGTAAGTTATTTCCCTTAACCAGGAAATTGATGTTCTTAGAATTGACAGACAGTTGAGAGGTCAAGTAAATATCTACAGCGTATCTAAATATTCATAATTAATTATAACTAACTATGATTAATTATTCATATTTCCCATAAGCTGATTCGTTACAACTCGAAATTGAACCTAAAGGGTGGTTGTTATTTTAACTTTAAATTTCAATTGTTTATTTTATTATTCATTTGTTGCTATCTTGATCTTTCTGTAGCAAATGTCCTTTCAGTCAATTTCTGTCATAGTCATGTTTCACTTTTTTAATGGAAGTAGAAGAGTAATCAAAAACAAAGAGGAAGAAAGGATGCTCTTTGAAGAATTACATTCCTCTCCAATTGGTGGGCACACAGGGATTGGTAAAACACGTGCTGCCATCTGTGCCAGATTTTACTGGCATGGCATGTCAGTTGACATTGAAAATTGGGTATGTGTTAGTTATATAGTTATTTTAGTTTATTAATATATGTATATTCTAGTATTACTTTCTGAGAAGGTACTGATGTTCTATCTATTTCAAAAGCAGGAAAGCTTTTTGACTGCTGTGCAGTCCAAAACTGGCACTAAGGGTAAATAAGTGCACTTATGAGGTCAAAGACAAAACAGGGTTGGTTTTCAAAGCATTAGAATCGATAAGTGTAATACAGTTTAGAATTTTTGTAAAAAACAAGGGGGGGGGGGGGGGGGGGGGGGTGAATGTTTCCTTGTTTAATGCAATATATTAAATATATATATATTATATATATAATATAATAGTCGCTCACACTCTACAAAAAAAAGCTGGGTTTTGTTTCAACACAATACACATATAAAGTGGGGGAAAAAAGTATTTAGTCAGCCAGCAATTGTGCAAGTTCTCCCACTTAAAAAGATGATAGAGGCCTGTAATTTTCATCATAGGTTTACCTCAATTATGAGAGACAAAATGAGAAAAAAAAACCAGAAAATCACATTGTATGATTTTTAAAGAATTAATTGGTAAATTCCTCGGTAAAATAAGTTATTTGGTCACCTACAAACAAGCAAGTTTTCTGGCTCTCACAGACCTGTAACACCTTCTTTAAGAGCTCCGTCTTGTCCTCCAACTGTTACAGCTGTATTAATGGCATCTGTTTGAACTCTTTATCAGTATAAAAGACATCTGTCCACACCCTCAAACAGTCACACTCCAAACTCCACCATGCCAAGACCAAACGATCATTTCAAAAGGACCACCAGAAAAATTGTAGACCGTGCAGCCAGCTGGGAAGACTGACAATCTGAATCGGTAAGCCGACTCTGGTGTTAATAATCACCTGTGGGAGCAATTATTAAAAATGGAAGACATACAAACCACTGCTCATCTCCCTCGTCTGGTGCTACCACCGCGATCTCACCCCGTGGGGTCCATGATCACAGACTGGTGAGAAAGCCCAGAAACCACACTGGTGGCCATAGTGGAATGACCTCAAGAGCTGGAAACCAAGTAACAAGGCTACCACAGTAACACACTGCGCCGCCAGGGACTCTAATCCTGCAGTGCCAGACGTGTCCCCTTTGCTTAAGCCAGTACATGTCCAGGCCGTCTGAAGTTTGCTAGAGAGCATTTGGATGATCCAGAAGAGGATTGGGAGTATGTCATATGGTCAGATGAAACCAAATAGAACTTTTTGGTAAAAACTCAACTTGTCGTGTTTGGAGGAGAAAGATGCTGAGTTGCATCCAAAGAACACCATACCTACTTTGAAGCATGGGGGTGGAAACATCATGTTTTTGGGGCTGTTTTTCTGCAAAGGGACCATGACGACTGATCCGTGTAAACGAAAGAATGTATGGGGCCATGTATCGTGAGATTTTGAGTGAAAACCTCCTTCCATCAGCAAGGGCATTGAAGATGAAACGTGGCTGGGTCTTTCAGCATGACAATGATCCCAAACACACCGCCCGGGCAACGAAGGAGTGTTTTCGTAAGAAGCATTTCAAGGTCCTGGATTGGCCTAGCCAGTCTCCAGATCTCAAACCCATTTAAAATCTTTGGAGGGAGTTGAAAATCGTGTTGCCCAGCGACAGCCCCAAAAAAATTACTGCTCTAGAGGAGATCTGCATAGAGGAATGAGCCAAAATACCAGCAACAGTGTGTGAACTGTGCTGTGAGACCTTTTTTTTTTCCATGAACACATTGACCTCTGTCATTGCCAACAAGGGTATATAACAAAGTATTGAGATGAAATTTTGTTATTGACCAAATACTTATTTTCCACCATAATTTGCATATAAATTCTTTAAAAATCCTACAATGTGATTTTCTGGATTTTTTTTCTCATTTTGTCTCTCATAGTTCTGAGGTATACTCCCTATGATGACAATTACCAGGCTCTCTCATCTTTTTAAGTGGGAGAACTTGCACAATTGGTGGCTGACTAAATACTTTTTTTCCCCACTGTACATACACACACATTACATTTTATAGGTTTCTGCTGTTTGGGAGCTTGTTGGAATTGATTTAACTAGACCATTACCTGAAACTGCAGAAGGCATTCAATAGATCCTCACAGCTACAGACTACTTCTCAAAGTGGGTTGAGGCCTTTCCTTTAAAAACAAAGACAGCAGCTGAAGTTGGACACCTCTGTTCCATTATCTATATACATGGCTGTCCTCAGAGAATTCTCTCAGATCAGGGAAGAGAATTCGTAAATGAAGTAAGTGTATATAATTGTATTGAAAAGTGTATTGAAAATTATTTGTAATAAAGTGGGTTAGGTCTCAGTGTCATAATTTTTAGATTTACAAGAGTTGTTATTCTTTTTCCATTGCACATACATGTATTCAGCTATTGTATGTTTTAGTTGTTGGTGATGAGGCTCTTCTGATGAATATGAGGATGTGTGGAAGAAAAGGAGGAAGGATTGAACCTGACTTCTCAGGACCCTACATCATTGAGAGACTCAGTGGCAAACTTGTCACGTTAAACAAACCTGGAGGGATTACTTTAAAAACTAAACATAGCATTGGTCACATTAAACCATACAGAAGAAGTCAAACTGGGAAGGTGCCTGATGACTGTTCTGGTATCTCAGTCTCCAATGGGTCTACAGAGAGCAACAGTTCCTTCTAATTGCCTCCTTGCACTGTTGCACCTACACTCAGCCCTCAGCTTTCAGTGACCACATCCTGCGAAGCTTCAAGAAGCTTCAGCGTTACAAAGACCTTCCTTTATTCAAGGTGCCCCTAAAAAGCTTGACTAAACATATGGCTACATAAAGGAGGTAAAATCAACCCCAAAAGATGAAGAGCCAGCAGTAAAGTTCCCATCAGACATAAAGCGCATCTCAGAAGAACAAAAAGGTTTTATATCTACAGAGATCTCAGTTCATCATTAGTTGCCAGTTTGGCCTAGCGGACCAGGGCTGCATTTCCCAAAAGCTCCGTAAAGATCCCATCAGACAAAGCGCATCTCAGAAGAACAAGAAGGTTTTATATCTACCGAGATCTCAGTTCATCATTAGTTGCCAGTTTGGCCTAGCGGACCAGGGCTGCGTTTCCCAAAAGCTCCGTAAGCCTAAGAAGTTTGTAAAAACGATCGTACGACTGATCTTAATATTACGGTCTGTTTCCCAAAAGCATCGTAACTTAAGTAGCACTTGAAAATTATCGTAGATCTACGAGTGCTCTGGAGTAATCGTAAAGCCCTAAGTGCATCGTAAGACGACAGATTTATGCGGTCACCTGCAGGACAATCGGCAGATTGCACCTTTAACTGTATTCAAGTGCAATGTGATTATAATATAAAGTTTTAATTGTACTTTATTGTACACTTTATTACTCGTTTTTATAAATTTATAAATGAAATAATTAAAACGGCAGAAAAATAGAAATACACATCTAAATTAAATGACTGAACAAAAAATGAATAAAAGAAGTAATGTAGGAAATGTTATTATTATTATTATGTAAAGTATAATATTATACGTATAAATATAATATATTATAATATAATATAATAGTTATTATATCCGAGTTGTCTGGAACGCAGCACTAGGTTAACATTTCAATAAACGAGCATGTACTACAATTACAAGCCATTCTATAAGGTGACATTTCAGCACTTGACAAACGGATAGCGACTACTAAGTAGCACTTAAAGCACGGCTACGTGCGATTGCGTTAATTGCATTTTTGGGAAACACACGTGAAACAATAACGAACGATCGTAAAATGACTCGTAGAAAACGCTCATAAGCGCTAAGATCAATCAATATCGAGAAACGCAGCCCAGTTTGCTCTTGCCGTTATGGTTGCTTTCCTGCAGTGTTTAAATCATGGTGACCATTTTGACCTGTTGGTTACAGGTTACAGTTATTTATAGGAAGTGGGCATAATAACCAATAAATCATTAAAAGACACAGCCCCAAAAATAAGCCTGAAAAGATAAAAATGGATGAACGGAGACAAACAGTATTTGTAAATCAAAGCTCACTGAAAAAACCTACACAACTGCGGCCATCACATTTTTACATTTTTCTTCTTTAATATGGATACCATAAATTGTTTTTGAGTTACAGCCACTTCGTCTAGTTGTCCTGTACATGTTCTGTATGATGACTGTTTGCAAGGGTGTAGGTTTGCATGTGGATGGTAGGGCCATGTCCCTATCCATATTTTGGGAGGACAGAATTGTCCCTCCTAATATTTCATCAAACTCAATCACATTATTTTTCATGCTATTTACTTCCGATATGGGGGTAGGGGGTGGGTTGTTGTCTCTTCCAACATAAAGACCAAACCTACGGCCTTGACTGTTTGGCACGTTCATTTTGCACAGTTTATTTTATGTTGACTCATTGACCCTGTCAAGTTGATTACTTAGAAAAATTATTGACAACACTAACTTTGCCATTTTTTTTCAGTAATTAAGGTCTGGGCTGCCAATATCAGTGGTCAGGTAGAAGCAGTTTGTTGGGCCATATAAGCTCTATGACTCTTCTTTTTACTCACTGCAAGGAACTGAGTGGCTTTCTGATGAAGTAAGACTCAAACTGTGAAAGAAATTATTTATTCTTATGCTATGGGTGGCCTTTCTCTCCAATCGGCCAGTTGTTAAAATGACTTATAAACCCAGACCCGATTCTAAGAGTCACACAATTGATAAAGATTTTTTTTTTCTTCACAAAAACAAAGTTTATTTTTATTCATGTATGTTTTTCTTAAAGGTCATTGATGCATACCTGCACTGGGTCATTGAAAAACAACGGGTATGTATAAAATGTCTACTTATTTAGGAACACTAGTTTCTTTTTACATACTTCCAAATGTTTTGTTTTTTTCAGAGCCATGTAAACCAGCTTTGTGCAGTTGTAGCATCTTCGTTGTTTGCTGGACAGTTCAGATGCCTAATGAAGTTAATTTAGCTTTCCAAAAAGTAATAAAGTATTATTTACATGTTTTGGAACCATCACAGACTTGTTATTAATCACTTTTAATGTGATTAAAAGTGATTAATAACAAGCCTCCGTGATGGCTGCCTCCGTGGCGTGCTCCGCAGTTGTTTTTATGTTTTTGTTAGTTTGTCCTGTCTTTAGTTATATCCCTGCAATCAGTTTCACCAGAGACGAATTGCTGGACATTCGGAAGTACACACCACCCGATATTTCACCGGTTTTCGACTATTCTGATGTTTTGCTGGACATTGTTGTCGGGGGAGCTGCGGCGCTGATCAAGCGCTTTAGGACGTGCAGACGGGGGAAGCGAGCCGGCGCGTTCGTGAAGCTCAGGCAGCGCGGATTCAGAACGCCGTTGCCTAGCATCCATCTGGCGAACCTCCGCTCTCTACCCAACAAAACAGACGAACTCCTTCTGCTCTCCCGGACAAATAAGGATTTTTCTAACTCTGCTGCTCTGTGTTTCACGGAAACCTGGCTGAAAGACGCCATTCCGGACAGCGCGTTGAGTCTGCCGGGTTTTCAGCTGTTCAGAGCGGACCGCGAAGCAGAATCAACAGGGAAATCGCGCGGCGGCAGGACATGCTTTTACATCAATGAGAGGTGGTGTACAGATGTAACTGTGTTAAAGAAGATGTGCTGTTCAGATCTAGAAGTGCTCTTCATTAATTGCAAGCCGTTCTATTCGCCGCGGGAGTTTTTCTCATTCATTCTCATCAGTGTCTACATTACTCCGCAAGCACACATGAGCTCCGCTTTACAGCAACTCGCTGATCTGATCACAGACACAGAACAACAACACCCGGACTCTGTTTTAATCATTCTCGGGGACTTTAATAAAGCCAATCTCTCCCGTGAACTGCCAAAATACAGACAGCACATCACATGTCCCACCAGAGACAGTAATATATTGGATCACTGTTACACCACAATAAAGAATGCATATCACTCTGTTCCACGGGCAGCTTTGGGGCTCTCTGATCACTGTTTGGTTCATCTAATACCGACCTACGGGAAGAAACTGAAATCAGCTAAACCTGTATTAAGGACTGTAAAAAGATGGACTAATGAAGCAGAGCAGGATTTACAAGCTTGTTTTGACTTCACTGATTGGAGCGTTTTTGAATCTGCTGCCACCGATCTGGACAAGCTCACAGAGACTGTAACATCTTATATCAGTTTCTGTGAAGATATGTGCATTCCTACCAGGACTCATTTAACCTACAACAACGACAAACCATGGTTCACTGCAAAACTCAGACAGCACCATCAGGCCAAAGAAGATGCTTACAGGAAAGGGGAAAATGTCTTGTATAAACAGGCTAAATACACACTGGAAAAGGAGATCAGAGTGGCAAAGAGGAATTATTCTGAAAAAATAAAGATTAAATTCTCTTCCAGTGACTCGGCATCAGTGTGGAAAAGTCTAAAAGAAATCACCAACTACAAGACACCATCCCCCAGCACTGTGGAGAATCAACACCTGGCAGACGATCTGAACGAGTTCTACTGCAGGTTTGAAAAAACACCCCACACCCGCCCTGAACACCTCTCCACACAACCATTCACACCTCCAGCAACCCCCCTCTCCCCCACACCTGCAATTCAGATCAGCGAAGACGAGGTGCGCCAGGTCTTCCGGAAGCAGAAAAGGAAAAAAGCACCAGGCCCAGATTGTGTTACACCAGTCTGTCTGAAATCCTGTGCTGACCAGCTGGCCCCCATCTTCACACAGATCTTCAACAGATCACTGGAGCTGTGCGAAGTCCCTTCATGCTTCAAACGCTCCACCATCATCCCCGTCCCAAAGAAACCCAAAATTACTGGACTTAATGACTACAGACCTGTGGCTCTAACGTCTGTGGTCATGAAGTCTTTTGAAAAACTGGTGCTGGCCCACCTGAAGGACATCACTGGACCCTTGCTGGATCCTCTTCAGTTTGCCTACACAGCAAACAGGTCTGTGGACGATGCAGTAAACATGGGACTGCATTATGTTCTGCAACATCTAGACAGACCAGGGACTTATGTGAGGATCCTGTTCGTGGACTTCACCTCGGCCTTTAACACCATCATCCCAAACATCCTCCTGCCCAAACTATCTCAGATCCGTGCCCACCGCTGTCTGTCACGTGATCAACAGCTTCCGACAGACAGACACAGATAGTGAGCTGGGAAAAATACACATCCAGCACCCGTACGATCAGCACTGGTGCTCCTCAGGGTTGTGTTCTCTCTCCAGTGCTCTTCTCCCACACTATTTATTCACTCATACACTTATTTATCTAACACTCATACTCAGCCTACACCTCAAATTTGCACATAATATACAGTACCTGTACATACAAAAAAAACTGTCTATTGTAATATATACCTGCACACACAATTGTCCATTTATATATTTTTATTCCTTATTTACTTGTTCTATTTTAAAAATTTTTATTATCTGTGTTTTTTGTTAAGTCACTGTCATTCTGTTACACTGTGGAAGCTTCTGTCACGAAAACAAATTTCTCGTATGTGTAAACATACCTGGCAATAAAGCTCATTCTTTTCACAGATGAAGTTCCCCATTGAGGACATTTGGCTGTGCCCTGTGAATGTTGGAGCACACTGGATTCTTGTGGTGCTTGTGTATTTTTTTAAGTACATTGCGGGTGAAATTATATTATGAATTTTTCTTATTCTTCTTCTTTAGTGATCTTGGCCTATTGTTCAAACATTATTGTTCACTATTACAGAGTTATTTTTTTTAAATGCGGGACTATATTTCTTCCTAATCTGCAGATATTCTTTAATGCTTTAGGTCAATAATTTAAAGGTTTATTTATTCCATTTGCCTAAGAAGTATTTCAGATATTGAAAGTGTCTATACCAAGCAGCTTTCTCTAGTTGTAAGTGGTGATCTAAAATATTACATACTTTGTAATATTTATGATTACAAGGGCCTTTATAAATAAACAGGTTGGATGATTTTGCAGTGCAAAATACCTCATCAGATTGTCCTACCAGTATGAAATAAACGGGTAGGATGATTTTACAGTTTTGAGTTCCTGGACAAACGCCCTAAAAACAGATGATAATATAAATTTGAAATAAGATTAGTAATTGAGATAATTTCTAATCATGCAAAACAATATGAAAAACAGAATGTTAATGTTAATAAAAAATCATATCAATCATACAACATAATACAGGCACATAATACAAAATTGCAGTTACAAAACAACACTCTGATCTCCTTTGTCAGTGTGTTTTTGGCCTGTTTATACAAGACCCTGCTCACAAAATCTAATGCATGATGTTACAGTCTCTGTGAGCTCGTCCAGATCGGTGGCTGCAGCTTCAAAAATACTCCAATCAGTGCAGTCGAAACAGGCTTGTAAATCCCGCTCCGCTTCACTTCATTAGTCCATCTTTTTACAGTCCTTGTTACAGGTTTAGCTGATTTCAGTTTCTTCCTGTAGGTCCGTATAACATGAACCAGGCAGTGATCAGAGAGCCCCAAAGCTGCCCGTGGGACAGAGTGATATGCATCCTTTATTGTGGTGAAGCAGTAATCTAGTATATTAGTCTCTGGTAGGACATGTAAAGTGCTGTCTGTATTTTGGCAGTTCAAGTGAGAGATTTGCGTTATTGAAGTCCCCGAGAATGATTATAACAAAGTCCAGGTACTGTTACTCTATGTCTGTGATTTGATCAGCCAGTTGTTGTAGTGCCGCGCTCACATGCACTTGCGATGGAATGTAAACACTCACGAGAATGAAAGAGCAAAACTGCCGCGGCGAATAGAATAGCTTTCAGTGATGGAAAGTGCTCAGTTGGGGACAAGAACTCTTCAACACTGTTACATCTGTACACCACCCTTCGTTGATGTAAAGCATGTCCCGCCGCCACGTGATTTCCCTGTTGATTCTGCAGTGCGATTCGCTCTGAACAGCTGGAAGCCCGGTAAATGTAGCACGCTGTCCAGAATGGCTTCATTCAGCCAGGTTTCAGTGAAACACAGAGCAGCAGAGTCCCTATTTGTTTGGGAGAGCAGAAGAAGTTTGTCCGTTTTATTGGGTAGAGAGTGGAGATTCGCCAGATGGATGCTAGGCAACAGCATTCTGAATCCGCGCTGCCTGAGCTTGACGAGCGCGCCGGCTTGCTTCCCCCGTCTGCGCGTCCTGAAGCGTTTGATTAGCACCGCTTTTCCGCCAACTACAATGTCCAGCAAAACTTCAGAATAGTCAAAAACCTGTGAAATATTGGGTGGTGTGTACTGACGAATGTTTAGCAATTTGTCACTGGTGAAACTGATTGTAGGAATATATATAAAAACGGGACAAACTAACAAAAAATTAAAACACACTGTGGAGCTTTCACACGAGGCAACAATCCATCACCGGCGGGGTTTCTTCATTAGGGCATTGGGTGACGGCCCCACCAAAGTGCGAACGGGAGGGATTTTTTTTCTGTCACAGGGCGTCACTTGTGTAGGACTGCTTGTTTGTAGAAATATGAAGTTAGGGACTTAGGTCTGTCTGGGAGAATAAAGCAAACCGTGAAGTTTAGATGGATGACGTTGTAGTGGATGTAAGATGGTTACAGTGACATACAGGAGTTGTACATTATTAAAAACATGCGTTATTATTTTTGTGTAAATAAACGGACCGTGTATGTGCGCTCTCCGATAGCTTTTCACACAAGCAGTTTGCGATGGTCAGTGGTGTTTATATACATATGAGTATCAACACTTACTCTGACAGAGGAATGTTCATGGTGAGTCGAAGCTGCTACAGATACCCAGCGACAAATTCGATGTTTTACTTTTACTTTTTAAATTTGTGTTTTGCTCTGTTTAATAATTCGGAATGGATCGCTATATATTTATATACAGGTTAAGGCGACTGGTATAGTGGTCTGTTGGCGTCTCCGTGTGGTTGTGGTTGGTATTGCAGCGTGCTTTGTTGTTATTTATATACTGTATGTATAGAAAATGCTCTCTAAACAAATGAAACATTTTTTCCTCATAGTCTTTGCTGTTGCACTGAATACATAAATTGTGAATTATGAAAATTAAAAAAGGTTTTAATTTATCTTGAAAAAAGCTTGAGAAAATATAGTTTTGTGGGAATCATCCTTAATCTTTACCTTGGTAAACCAATTATCTTTATTTAAAATGTCTCAAGTCTTACTACTTATCTTTTTGTTATAATGGGATGAATCATACCGGGACATATGTTAAAATTTTTGGATGTGGTGCCCTACCTAGAAAATTTTTCACCAGCTGCCACTGCGCCTTGCCATCTTTCAAACAGAAGAAGAAAAGAAGATGAAGAATGAGGCAGAGAAGAATAATCAAGAATGGAAAGAAAGGAGGAGGAGAATAAGATGATGAAGATGTAGATGAATAAAAAGGAGAAGAATGAGGAAGAAGAATAAGAACGAGGAGGAGGAAGAATGAGGAGGAGAAGGGGGAGGAAGAGGAGGAGAAGAAGGAATAATAGAAGGAGAAAAAGAAGAAGGAGAGAAGGAGGTGGAGGAGAAGATGAAGAAAAAAAGAAGGAGTAGGAGAAGACTTGAAATACGGGCACAATCATTAAACACGTTTACATAGAAAAACAATGGAAAAGCTTTGCAGTGGAATACAAAACCACATTCTGCGTGAACGACCCTTTTCCCTGTCAGTTGGCTCACCTTCAGCCTATGAAGGTCCTCGATCATTTCAGTCCAATCTTAATAGCTCATGCAGCACATTTCAGATTGTTTTATGAATCCATCACTCTTCCTTCCTCTGTAAAGAGGCTGTTATTGAAGAATGAGGCAAGTTAAAGCTAGACTGGACACAACAGCAAACCTGCAGTGTGAGCAGCAAAGCGCAGAGATAGCTGCTCATCTCACATGTGAAGAAGCAGAAACGGACTGTTAAATAAAGGGCCAACCTATCATGCGAGTTAAATCACTGCATATGCAAACTAAATCTTCTCTGGGGGACTAAATTAGTCGGTAATATTAGAAAATGGCTAATAATTCTCAGATTTTATTCGCTACGTGTGTGAGTTGGAGGTGAGTATTGATTAGCACAGATATATGTTCACTATTAGAAACACTTCTGAATGAGCGTCAGCAGTTGCAATCTCCGTCACGGCTCTGTGATATTTTTTAGTTCATTTGAATGGATGCGCAGCGCACATGTGTTTGTGTATTTGGCGTAACGTACACTCTAGTGTGAAGGCGCACGACGCGCTGTCACGTTCTCTCACGGTGAGCAAAGAGCGCGAGCGAGCGAGGGAGTCGTACATAAACATGCAGAATTATGAGCTACATGTAACAGATATACTTTGTTGTATTTTCCTGTAAAAATAACAGAGGTCCTTTGGAATTCTTCAGCTTTTAAGAACTGCTGGGTTCTGCGGTAGTGGGCGGAGCTAATGTGCAATCGGCAATCTCATTGGCTGGTGCTCAACTATTATCGTCCCTGTTTTGATTTCAGTGAATCAGTTCGAGCAAACTCACACAACCTGATTAATATTCATGAACCAGTAGCTCATTAATCCTTAGTGCGTTATTTATATTTGTTCTTATTAGTAGAATTCGTATAATAATAATATTGTCTTATCAGTGTTATTGTTCGTTTTTTTACAGGAACACGGAATGACCAAAAAAAGCACCAGCCCTAAGTCCATGGTTACCAAGTTTTAATTCTAATAACTAAACTTCTATTATTAAATAATACTTGATTATCATATTATAATCCTTGACTGCTTGACTGACTGATATTAAGGGTGTACTTTCAGATATTTTAAAAGCTGTACCATTTTACAAACATTATATATGTCTATATATATATATATATTATACATACAAACACACACACACACACACACAACATATACAGTGGGTACGGAAAGTATTCAGACCCCCTTACATTTTTCACTCTTTGTTCGCTAAAATCATTTAAGTTAATTTTTTTCCTCATTAATGTCCACACAGCACACCATATTGACAGAAAAAAACAGAATTGTTGACATTTTTGCAAATGTATTAAAAAGAAAAACTGAAATATCACATGGTAAGTATTCAGACTGTGCTCAGTATTTAGTAGAAGCACCTTTTGATCTAATACAGCCATGAGTCTTTTTGGGAAAGATGCAACAAGTTTTTCACACCTGGATTTGGGGATCCCTCTGCCATTCCTCCTTGCAGATCCGCTCCAGTTCTGTCAGGTTGGATGGTAAACGTTGGTGGACAGCCATTTTTAGGTCTCTCCAGAGATGCTCAACTGGGTTTAAGTCAGGTCTCTGGCTGGGCCATTCAAGAACAGTAACAGAGTTGTTGTGAAGCCACTCCTTCATTATTGTAGCGTGGCTTATGAGTATGGTCTTGTTGGGACGGTAACACAGTCTGAGGTCCTGAGCACTCTGGTGTAGGTTTTCGTCCAGGATATCCCTGTATTGGCCGCATTCATCTTTCCCTCGATGCAACCAGTCGTCCTGTCCCGGCAGCTGAAAAACACCCCCACAGCATGATGCTGCCACCACCATGCTTCACTGTAGGGACTGTATTGGACAGGTGATGAGCAGTGCCTGGTTTTCTCCCCACATACCGCTTAGAATTAGGGCCAAAAAGTTCTATCTTGGTCTCATCAGACCAGAGAATCTTATTTCTCACCATCTTGGAGTCCTTCAGGTGTTTTTTAGCAAACTCCATGCGGGCTTTCATGTGTCTTGCACTGAGGAGAGGCTTCCGTCAGAAAATGTCAACAATTCTGTGTTTTTCAATATGGTGTGCTGTGTGTACATTAAAGAGGAAAAAAAAAAAAACTTAAATGATTTTAGCAAATGGCTGCAATATAACAAAGAGTGAAAAATTTAAGGGGGTCTGAATACTTTCTGTACCCACTGTATATATATAGTATTAGTATTTCAGTCTGGCGAGTAAACAAAACAATATACTAGCCAATGGCGATTCAATTGCCAAGGTGTCCGTAGAGGGTTGAAGGGTGGAAAATGCTCATGAAAAACTAAAATATGGAAGGATAAATAAATAAAATTAACACTTTGAAGTCAGAAAGCATGTTAATGGATTGGTTATATGTTTTCATCCATATCCTGTTATGATACAAACTAATTTATAGCAAATATTTTAACTGCAATCCAGCAGACACGCTAATGCACCTCAGATTCCTACCATTAATCTAAAACATTGCCTGATGGGGCGTATCTGAGGATATATCAGGTGACAACTCTGTCAGAGCTCAGCCTGAGTCCCTCTCATTCCTCCTCATCTGATTTAATGAGTGTTTAGGTTCAGCCTGTTTGCAGCCATCAAAGCCATGGTACTTATGGCAGGTTAGAGCTAAACTTCCTCTCCCCCGCTGAGGGGGAAGACGACACCGGATCCACCCGTCACCTTCTCATCCAGCATGCATGGCCCGTCTGCAGCTAATCAGGGGAGACTAGAGTCATTAATTATGGGCACAGAATGAAACTTCCCCTTTTCCCTTAACAAAATGACAGTAGATTCCCACTGATCAGATGCCTTACTGTTATATTAGCTGCCTGTCTAGTTATCTCGCTGCTGTGTTCTTGTACTCAGACTGGATAGTGGGCGTTGTTGCGGGATTGTTAGTGGGGTCCTAATGAGGCAACGTGGCGGCGCCGGGCATGTCAGAGCTTTGAAAGGAGGGAATTAATTAATTGATCTGATTTTTTTATGCATGAATCATGTGGATGAGCCTGACACCAGGGGCAATCTTAGCAGCCTGGTTTAACAGGAGAATCATTCATCTTACTTAGAGTGTCATGAAGCCCCTCATTTCAGCATAGGTCGGTTCTTATCAGTTTTGAAAAATGCGAAACAAGTAAGTCTAGAACAATTCAGAGTTGAGAGAGGAGGAGGGAGACAGGGTAAGAATGATTATAAACCTTATCAGCACAGCTCATGAATATTAATCAAGGGTCATAATGTTTGCAAAGTTGTCAGGAGCTTTTATTAATTCTTTTTACTTGTTTTTCTTTTATGATTATTTATATATTCTATTATTTTAAAATCTAAATATCAAAGGTTCTAGAATAATGCATGACAACTGCATGCACAAAACTAAACACACAAAAATAGTACACTTATGATTATATATATTGCCCTGTATATAAATATTATATCATTTTATTAGCCTAATTCTTTATATTTTATCTGTAATTTAATGTACAATCACATACGAGCATTTGCAAAGTGTATTAGGCAAATTGATTATATTTGGACATAAATTTATCTGATTTGAATCCACAAACACATGCCAGGCTTTTTTCAAATGTATTACATTATATTATGTTATATAATATAATATAAATATAATATAATACAATATATTTTATAAATGTAATCATCCAAGATCACAATGTTACAAATAAACATGTATTTTTTATATGTAATTTAATGCAAATACATTCTGAGCTGTTTGCATTTGCATAAAAAAATTATTTAAAAACTTTTACTTATTTTATTAACTTTAGACTGCTTTTCCACAATGCTATATACAATTTTAATAATTATAAACTGTTTTTCATGATTTCATGATATAAGCGGTCACATCTGTTAACATGCTCACAGTAAGCATGGATAAATGGGAGTTTATGTGCAAAACAATCAGTGTCATACCACGTCTCAAACAAACCTCAGTCTGGCTTTCTGTATATCTAGAGAGACAATTAGTTGCACACAAATATTTTGAAGGTTTTGGTCATTGATAAGTATCAGGGAAGCCATGCAACATCTTAGTATTTTTTCAGCATGTAGACAAACACTCATGACCCATGTTTCATTGAATCAACTCATCATTTGAACAATCTGCCTTCAGGAAAAAGTCACGAGTGTCATGAATAATTATGAAACAGCGTTATGAATAATTACGAAACATACTGTAGCTGACGTACTGTAGACTAGCACTACACTGCATGAAAACTTCATTTCCTGGTTTAAGTCACATCAATGTTTATTTCAAATGCAGAAGACAAAACAAGCCAAAAATACAATTTTAACCCTTGTGCTGAAAATCCTTTACCTAATTTGGCATTCATGTCAAAAATGACCGGCCTTTTAAAATTGCCTGTAACTCTTTCATTATGTTAATATTATCACCAAATCTTGAAATCTATCTTTTTGTCAAATTATTTTCTTTTAATTAGCACATGTTTTGTATTTCTTTTTGGAACTAGTTGATTGTAGGTCTCAATTATCTGAGGCCTGATGCACCTCTGTTTTGAAGATGCATCAATGAGGTCTATGATCAGTCAGTTCCAAAAAAAAAAAAAAAAGCTGTCCAATATTTGGTCATTTTTGGTAGCCCGGTCATTTTTGACTGGAAACACGACAAGTTATGTTGAAAGAACAACTGAACAACTGACTGAAACGTATCATGTCTCAGATCATCAGCAGTGTTCAATTAATTAAAGACGTCTGATGTAACACAATGTCACGTAATGCTTTACCTCAGGAAAGCCATTCAATGTCCATAGCTCGTTAGTCAAGTAGAAAACAAAAAATACTCTAGAGAAGAGCAATTTGCTAAAAATATGCACAATATTACGTGTGTCTTCATTATTTAACATGCTTAAATGTATCATGAAAACTGGTTATATAGCTTAAATGTTTATTTTTCAATTAAGTGTTTGGCGAAATAAACTTTAATTTCGGTTAATTTGTGTTTCATTAAAAAATAAACAATAATAATAATTAACTAATTTAATTTTATTAAAAACATTATAATAATTTCGGAACTTCATTACAACCAATATCGCACACACCTAGTTACTGTTACTAAAAGCAGTGAACTACTGTATATTTAAGCTACGGGACCATATCTTTTAAAATTCAGAACCATTCAATAAGACATATTTCATCAGACATATTTCTTCCACAAAATCAATGAGTGGTTCTTCAATGAACAAACTATTTAAGTTCAGATGACTACATTTAGGTTTATCTCAGTTATTACTGATATCATTAAACTTGAACAGCTGAATATATAGCTTACATTAAATAAGTATAATTAATCTTACTTAAGCAATTCCACCTATAAGCTCCAACTCTAATATATGAACGCTGGGAGACACAAAGAAAACTGGGTCCACTTCTTACTGGCAAGTTGAGCTCAAACAGACCCACAGCCAGATAAAGAATGCATGAGAGTCAAGTGAGTTAGAAACTGAAGAGAAAATCAATCAAGGTTTGACAACATGGAGCAAAACAGTATAATTTACAAAAACTCTGAGTGAAATGTCCAGCCATGCAGAAGTGAATGTTTCCCTTTCACAGTGAATTCCACTGATCATTCATCATTTTTTAGAGCCTCTGCCAATGTGCATAGTTTGGCCTTTTGTGCATCTACATAGAAATAATAGAGAGTGATGACTCTCAATTGAGCCAAGGATAATGACACACTCTCTTCCACCATCAATACCACGACAGATGAGACCCTTAAGCAAGGCACCGAACCCCCCAACTGCTCCCTGGGCGCCGCAGCAAAAATGGCTGCCCACTGCTCCGGGTGTGTGTTCACGATGTATGTGTGTGTTCACTACTCACCTTGCTATGTGTACTGCGTTAGGCTAACCGAGACTTGTCATTTGCACTTACATATTGTTGCTCTTTTGTTAGTTTTGATTGCTTCTATTGTCCTCATTTGTAAGTCGCTTTGGATAAAAGCGTCTGCTAAATGACTAAATGTAAATGTAAATGCAGAGCACAGATTCTGAGTATGGGACACCATACTTGGCCACACGTCACTTTCACTTTGGGACTGAGAAGAGAATTTATCAGATGTAACCCCTGAATTGTCCCGTTCATACAGAACCATCTTGAATGTGTTCTGTCAAAGCAAATAACTGAAGTCAAGCCCCTTTTCTTTTCTTGCGATACACATTATTACCCCTGTAACCATAGAGACAGTGACAAGTAGGTGCAGGTGACATGTATGAGAACACTGTATGATGTGACAGAAAATGCATTTACAAGTCCTAAAAAACGCAAAAGAATTAGTTGACTTGAAATGTGGTGTCAATCTCATTTATGACCAAACTGTGTGTGAACACAGCTGTAGTTAGTACTTTTCTCTCTATTCTTTTCCCACACGTAACTGATGCTTTAAACATAATTTAAATACTCAACATAAAGTGAGGAAAAACAATTAAAGGGACAGTGCGTGTGGTAATTTAGATTCAGGTTCATATGGGCTCCTTTTTCACAATTTCTAGGTCTAAAATTATCAACCTGAAAAACATGAAATTCCTATAATTACAATTTTAATGAAGTGAAAATTATGCACTAGGATTTCATTTGTGCCCTTTTTCGTTTAGCATAAAAATTAAACATTTTATGCTAATACATCACATTCTGTGATACTGCTTCAGGATTTTAAAGCAGATTTTAAACTGAAAATTAATCATACTACCCTTAATGTTTAAAATAACGTGTTATTATTGTTAAAAATAATGCGCAGTGAGTACACATATCTGTGAACATCTGTGAACATCTCAAAAAATGGTATCACGGATCTTAAAACAAGCAGGGAAACATCTTTCCAGTATTCCATATCTCTACTTAAAAATGGTATATATGAATGGTGTATTTACCTGGCATTTAAAACACAGTGTTGGGGTCACTAAAATGTTGAGAACTGATATTTACATGTATTGTTCAGAGGACCATCTTACCATAGCACCTATAAAAATATGCATGTATTATGTTTTGATAGTTACATCAGCAGACACACATCACAGCTATTCTGAGAGAGATATAATATGTCCACTCGCAAGGGAAAAAAAAGACTATATTGTCAGTAAACTTTTAAATATCATGGCTTCTTTCTTAAATTTACAACTATTTTAAAGACACAATAATGATGTTTATGAAGATAAGCAAAACAAAACAAATCAGCCTAGAGTGAAATAGACTGGACACATGGCACATTAGCAGCAGAAAGCTGGAGAAAATGGAGAGAGAAGGGGACACGGGTAATTTCGGTCATCTCACTGCCTCTATTACAATGTGTTGCTGGTGCTTGTTTACAGAGAGCTTTTACATGTCAGAGAAGAGAGGAATCGGCCATCCAATTATGAGCCAGTGTAAATCATTTTGACAAATCAGATTTATCATACGGTGTGATAAAAGCTGTTAGATCTTAAAATACTGGTGGCTGTTTGAAGAAAGCAGTAACAATATCAGAAACACATGTATTATGGGAGTTCTTCCTGCAAACACTGTAAATTCTATACATCTATGTGACAAAGACAGCTATACACTTAAATTAGCAGCTGAAAACAATGTTCTCAACATGGCATTTTTATATTACTTACCATTTGTTTTATGTTTTTGAAAATAAGTTTCTTATGCCCCCCCAAGACTTAATTTGTTTGATCAAAAATACAGTAATATTGTCAAATATTACAAATTAAAATAACTTTTTTTCTATTTTAATATATTTTAAAGTATGCTGGGCAAAAAAAAAAAGTTTTTGTTTTTAAAGTATCTTAGTATGTACGGTGTATATTTATTATGTATATATATACACACACATGCATGTATATATATAAGAAAAATATGTTATGTTTATATATATTAAATATATTTATATATAATATATTTATATATAATATATGAATTATATGAATATAAATATATACATGTAAATATTTTCAAAAATATATGCTGTATGTGTGTGTCTATATATACATAATAAATATACACAGTACACACGCATATATTAATTGTTGCCCAGCAATAATTTTAAGTGTAATTTGGCAAAGCTGGGGGAAAAAAAAATTTTTTCAGCATCATTACTCTAGTCTCAGTGTCACATGATCCTTCAGGCTCATTCTCTATGATGATTGGTGCCTCCAAGAAACATTTTGTATCATTATTATGTTGAAAACAGTTGTGCTGCTTAATATTTTGTGGATTTTTTTTCAGAAGTCTTTGATAAAATGTTAAAAAAATAACAGCATTTATTTGAAACAGAAATGTTTTACAACAATTTAAATGCCTTTACTAGAAAAAAAATCTTTGTATTACTTTGCGGCCACTATTTAACTAAAACGAGGGGCCAAATTAATAAATAGTTGGATAAATTCTTAATTCACAATTTCAAATTTATTTTATTATTTTATTTAGTTATTTTTTTGCAAGTTGTGTGGGGCTCTGTAGGTTTAAGCAAAAAGTCACAGGCCTGACCTTGGATGAGAGAACATCTCCACAGCCTCATTGGCTATGACTATAGCTGGCTAGCAAACAAAGCAGAATGAAAATGAATGAGAGTGCATGGTGACTGCACGCCTGCACATTACATAAGGTGATTAATGACAAACAGAGGCCAGGCTGTTATAAATGCTGCTTGGTTCTCAGAGGAACATTTGCATCCTCTTATTTCGCCTTCACTGTAAACCAACAAGACCTGTTGGGATACACAAAATTTACAGATGATATTAAAATCCCTAAGGGAGTTAATGCAGTTTTAACATGGCTGGAGACATTTTAAAATCATCAAACTACACAGATGAACAAGGAGCTACAGATACTTTACACAACATTCCTAGTTCAAAAATGAATTTAGTTCTAGTTTAGGCACATGAACATAGTTTAAAAATAACTCAACCACAAGCCATTCTAAAACTGTATGACTTCTTCTGCACAACACAAAAGGAAATATTCTGAAATATGTTTGGTAACTAAACATTTCTGGTGACCACTGACTTCCACTGAATGGACACAGACATTTCTCAAAAATATCCTCTTTTATGTTCCTCAGAAAAAAGAAAGTCATAGGCTTGGAATGTCATGAGGGGAAGTAAATATATTTTTTGGATTAACTATGCTTTTAAGATTCTGAACATTATTCTGAACATCATGTGAAGAACATGCTTTGAAGGAGAAATGAAAACGCATGATTCAGTTAACTCAAGATGAAGAGAGAAAGCCAAGGAAGAATTCTGTTATTAGACCAAACGTTTTTTTAATGTTTGAAGCAGAAGAAACTTTAAACTTCTAGTTTTGCTAAAGGCTCTGACTGAGAGACCCACAAATGAGTCAGGGGACTTTCAGACCCACCACAATCAATGTGCCAAATTTGATAACTTTTCTGCAAACCATTCTGAGGGCTGTTATAGACTCCCAGCCAGAAGAAGAATTATAAAAGAAATGGCAACAAAAACAGCAGGGACATGGAACTTCAGTGCTCAGCCCATAACTATGACAGTAAAAGGCTTTAATTATGTTTCCTTTATGTCGTGCATTGACATTTGAAAGTTTTATCATTAACACAGAGGGTAGGAAGATATCACACCTCATGCTAAGCTTGCCGAAGCCTGTGTGTAGGGGTTCTTATCTCTGAAAGTAAGCGGTACAAATTGGAGAGTGCTTGAGCAAGATGCACAATATCATTGGAATAATGAGGGCTATTTGGTTTTTTGTTTAGTTTTTTTTAACCAGAGAAAGTGGGAATTTAACCCTCTGGGGTCTGAGGGTGTTTTGGGCCCTGGAGAAGTTTTGACATGTCCTGCATTTGTGCTTTTTTCGTTGCTAAGAAACATTTTAATGCCTTAAGTTAGTACCCCATATCAGCACAAACTGGCTACAATTCTTCTTGAGCAGCATGTATGTATTGGTTATTGTGTTTGTTGAGAAAGCAACGTTGATGCGTGCTTAGGAAAATAAATTTTAAAGTCACGAAATAAGCCCCTAAAACACGATACCTAACATTTGTCACAGACTCTTGAGAACAGATCTTGAAGTCAGAATTTTTTCATCGAATGATTTGACAATCATCATTGTTTACTCACTCCACAATAAAACAATATTTGATTTAAATTTCCTAAGACAACTTTTTGTGTAGAAGAAGATAATGCCGAGGGGGCGTGAATGGTCTGTATAATGAGTGGATTCACACCTGAGAAGAACAAAGCCTGCATAAGGACGCATAATGAGCTTCAGGGAGTGAAATCCAGAAGAGAAAAGAAAAAAATGAAAAACAAACAAAAAGTGAAAACAGTGATTCTGAAAATAAAAAAAAACAACAAAACAAAAACAATATAGAAAGAATAAGAAAAAGCAAAAAAAACAAAAAAAAGCTGAGAGGGAATTGCTACAAGAAAGAGTGAGGAAAAAATAATTGTGTCTATTTTTTGTTTGTAGTTTATTTAGAATATATATAACTATCACATCATTTTGGTAGTGTGTGCATCACATGGTCTTAGCTGTGGTCCAGGCTGTGGGGCAGGAATCTCAGAGCCTGTCCTGTGTGAAACAGGTCAACGTGCCGTCTCTGGTGTCCATGACCAAGTGGCTTGCTTATTTGCTTTGGCTCCTTTTGCCACAGGTGCTTTTGCACTCTTATTCTCACATCTAATAAAAAGCAAGCATGCTGTTACACAAACTACATTATTACATTATTATGATTTCACTCTACTGAACTATTAGCTAAACAAAGAATCACAATGTTACCACATAGCAAACCATATTTTAACCACGAAGTACAAATCAAATGAAAGTAAAATAGGAATCGCACACTTCTGAAACGGAGTTGAACAACTGCGAGGCCTCCTTTTCCTATGAGAGAATCAGGTGAAGTCAAGAGTGGTAGTATTCCCCACAGTACCTGTAGTATATAGGCATACGTTCATGAACACAGAATTCCAATTCTTACATTGTAACAGCACTATCAACCACAAATATTATTACCACATATTCTGGGAATAATACAATTACTATACTGTGCACTTACTCAGTGTGATTTTCCAGCAAACTCAAAACTGAACGACGTGCGTGTGGCTTTCTTGTGCAAGATGCCGGTGATGCAGCCATAGTCCTAAACGAAAATTAAAATTGTTTCAAACATTTCAGCGTCATTACTGCATAAGACATGGGTATAACACATTCAGAATATTTACACCAGAGCAGATCTTCATATACAGAAGCTTAGTTACATTCATAAACATAAGCATGCTTTGTATGTAGGCCTATACTATCCAAAAACTATAATTATAAACATATATAGCTACAGTATATTCGTGAACAGAGAATATCCTATCACAGGTTTTGACTAATCATTCTTACTGACATTAGGCTAGTAACATTATAACTCATATTACTTTTATATCATATTTCTGTCTGTTATAGAACATAAAAAAACATCCTGGCATCGTGACATTTAGATGCTGTGAATGAAACTTCATAATGTTTCACTTTATTATACATTTAGTCAGGAATTATAGCTTGGAGAAAGTCTAACTAGTAAAATGTGTACAAATTATGTGAAACTAATACAAGTAGGTTAATAAAAAAGACTTACTCATGTGTTTTCTTGAGGTAATCCAAAGCTTCTTGAGGTGAATTCTGTCTTATTCCTCTCAGCGCGACGCGAACAGTAAAGCTTGAGGTCTTGCTGCTTTGTTTGCTGTGATGTGGGTGTTTACACGCCGCGCGCTTCACGTGGATGATTATAATATCAATAGCGCTCAGCGCGTGTGCGTGGTCGCATTAGATATAATGAAGGGAGATGTGAAAGACTGGACATCGCGTTGGTTTCATATGGATTACTTTATGACATAATATTTGTTTTCGATAAGACTTGCTTAGTTTAATAGTAGACATGTCAAGCTTTCTATAGATATATCTCTCATGTCTCTTTGTTGAGTATTTGCTGAGTTACAGTTCATTTTAATGACGCGTTTTTAAATAAAGATTACGCAGACCAAGGCGGCAGACAGCGCACCATGTTTGTTTTCTTTATTTTACAAAAACACAAAAGTTTTGTCGTTATTGTGAGTGTACACAAATAAAAGTAAACCCTTTACAGATTGGGATTGATGTATTGCTTTTCATCTGTTAAGATCAAAACGAAAGTGTAATTTACGTTATTTTCGGTGTGATCAGGAGAAGATGCCTCAAAACGCGTATCCGCGTTAATCGACTTCAGAGGGTTAAGCTCCTTAAGGCAAAGAAAGATATACAGAGGTGGACAATGAAACAGCAAATAATGAGAGACGCATGCAAAAGTAATTTGCTCTTGGCCAAAAAAATAAACTTTGATTATGTGCACTCTACTATAATTTTAAAAATAAAGGATTGGCATTGGCATCTATGGTTCCAAGAACCTTTAGGGTAAAAAGTGTATTTACAGGATTAAAATGCTCTTTACACTAAGAAAAAAAACAAAGTTTTACATTGGAATTGTTCACTGAAATGTTCTTTGGTCGACCCAAATGTTTCTTCTATGGCAATACTGTGAAAACCCACTTTTGCAACCTTTATTTATTTTATTTTTTTTAAGAGTATTTGATCACCTGACATTCCTTACTCTGTTTATTAATACATTGTCTAATGTGACAGCATCCCAATCCTAATGTGCTAGGAGTTGCTACTCTTTCTTGGTAGCTTGCTTACTACAAAGTCAAAGAGCAACCCAGTCCTTAGATATGGCTCAGTTTCCTTGTCAATGCAGGTAATAAGGTTTTGAAAAAAGTATGAGCAATAGTAATAGTGATAACCTGAATTAGCAAACACTGACAAAAAGGCGTATCCCTCCTTTAGTATGAGTATTTCAAAAGAGGACAGAGGACAGACCACCCTATTTAGTGTACAGCTGTCAGTGTTACTTGGCTCTAAGGGGAAAAGACGAGTGTGTCTGAGTGTTTGTGTGCATGCACAAACATATTTTGGGGACATATCTGTGCCCAGGAGTGAGCCAAATGTGACAAAACCTTCATCTGGGGGCTTCCCAATTGTAAAAAAGTTTTATGCTACAGTTAGTGTTAGGTTATGGTATTTATAACAAGCTGTATATATACACATAAAAAAAACAACAGAGGTCTATGGAATTTCCCCATTTAGGTAGCTAAGCAAACGTGCATGTGGGCACTCACTTAGTAAAGGTCGACTATGGTCCATGACCTCTTCCTCCAGACCCGGATTGAAACTGCTACTGCTTTGCTCGCTGGCCACGCTGGAAGGGCTTTCCATGTGAAAGCTGGTTTGAGATGGACTGGTGATGCTGGACTGCAGAGGTGTTTGCACTTGGCCTCCACTCGATTCTGAGTGCACAAAGATGTTCACAATTGAAATTTTTTTTTTTTTTAAAAACCCTCTAAATTCATATTAAAAATGTCAGCTGAAGATGGGAGTATTTTTGGGAAACCTATAGGAAAACAGTCTTTCTTTTTATAATCCACTTTGGGCGCACTAGAAAATCTTTTGTTCAAAGTGGGCATTTATTCAAAACAAGAAGAAAAAAAAATGCTTATTTTGTGCATCAAGCTGCAAAAACAAACAAATCTAAGCTTTAGGGGGATTTTTGTTTTCTGTGAAATGTGGTAGATCTGACAGATGGAGTTGTATTAGTTTGTAAGAGTTTGTGTGGGTGGGTGGGGAGTGACCGTGTATATTTGGCTGTGAATTTTTAGGAGTTGTGTATTACCGGAATCTCTTCTTTGATCTGTCTCAGACATGAAGGTCTTCCTGTCACTGCTGCATTCACTGAGCTCGGCATCACTGCCATCGCTTTCACTTAAGTTAACTTTAGAGAGGACAAGGAAATTACAGAATGGGCCCAAAGGTGAAAAGTGATTAAGCACACTAGTAGAGCCATGACGCAGATAGGAAAAGTACTAAGGGAAAAAAAGGCAAATCTGAGTGATTCAGAATAAAAAGCATAGTGTTGTATATACACAGGGATACAAAAAGATTTTTATGAATATTAAAACCAAGCAGCTGCTGTGAAGCTGTAATTCTAATCGTGGCTCAACGAATCTGCATACGGAAATTCTTGTTCATGTGGACTGCTATTAACTGACTTGTAATTGTCTCCCACAGAAATTTGGCTGAACAACAGCTCAAATAGGACGCACCCTTACGGTACCATGGGCGAGGATAAATTTGGAAGTGGTTACTTCTTGCTCCAATCTTCCCTTTATCCTTATAGCTCCTCAAAAATCATTCAGAGCTGAAGCCTTGTGGGTAAGCACTCTGGCATGTGGTGAAGTTGCACCTTGGGCGACCTGTAGTTCGCTCTGCCGCAACTTGGTGGTCCTCATCACCCACAGCTATGTTGGCTGGGGGGGGCGGGCCGGTCTGGAAACTGCTTGTTTTCTTTTGATTTTCTTTTAGATTTCATTTTCAGTACAAAACAAGTATAGCATAAAATAATTATGAATTTATAATTATAATAATTATTTGGTTCATTCATTTTAACCCAAACCCAAATGCAGAAACCAAAGCACAGCCCAAAACCCACTGTTTGGCAAAACTCTTACACAGAGACTGAGAGAGACTGTCCACCTTCCAGCTCAATAAAACACAATCCTGCAACACCAGGAGAACATTGTCCATCTGAAAGACTACATATACAGCATTCTGAACTAGTCTGTAAAACAGCTCAGGGCAGTGCAAGAAGGTAAATTGGAAAATACAAAGTAAAACAGAAGCATGGGGACAGAGAGACAGTGACAAAAAAAGAGGGTGCCTCTAAAATAATTTCATTCTCCTCTCCATTCCACTGTTTCTGCTTTCATTTTCTGAGCAGGGGCAGGTAAGGATACCGTGAGGAACTTCTGAGAGGCTTCAAGTGGACATGGACCTTTGGCTGTCTTTCCAAAGCCTTCATCATCCCAGCAGCACACGCGTGCCCCCGATCAGTGGCTTGAGCCCAAGCTGAAAATTAATATTTTTATCAGAGAGAGAAAAGGCAAGCTTCGGATCAGCACCGTTCTGCCTTCCAATTTGCTGCACTCCATCTGCCATGGTTTCAATCAGAGGAAGGAGGATGGAGCTGCAGTATTGTGGTGTGTGTGAGCAAGTCGGAGAGAGAGAGACCCATCTCCCGTCACAGACTCTCTCTATACCACCCGTCTCTCCAATCTGGCTTGATAAATACGGCTATAGAGCAGCAAATTCTGTCGTCATGCTGAATCACTGTTACACACTCAAAGACACATGGGTTGGTTTGCCTTGATCTATGAACCATAAGAAGACTTTTCATGTGTTTATAGCGGCTTTGTGCATGCACATTTATGTTACAAAATTCGGTACTAAAAGTGTGTGAGATTTTAGAGGCTAAATATATTTTACTTCAAGTGTTTTTGAGACAAATACAGCAAATGGATAAAGTGCGAATTACATGATGTGTAACGCTTCAGCTGATACCCAGGTCAAAACGGACCGGAACACAATTTAAAGCATTTTTAAAAACACACATTAAAAAAAAAAAAAAAAAAAGGATTGATGTTTATTTTGATAATGTTAGCCCATTTAACCCAAGTTTTGTTCTTTCTTTTTCTTTCCTTTTTTATGTACCTCTTCTGGGTCAAAACTGACCCAAATGCAATAGGAGGGTTTTAAAGAAATAAGAAATGAAGATACTTTAAATAACTGGTTCTCAACTGGTTTTGATTCAGGACCCAGATTTTGCACCGGACATCAAGCGGTGAACACAGTAACAAAATTGAAACAAAATTGCATCAAATTTCACTGCATCTACACTGCTAGCCTAAATAACAGCAAGACTACCTCAGCTATTTAAAAAAATTCTAGTACTTCATTCTAATATTCATTCCTACATTGTGACACAAAATGCGATTGGCAAATTTGTCAAATTTAAAACTGAAGCAAGAAAAACTGCCCCACTTATACTGGCTCATTATAAGTCAACTGAAGAATCAATTTTTGAATGAAGAATAAATATAAGGTGCTTGTGCTATATACCAAGAAAACGCCTGGGTGGAGGGGGTGGGAGGGGGGTGCTGATTTATTGGTTTAACCTGTCATATGGCGCTGTCATGCACGCACATAAAAACTGAAATAACACTTTTTGTACTATTTAAGAAGGCTCAATCTAATGGGCTATGGTAGCGCGATGGCAAGGTGTTCTGCAGGTGTTTTAACCATCAAATTTAAGACACTTGTAGACCTTTTTTTTTAATAACGTGGCACAAATAAAATTAATACATGCATGCCATTATCAAAACAAACCAATACAATATACAAGATCTAGTCGGCAGAGTTTCTGAAAATCTTTCTTTCCAGTGACAGGTGATGGTCCAGAGAGAATGCCACAAGAGTTACGTTGATGCTTAAATGCGCTAACACATATAGTAGTGCAATAATAGTCCCGCTGCTCATTCAAATAGATGATACATAAAATAATGCAGCTCTTGACTGCTACACTACTAGGGGCTGTCAGTCGACTTTGTCGATATATTCGACTATTAGATTTTGAAAAAATCCTCGACTTCATCGTCGACTAACCGGCAAAATGTTAGATTTTTAAAATGGCAACTCGACTTCATTGCTTGTGTCGACTAAAACCGGCAAAATACTCAAAAGCAGCGCATTCACGTACGAGAATCATAAAACACATGGAGACTGTTTCCCTAAGCTGCTGATATATTACACCCATTTAAAAATCATAATTAAGCATAATTGTGAATTCAGAAACGCTACGATTTAAATTAAAATGATATGCTATGCTAGTTCTAAGATACAGTTATGTTACCTTAATTTTACGATGCGTGAGGTTTAGTACGTGCATCACACCAGCGATAGGCTCGCAGTTCACAGTATCTTCCACCAGAAGCTATTTTATCATTAATCACATAATGAATTGGAGTGCTCAAAGCTCCATCTCTGCCTCTTTGGTGTGAAGGCAAAACGGTCAACACAAAATAACAGCGATCTCCCAGAACACTAAGGACATATAAGTTAGCTGGCTGGCGAAAAACAGTAAACTGTTACATTACAGTACATGAAAGTTTCCTTACCACATACACAGAGTAAGGAGAGATGACTGATAGGACAATGGCGAATGATTTGCAGATACTGAGCACCACTGACAAATATCTAGATCATGATGCTGGCTCAACATCGTGATGTCTGTCAGCCATAGGCGATGGACGATGGCATCGTCTATCAGCCCAACCCTATATCGCAGCGACTTTTCCATCTTCAAATTAAAGACGTCTTAAAATAATTAAGACTTTTCTCACACTATTTGAGACATTTGATTGCCTTAAATTTGACCAAATCAAGACTTGAGGACCCACTGAAACCTTGAGGTGTTTCTTTAACCTGTCTGTCTGAAAACAAACTTGTGTTTACAAGGTACCAGGATGACACAGCAAGTGCTTTTGAGGATGAAAATCCCTAGATTTGTTGCAAGTTTAGTAAGATAAAATCTTTGAAAGATCCTCAGTTTTGTATGAACTATGATTGGTCGCTGTACATGTCAGTCAATCTGCTCATCCTGCTTCCAGAATGAACTGCAATATTTACAAAACCTTGAGGTCCAGCAAAGGTCTGGTTACACAAGACTAGTATTAGTGGGTTCCGTACTAGGGCTTTTTCTCCAGCCTAACGGAGCTAATAAAGAAATAAAAAAAAAAAATAGCAAACAAACAAACAAAAAAAGTCCTAATGAATCATGTTATACTGTAGTCTGGGATCTAGGGGGCTGCCACATTATTAACAAGACAGGCACTTCTGGTTCCTTGCGGAATCATTCCAGATAATAGCAACAACAAAAAAAAAAAAAGCAAAACCAAACAAACAAACAAAAAACTTTTGAAATCCGTGAAAATGCTGAAAATGAGTCCTGACTTCTTGGATATTTCATCTAAACCAACAAAAATTAAATACAGCAGCACAGTATATGGAATATCCCTCACTTGCAGACACCCTGTAACTAATGACATCCTACAGCGATGAATGAAATTTCCTCACCTGTTGTTCCATCCTGTATATCTCAGATACGTTCATCAGATCACATTACTACCGCAATGACAGTAGGCAGAGCCACAGACAATCAGAACGGAGTAAAAACTAAGCCTCTGGCTGAGGGGCCCACAGTAATATTAGATGACAGTGACTTGTCAGCCAAGACTGAAATGTCACTAAGTACTTACAGTTTAAAGGTCCAACAAATATAAGGTGATTGTTTACTTTCAGTGCAAAGCAGAGACAGGAATTCTCACAAGGCCTCAGTCCGGAAGTCAGACATGTGGAGACGGGTACTTAATGGGGATTAATCGTGTGTGTACTCCTTACCCAGCCTGTTTTAAGCATTAAAGATGGTTACTGACTCACCATTTGCTTTATAGATTACTAACTTAGGGCAACATTTATCATGGTAACATAAATTTCTGTTTTTAATGGCTTTCTTGACAACTTAAATTACTTCCTTGCCTTTTTAGGTTACCTCTTAGCATTGGATCATATTGCACTGGGAAAGTAATATCAGGATAAGGCTCTGTGAGGATCATTAAAAACCTGCAGATAGACTTCCAACCAGCCAGTGACCTTTTGGCGTGGGGCGAGTACAGCATAAATGATCGCTATAGTGGGCTGTAACATGAAATACCCGTTTTTACGGCTAACCATTGCGCCAACCTACCTGACAGCTAACACCTGGAGTAATTTGATTTGCTAGAGCAAAATAAAAGCCGGCTTCTACATTATCATACTTATGTTTGCTGTGATCTTATCAATAAGCGCAAAATATTTACGCAAACAAGCCTTTGCTTTCACAGTCGGTGTAATCTAACTGAAGGGAAAAGACAAGCTCTTCACAGACACAATAGACGCTCTCAGATAGTGTCATGAATCACTGCCTGATCTAAGGTAGCAAACCACCAAGATAACTTCTGACTGTTGAAGTCGTGTTCACACTTTGCATCTTTTGACGAACGTTTAAATCGATAGCGCATCAGCACTTTTTTTGAAACACGGTTTTACTTCCATAGGATTGATAAATGTAAAAGCCACCCTGCATCCACTTACTACCCCCTCCAGTTGGTGCCTACCGCTTAAAAAAAGACACCAAGTGTGAATGCGCATTGTATTGCGCATTATTTTAGTCATTTCCGGAGGGTTCATGCTTACACCAAAAGCACGCGCACCACCACTGATCTATATTAGTGGATCACACAAGCGGCGCTAAGTCTCAAACAGCTTGTGAGCCACAAATACCAAAATGAGTGGCTAACTGCGCTAAAATGTTCAAAAACATATAAAATTATGTCAAAATGAAAATGCCCATGCTTGGCGAGTATCCAGTTATAAACAGGTCAGTTTGGCAACGTTAAATAGTTGAGAAGAGAACCGCATTCATGTAGTATAAACTCTTAATGGAGGGCCCTCAGTCCAATATTCCTCTGCCTGGCTGCTGTCATGTTCTCAGAACAATGAAGAACAAAGACAATCACTTTCTGCTCTTGACTGAATACGTTTTATAACTTTAATGGTAAGCATTAATCTGTATTTAATTTTTACAATGAAGACTACATAAATTTAAGTAATCACATCACACTGGATGTGTTTTTATACATTTGATTACTTTAATTTCTGCTTACAGATTTCTTATATTTGCTTACCTGAATAAAACTTACTTAACGCATTAAACAAAAAGCAAACTATTTCAAAGTCTTCGCGCTTATTCGATTGCATTTATTTGTGCTTATTAAATGCTGTTTTTTGCAATTTTTTTATGGGGCTTATTGATTACTGACTTTTTTTTTTAATTGTGTTTTTTTTTTTTAAATGAAAGAATAAAACTGTTGAAGACAGAAGATTTTTGTTTGTATATGCTGTCAATTATAGTTCTTAGAAAGAAAATCAGAATCGGCAAATATCGATATCGGCAGATCACACTAACAAAAAATCAGAAATCGGAATTGGCCAAGAAAATTGCAATTGGTGGCATTTCTCTACTTTCGTCTACCAGGGCGCTGGTCTTAATATGTTTTGTGGGAAACCAGGGGATAACATTTTTTTCAGGACATACTTTGTATTAATAGAAGTTCAAAAGTATAGGCCTGCATATTTTTAAAACTGTTATACATTCTGTAATGTCTACTGGCATTTTTCGAATAATTGATGCCCTGCTTTGCTGAATTAAAAAAAAAAGTTACTTTTGAACAGTAGTGTAAGTACATTTTGGGAGGATATGGCACCAGCAACCACTGTTTTTTAAGATTTAATACGTACATCTCCGCACAAGAAATGAAAAGGCACAACTCCGATAATAAACATAAATGTTATAGTGCTGATACATGACGAAGCAGGAAACAAGAAGCGTCTTCTGCATTGATTTAGGGGAATAATTGAATTCTCCGATTTGGTACAATTAAATTAATGTTCTTAAGAAAAGAACAGTGTGCTTCTATAGTATGTAATTGAAGTATTTACAGCCTTCAACACTTATTAAACAAGACGCTGGACTACATATCTGTTTAGAAGTAATACAATTTTTAATAATTTACATAATAAATTTTGACCTCCCCAAAATCTTTACCCAATAATAACCAGCAAGCAACGGTGTTCAGATCAATTTTTTATATTATCTGAAGAATCTTTTTCTAGGCTTCTTAAAAAAAATTAATAAAATCTACTCCACGTCTATCTTAAGTCAACTTTTCCTTGTCATTGCAGCTTTTCTTTCTTTCTTTCTTTTAGGTTTTTATTGCAGTAATTTCAACATTTCCTTATAGGTCGATAGTATCTGAAATCTCAGACAATAAAAAAAAAAAACCCACAACTGAATAAATTAGCCAAACAAACAAACACACACAGGTTTACATGTTTTACGGGGACATTCCATAGAGGTAATGATTTCATACTGTACAAACTGTATTTTCTATCCTCTCTCTGCCTTGACCCCATAAAAAAAAAAACATAACTTTCTGCATTTTTAGATTTTCAAAAAACTTCATTCTGTATGATTTATAAGCTTGTTTCCTCATGGGGACCAAAAATAAAGTAAACTGTAAACAGTACAGTTGTATATTTATTACTCAGTCAGTAAACTTGCAGCACCTTTTTTTTTTAACTACATACAAAAATAACCTAAGTGGGATATATTTGACTCCAAAGATACTCTCATTCCATACAGTGGTATTTTAATTTTTATTCAAATTGTTAAGGCCTGGGTATACTTCACTTTCTGTGTTCCGTTCTGTCTTGTGTACAGCCATGTCCACACAGCTTTCGAAGTATACTCAACAGCGGATGAGCGCGCAAGGACGAGTTTGACACATGCGCAATGATCAACGCAGTGTCTCAATATTCACCTCGCACCTGCGCTGTCATGGACTGTCTTGTGCAGCCACAAAAATTGGGCTGCGCGTGGACACTTCTGGTGACGAAAACTGCGTCATAGAGACAGTCACGGAACGCGGATGGCCGAAGTATACTTTGGGCTTTATTCTTTCATTACTTTTATTTTTAACCCTATTCTCCAATACAATTCCCTCCTCTTCTTAATAACCATTATTTCTATACTAGGTCTGGTCTTAGTTGAACAATGTAGTCTACCCTTTTTCCCCACAACTTGATACATTTCTCAGATTGTAATTCATTGTTAGCCTCTTCATCATGTAGATTTCATATACTTACTCCAACCCAATCACTAATTTCCAATATACTTGCCAATATATCTGAACTTTAAAGCATTGCCACAATATATGGCTATGATTGTCTTCATATGAGCTGCACAATCTCTAGCAGATTGCATTTTTGCTTAGATATCTCTTCTGCTCAGGGGTGAGGAAATCTAGTGATTTTTCTAACCAGATTTTCTGCAGGAAGTAAAAAAAAAAATAGTAATATGTTGTCTTGCCCTAAATATACTAAAAAAAAAAAAATCTAAGAATTTGTACATTTAATTTATGGCCTGATAATTCTCAAAAAACTCTAACATTTCCCATCAAACTTCTAATGACAAAGCAAAGCCAATAGAAATGGGGAACATGGGCATCCCTGTCTACATGGTCTTTCTAAGACAAACGATTGTGAAAGAAATCAACAAAAATTATGGGAAACTCTCAAAGCTAAAAAATCTCTCAATGCAAGATAGGCTGCAAAGTCTTCTTACACAAAATGTGAATCACCGCTGTCTCAGACTGCCCTGTGATCAGTAATTTCTAAATAAGAGCTCATTTCCCATCTGACTGGCACATTATCATCCCAAATCTGTTATGGCTGCCAGATGCCGGATTTTCATGAAATTCCAATGAGCTGTATTTTACAAATTTACATACATTTAGCCTGATTAACCCTCCAGAATTAATTCCTGAGTATACAGAAATTATTCTGGCAGGCAGAGAGAGAAAGGAAGATCAATGTTGATGAATTAAAACAGCTGAAGATGTAGAGGTGTTATCTACATTTTCTGCAGCATTTTCTGTAGCACTGAGCGTGTTTGATGCTAAAAGCTATGGCCCCCCCCCCACCCCCCCCCCCCCCTCCCCCCCCCCCCCCCCTGTCAGATAAGGTCACACTATCTGTAAGGTGCTTCTATTTCCAGAATAATTATTGGAAGATTATTTTTAATAAAATGGATGACTTTGAGTCTTGTAAAACAACTTTACTAAGCAGAAATTTAAATGAAAAATTTTAATTTACGAAATCATGTTTAAATCTGAAAGTAGCTGAGCGAATGCTTAGATAATCTTCATTCTCCTTTCTGTCCCCCCGAGTATCTGGGACGGGAAGTGCTTTACCTGCATGTCCAATCACATCAGACTGAGTGAAACTTTACCTAATCTAACCATCAATTGAACAGAAAGATATTCAGTCTAATGCGTATCTATATCGCTCTGTTACATTTGTTCAGACGTGATGATTTTGACCTGTCAGTCTTAAAGGATGTTCCAGATTCAATACAAGTTAAGCTCTTTTGATGGCATCTGTAATGAGGATTTAACTGCAGAAATGTGAAGCTTGCATTTTGTTAAAGCACTTTTTTTAATTTCAATACAATGTTTTTCTTTTGCATTTTACAATAGAATGCTGGAGATTGAGAATACTTTTGAACAGTAAATCATAATCTATCACATTAAAGTCCAAAGATGTAGTAAATAGAGTCTAATCCTTTTTTTTATAAAAAAAAAAGAAAAAAAAAAAAAAATCATGAAACATTTCTTTAAATAAATTCATCTTTGTCTCTGCATTTTTTGTAATACTCTCTGAAAACAAATTTAACTACTGGCTTCAAAATACCAAAGCATACATGTTCTGTTTAATCATATTTCAACAAGATCAATACTACATTTAAAGGGGTCATATGATGTTGCTAAAAAGAACATTATTTTGTGTATTTGGTCTGTACTCTTAAGATGATGTTTTATCATGTCGGAATTTAAAGGTTGCACAAAAACCCACCATTGTAATGTTTTTTTTCCACATACTGTACATTATTGTTTCTGTATGCCCCGCCTTTTTGAAACGAGTCAATTTTTACAAAGCTCATCGGTCTGAAAAGGTGAGGTGTGCTGTGATTGGCCAGCTAACCAGAGCGTTATGATTGGCCGAATACCTCAAGCTGGGGTGACGTTAAATGTAGCAGTTCCCCTTACCATCCTGTGATTGATGCCCTGTCTACGGGACGCATAAGCGAGTGATTCAAAATAAACTATGGAAACCCATTATATAACAAGGGCACGTGTCACTTGGCATCCAGTGGGGACATACTATGAGATTCACTAATGACTTTATACTGTCTTTTCCACCGCGTTGCTTGCATCACCTCCCTTAAACAGAACCCCTTCATGTCTGCATTTGTGATCGGAAAAATTACAAACAACAAGCGCTACTCTACAACTGCTCCAACGAACTCATGCGTATGTGTATTCAGCAGGGCAAAATTCATTTTAAATAAAAAAACGTACTTAAGCAATCCTGGAGTGCAGAACAGGCTCGGCAATTGTTGTATTCTACTCTACCATTTTCAGGAAACAGTTCTTTATAAAATGTGCTGCACACATCTGAATTTTTGGTTTGAAGTGTTCTGGAACAGTGTTGTAAATAACAACTTAACCACTGATTTCTAGTCGTGTCCATTTTTGGAAGGCCAAACAAAGTAGTTTCGCTTTCACAACGAAACACAGCTGTCACATCACCGGGGCGGCCTAGAGTGAGCAGGCGCGGTCGGCTCTAGTTATGAGTGGCAGCCAAGGCTTGGGGCTAAGGTGATGCATAGGGCCAGGTGGGGTCTGAGAACCGGCGCTGCCAGGCGGATTCGACAAAGGAGCAGCTGGAGGGGCTTGGTCAAGCAACGTTGCACATGTGACAACGTACCCGCGGGCTGGATTCCGCGTTCGTCCACGTTGAACAGCCGATCTGCGATCCATCAGCGCAAAGTGGTTGTATTTCCTCAGCAACCAGCACGGATCAGCTCTAGGCTCTAGGCATGACGAAGCGGATATCGTCCTCTTTTGGAAGGCCAAACAAAGTAGTTTCACTTTCACAACGAAACACACAGCATCTTCACGACATGGCGGCGGCGGCAACAACAATACTACAGCGAGAATAAAAGTTACACCTTCTTTCTTTGCGTGAACATTTGGGCGGCGTTATGCAAATCTTCCCACATAGTGACGTAGACATGTGGGGGCGTGTTAAAATGAGCCGTTTTAGGTAGGCGTGGCTGACTCTTAACTTTTATAAAGAATATCTCGTTTGAGACTTTAGTCTTGAGCAGCTTTGACAGACGTCTTTATGCACCAAGAGCTTGTAACACTCCAAAGAGAAAGGAAAAATTGAAATCGCATCATATGACCCCTTTAATATTATTCTATTACCATTAATGCACTTGTTCATGAAAAACAAAAAAAACCTTAGATTAATTTACTCTGTGCAGGTTGACACATGACAAAGACAGATGACAAAAAATTTCCTGAAATAGCTGCATAAATTTAGCTTTTTTTTTGTCTTTCATTATTCCAAAAATAATGTTTTATTATAGTTAATAATAGCAATAGTTAACTGTATGTATGCACTGGTGATTTAACCCTTCTCTTCTGAAGATCCAGTGCAGCTACACGGGGTCAAATTGACCCCGCGTGACAAATCACAGCCTAATAGTCACAATCTGCTGTTTGTGACTGAATGTGTATGCAAGACAGGTGACAGTAAAGCATTTACACCGCCACTTTCAAATCACATCTGTGGAAGACGTTTCAGGTTGAAATGCCGTGTTAAAAACTGTTACAGGAATAGTTTTTTTCCCCCCCCAGAAGGCTCTGTCATCAATTACTCACCCTACACATTGTTCAAAAGTTGTATGAATTATTTCCATTGAACACGAAAAGGAGAAACTGTGCTTAACAGTGCTTATCGTACTTTCCTATGCATTTCCCATTACATTCAACAGGGACCAAAGCCTTCAAGTTTCAAAAAAGGATGCAAAAGCACACTAAAATAGTCCATGTAAGTTTCTGATCCATATGATTCTTTTGTGTAACAAAATTTAGATAATGGTTCAGCAAATCAAATGGTTCAGATTAATTAACGAATCCTTCTGACCAGTTCTGTGCACTGGATCAGCTGCTTCATTGTAAATGGAATGATTTGACGACTCATAAATCAGATATCACTGCTTCTTTCATGAACACAGTAGGGTGAATCTAAAGATTTTCAGTAAAGAATTACTCAAATTGCAGTTTCACACAACCTTTTAGAAGGTTGGACGACACTACATGACTTTTAAAATCTGAACACATTTTAAAACACTAGGCCTCATCCATAGAAAAAGGAAAAAAAAAAAAAATAATAAATTCCGTTCATTGTAATTACATGGAAAAGAAAGACCAGCACAGGCAACAGTATATAAATCAATCCTTTTTGAACTGGGTCAAAAATACAGCGACAGCATGGAAAATCCATAAACCAAAATATTGATCTGAAGAACCTATAATTTAAGAAATGTAAAAAAGATATTTAAAATCTGCAAAGCAGCATATCACCAACACAATCCAAATATGCCAAATATACCAATATACCAAATGGTTCTTGATAAGAATACAATGCATTGAACCTAAAATGCTACAAAAACCTCTGAATAACCTTAATTTGTGTGTTATCAAAGGGTCCGGAAGGTGAAGTTCTTAAATCAACATGTGTGCTCTTATCATGTTTCATTCAGTAACAGCCTCTGATACGCTCATGCATAATAGCAGCAGCTGGTATGGAGGCATTACTCTACGTTAGTACCACCAAAAGCCTTTCAGACCTTATTTATTCAGTCATCCTTTAAATGAATACAGTCAGAAAGGTGTCCACCCCTACGACACTAATGTATCTCTACACCTCTCACTCTCAACCAAGTGTGGATGGCACTAAGCCACATTTGGTGCTCTAAGACTGGTTTAACAAAAAAGGAAAAGAAAACTCTCATGTGAACTACATATGAATTACAGTACAGGAACATATGAACAGATGTGCACATGTCAATGTGAACCGCTCCATAGATACATCTTCGTAAAGCTATAAAGCACCACCATATGTGGAATTGATGAACGTTCCTGAACATCTTATTTGCATGTTGGAGATAATCAAATGCATGAGAAAAACTGTGTGACCGTAAACTCTGATGGGCCACATGTTTTATTATACGTAATAAAATGATGATATATTGGACCTCTGAGCGTCTTTACTGCGAGACGCAACAGTGCTTGAGGGATGTTGGTTCACATGCTGTAGGACTCTTTTCTACTGCCTAATTCTTCTGATAAGCTAGCTTATCACACACTGCAGATGGGTCCATTTAATTCATGCCATGGCGAGTTTATTTTATTTTTTTACATATATTTCACATTTCATCCTCCCTGAAATGCATTTCTGCAAGGTTAAGCAGAACTGTGCCTGGAAGCTAGGAGCATTTCAGCCTGAAATGGATGTAGGAGGGAATGTTTATTTGGAGAAGGGTTAAATGAGGTCACCTTAAGATGGCTGAGCTCATTAATAGCATCACTGGTAGAGAATGGGATGTCCCATCTCAGGTACTGAAATGACTAAAGGGTGTTTTAATAAGCAAACTGACCTTTAGATCTATAGCCTCACCAGTATATTTAGATAACTGCTACAATGGCCTAATTACAGACACAGTATAGAAGTATAAAATGTTAGCTTAAAATCCCAATAGTGTGGGTAATATGCTAGCAAAGTACATCTAATATTTTACCATTTTGTGTGTGTGTGCATATGTGTTTGATTGTGCCATCTTTCTTATCTAATGCAATGGTGTTTATACATTTTTATGTGTCCAAATATTCCAGGATCAATACAAGTTAAGCTAATTGACAGCATTTGAGGTATAATTATTACTAGGGGTGTAATGGTGCACAAAAAAGATGGTTCAAAGGTCACGGTTTGGTATGTTTTTGGTACAGCAATGGGGGGGGGGACAAATTGTGAGCATTTGTCTCACAATGTTGTGAGACAAATGCTGTCAAATGAGCTTAACTTGTATTGGACAATATTCTTGTAAGGGCATTGTAGTAAAAATAAATAAATAAAATAAATTTGCCTTTAATTTGAAGGAAAGTCAATACCAGACAGAAAAGTAATGGGAGAGAGAAGCAAAATGGATACGACACGGGATGAGACTGGATTTCATCCTGTTTTCCCCTTGAGCACAACAGGCCCAAGCATGAGAATTTCAGCTGTGCAGTTTTTAAAGCTCTGTGCATTCCATATAGAATAGAATAGAATAGAATGTAATTTGAAGTGTGTACTTTTTTAAAATACTGTTAAAAAAATCTAACCAAGCAATCCTCTATTGTAATGTAGAATAGAATAGAATAGAAGCATTAGCATCTAACCTTTGCTTTGAGCCCATGTGTAGCTGATTGGTGCACTCCTGGTCACTGGTAGCTGCTCTCCTCTTTCTATTACTGGCATCCTGTTATCTAGAATTGAATCCTTAATGGGACGAATATGCTTCGGCAAGGTTTTGTAGAACCAGGCTCCAGAACGTTTCCATACCTTTGAAGAGCAAGGAAAAGGAAAACAAATTTAGCACAGCTCAGTATGAAGTGATTTAAAGCAGGTACTTACTAAACATAACATAACATATAACATAACATAACATATACATATATACATATACAACAAATAATAATAAATTAATACTAGTCATTTCCAATTTTTATTTATCACTAGTGTTCTTATCATTACCAAACTATTAAAAATTGACAGAACAAAAAAATTTTGGTAACTGAAATATAGCTGAAATATTAAATGTATAACTTAACTGGAAATGCTGCCTTGTCAACTAACTAAAATAAGTTTAAGTACAAAAATTACTAAAACTGAAATAAAATAAGGCTAAATAGAAATATTAAAATAACAACAGCACATAATTACTAATAAAAATGAAAAATGAGAATATAAAAAATAAAATGTAAATCAAAATAATAATACTATAATAAATAAATACATTCTAAAATAACACCGTTTGATATTACTGTACCTTTAGATATCTGAAAAAATTCAGGAACTGCTTATTTCATTTGTTGTATTGTTTTTCTTCTATTGCAATTTGTTTCTTTGTCTTTTTGTTACTGACTGTCGCCTTGAACTTAAAGCTATATATATATACAGTGGGGAAAAAATTTATTTAGTCAGCCACCAATTGTGCAAGTTCTCCCACTTAAAAAGATGAGAGAGGGCTGTAATTTTCATCCTAGGGATACCTCAACTATGAGAGACAAAATGAGAAAAAATAATCCAGAAAATCACATTGCAGGATTTTTAAAGAATTAATTGGTAAATTATGGTGGAAAATAAGTATTTGTTCAATAACAAAATTTCATCTCAATACTGTGTTATATACCCTTTGTTGGCAATGACAGAGGTCAAACGTTTCTGTAAGTCTTCACAAGGTTTTCACACACTGTTGCTGGTATTTTGGCCCATTCCTCCATGCAGATCTCCTCTAGAGCAGTAATGTTTTGGGGCTGTCGCTGGGCAACAGGGATTTTCAACTCCCTCCAAAGATTTTCTATGGGATTGAGATCTGGAGACTGGCTAGGCCACTACAGGACCTTGAAATGCTTTCTTTACGAAGCCACTCCTTCGTTGCCCGGGCGGTGTTTGTTTGGGATCATTGTCATGCTGAAAGGACCCAGCCACGTTTCATCTTAAATGCCCTTGCTGATGGAAGAAGGTTTTCACTCAAAATCTCACAATACATGGCCCCATTCATTCTTTCGTTTACACGGATCAGTCGTCTGGTCCCTTTGCAGAAAAACAGCCCAAAGCATGATGTTTCCACCCCCAATGCTTCACAGTAGGTATGGTGTTCTTTGGATGCAACTAAGCATTCTTTCTCCTCCAAAAACGACAAGTTGAGTTTTTACCAAAAGTTCTATTTTGGTTTCATCTGACCATATGACATTCTCCCAATCCCCTTCTGGATCATCCAAATGCTCTCTAGCAAACTTCAGATGGGCCTGCACATGTACTGGCTTAAGGCAGGGGGACACGTCTGGCACTGAGGGATTTGAGTCCCTGGCGGCGCAGTGAGTTACTGATGGTAGCCTGTGTTACTTTGGTCCCAGCTCTCTGCAGGTCATTCACTAGGTCCCCCCGTGTGGGTCTGGGATTTTTGCTCACAGTTCTTGATCATTTTGACCCCACGGGGTGAGCTCTTGCATGGAGCCCCAGATCGAGGGAGAGTATCAGTGGTCTTGTATGTCTTCCATATTCTAATAATTGCTCCCACAGTTGATTTCTTCACACCAAGCTGCTTACCTATTGCAGATTCAGTCTTCCCAGCCTGGTGCAGGTCTACAATTTTGTTTCTGGTGTCCTTTGACAGCTCTTTGGTCTAGGCCATGGTGGAGTTTGGAGTGTGACAGTCTGAGGTTGTGGACAGGTGTCTTTTATACTGATAACGAGTTCAAACAGATGCCATTAATACAGGTAACCAGTGGAGGACAGAGGAGCCTCTTAAAGAAGAAGTTACAGGTCTGTGAGAGCCAGAAATCTTGCTTGTTTGTAGGTGACCAAATACTTATTTTACCGAGAATTTACCAATTAATTCTTTAAAATCCTACAATGTGATTTTCTGATTTTCTCATTTTGTCTCTCATAGTTGAGGCTTACCTATGATGAAAATTAAAGGCCTCTCTCATCTTTTTAAGTGGGAGAACTTGCACAATTGGTGGCTGACTAAATACTTTTTTGCCCCACTGTATATATATATATATGAGTAATATGTGAAGCCGGAAACATTGGTCAATCACAACAACAACAATCACAGCAATGGAAGACGAGGACATGCAGAATGGGTGGTAGGAGTATGTGAGAAATATGTTTGGAACCTTTCACTATCTTGCCAGTTCCATTTGGTGCTTTAATGGAGGTCTATTCAATATGGTCGAAAAATAGTTGTGCTCATTCGTATTCATTGCAAACCACAAAACCCAACAGACAAGCAACAGCAAAATCTAGCCATTCACTGAATCGGTGCCATGACTTTCAAGGCAGTGGCACTTAATCAACTGACACACACCAAAAATTTTAACAATCCTTTCATAACACATTACCCCTGTGAAACAAACACCGAAATGCTCTGGAGGTGTTCTGAGCACACTACACTCTGGTGTCAGTCACTCTCATGGTGACATAACAACGAGAGGCCAGGCCCTGCTGTAGCCAGGAAGACAATTAAGAAGTGATGGACAGCAGGCTCTGAAATGTCAGGGCTGTCAGCTGCTGGAGTCTTGGCAGAGACCATCTCTCAACTGTACCTGATCAGTTACCATCTCCATTTGCACAACCACTGACCAGACAAAAAAAATGCAGATTTAGCTTACAGGGTCAATCACATAATATTAGATGGCCTTCCCTGTTTTGCATTGGATTTCACCTCTTATTTTCTGTGCATGTTTGATGCACACATCAAAATCTTTGAGCATACAGTAGATGAAGCTTTTGTGTTTAGTGCAGAAGAAGTCAAAAGAAACAATTTTATATTCCCCAGGGCACCACTATCTGCCACCCAGCAAGGGGAAAAAGTGCATTTTAAAATTACTAGTGCAATCAGTTCATTCACAGTGAAAAAATAACTTGTACAATCATGAATAAAGGGTGTGAACAGTCATTTTCCCAGAACTGAGTTTTATCAGTGGGAGATAACCTGTAATTTAGAAAAATTATCCACTTTTGAAAGTGGAATGAGTGAATGCCATGAAAACCAGTCTGGAAAGTCTGTTTTTGCTCCTTGTGAGTGTACAGCCCCTTCGTTTTTATAGTTGTATTCTGATTCAGAGTGGAAAAAGAATACATATATATACTTTGTACTTGGAAATAACCCAACATAAACCTGCTAAAAATAATATACATTTAAGCTCTTTTTATGTTTTTTGAAACTGCGAGATTAAAGAGAGGTAGATGTAAATTGTACTGACCAAAGAAAACTTTCCTTTGATACTAAAGTGGTACAATTCTCCTACAGCCTTTTCATTATTATAAGCTCCAAATCTTCACTGATAGTGAACTGAAAGACATTATAAATGCACATTACACAATAACACGTGCAATAAATGACCACAGCGGAAAAATGTAAATGCAAAATTAGCTTCCTGTGAAAAATGATGGCATTAAATTGACTAGACGTTTGCCAGACTTCAATAAGAAATATTTCATCTTCCAAATTACTATTTAAAAAAAGCAATCAAGCACAGGAGTCGACGGTCTAATTTTTTGTTAAAATACTCCTTTCCTAGCCTAATATGCAGAGACAACTGGGTCACTCTACAAAATGGGTGTCATTTGGGTCTGTCAAGTATAGGGTTGGGAATCGAAAATTGATTCCGATTCCAGAATCGGATACTTAAGGGTCAGGAATCAGATACTTGTTGTCAAATTAAAATTTGGATTCCGCCTATCAATTCCATTTTTTTTTTTTTCTTCATCTGGAGGAACGGACCTACGATTCTGCCAGGACCTTGCTCGCTAATCTAAGCGCTCCAAAGTTTGGCTACATTTGCGATCAGAAGCCAAAAAAGCCAAGTATAATATCTGTGATAGCAAGAGAGGTATCACCACCAACATGACAAAGCACTTTAATTTAATAGATAGTTAAAGATCGCGAACACGATTCAAACACCAACGTGATTCTATTCCTAAATTACAATGATTCGTCGGTTTCATTCCTCAACCTTTGACGTGTGCGATCAATGTTGTGATCACTTGGTTCGTCCGTGCAGCGTACAATCACACCAGTGTGATTTGAACATTTAAATTTGCATTCGCGCTGCCATTGACCTAAAGAGAGCAGCTGTCTGTCATGAATGAAACAGCTTCACAGTCTTTTCAGCCACACAGTATCATTATTTCTGTTTTACAAACATTCAAATCACAGAAGTACTGGGATAAAAGTTTATAGTTCAGATATAAACTGTGTATGATGTCTATGTTAGCAATTAAAATAGAGTAAATCACCTTTTGAAAGTAATTTGACACTTCAAATGAAGATTTATCGATTACATTGTTACACCAGTAGGTGGCGAAAAGAGTCTGTTAAAATGTATGTCTTTGAATCATACAAGAGGTTCGTTCAAGAACGCGGCAGTAGCCCCTCACTGCAGAACACAAGATCCAGGGGGCCTGATTGGATCCACATCTAGGGGTGGAGATTGGTAGGTTTAGGGGTGGAGATGGGTGGGTTTAGGGATCAGAGGGTGGAGATGGGTGGGTTTAAGTATATGTAAGGTGGGAGGAGTTGGATCTGGATCTAACCACGCCCCCTGGATCTTGTTCTGCAGCGAGGACAATCTTGAACGCGGATTCATCCAGTAATAAAACAATCTTGAGTGAGTCATTTAATCATTAATTCATAAATTACATGTGATTGTTTAGTTGTCTAATGTTTTTTCTTCAGAATAATGAGAGAACTACAACTTACATTGGGAGAAAAAAAAAGAAGAAAAAAAACTAAATTTATCCAGAATCATGCAGTTCTATTTTGCACACAAACAGCTTTTAAAGAGTCCTGTTTTTATGTAGCCTGTTGATTTTTGTTCATGGTATTCAGCTCCAATAAATGGTTTTCAAAAAAGAGACACAGGATAAATGTTTGATATCATTATTTAATCACATTGGAATCGAAACTGGGAATCGAAAAGAATCAGAATCGATAAGCAGAATCGGAATCGATAAAATTCAAACGATACCCAACCCTAGTCATGTATTCACCTTATTTTTCACGTAAGAACAGCCGCAGCCATTTGTAAACTTAAAGGGTTACTCCACCCCAAAATGAAAATTTTGTCATTAATCACTTACCCCCATGTCGTTCCAAACCCGTAAAAGCTTAGTTCGTCTTCGGAACACAATTTAAGTTATTATTATTTTTTTCCCCCTCACTTTATTTACAAATTTTCAAGTATTACAAATTTTTTCAATATTTCAACAACACAGTTTAAATAACATTTTAACACTAGGTATAAAGAAAAGGGATCCGAATAAGAAATAGGAGACTAAGAAACTATCAAAATAACAGATACAATCAATTATCCCCAAGTAGTAAAGCGCAATTAGTTATCCCTAAAAAAAAAAAAAAAAAACAAATACCCTCAGAAACACCCCACCCCACCCAAAAAAAATAAAAAAATACCAAAAAATAAATAAATAGCACATTCTGCACTTGTGCCAGTTAGTAAGAGAAAATTAAACACTACTTAATACAAGTGTGGTCACCCACTAGGGGGAAATTGAATAAAATCATTATTTTCAGTTGAGCAGGGGGGTATACGTTTCCATATACTCAAGAAAAGAGCCCCAAATTTTATAAAAGTTCTTTGAAGAGCCCTTCAGTGAATGTCTAATCAATTCCAGTTTGATAAAGTGAAAAATCTCTTTAATCCACATTGAGTGGGTAGGCGACATAGATGATTTCCAATGCATTAGAATCAAACGTCTAGCCAGAAGTGTTACAAAGGCCACAAAATCTGCCTTGTAACCTATGTGATGAACTGGTAAGGGAAGTGTACCGAAGAGTGCTGTTATCGCTACAGGTTTGATTATTATCCCAACTACCTGAGATACTGTCTCAAATATTTGAACCCAATATCCATGTAAACTTGGGCAGAACCAGATCATATGTGCCAAGGTTGCGGGACTCTGACGACAACGGTCACAGATAGGATCAACATCTGAGTAAATTTTAGATAGTCTGACCTTAGTCCAATGAGTGCGGTGGAGTATTTTGCATTGGATCCATCCATGATTGGCACATAAAGATGAGGAATGTACCCTGTATAAGATACCTCATTTTTTTTTCTTTTTTTTTTTTTTTTTTTCCCATAATTCCTCTGGAAATATTTCTAAAATCTTTTCCCACTGAGATTTTATAGATGTTAGTGAACTTCTATGTAGGGAACATATTTTGTCATAAATATATGAAATCATCCCTTTCCCAATAGACCTCGGTTCTAGGAAAGAGTCCAAGGGAGTTGTAGTGGGGAGACTAGGGAATTGAGGATGCTTATCACGGATAAAACTGCGAACCTGCAAATACCGGAAAAAATTGTTTTGGGGCATTGAAAACTTATCTGAGAGCTGTTGAAAGGATGCAAAAACATCATCTATATATAAATCTTTAAACGTAGATATCCCGTATGTTGCCCATTGGGAAAAAGTCCTGTCCATCATTGATGGTGGAAAAACTAAATTTGATGCTATAGGAGCAGACATAGAAAAAGCTTGTAATCCATAATTCTTTTTTAGGATCAGAGAAATTGAGGCTTGATTAAGTGTTTGAGGGAGTTTTAGTAGCTTCAATGATTCATTATACATTTCTATTAATATGGGAGCCAATTTGTTCATGAACTTCTTATAAAATTCTACTGGATACCCATCTGGTCCAGGGCATTTTCCACACTGTAAAGAGGTAGCAGCTTGGATGAGTTCCTCAATGTTGATGGGTACTTCAAGTTGATCAACTAAATTAGAATTAACTGTAGGAATATTAAGGGTACTAAAAAAATTATCAAAATCAGAGGAGTTAACGGTTTGCTCAGATGCATAAAGTGAAGTATAATAGTTCTTAAAATGATTGTTGATTAATATGGGATCTGTTGTTATCCCTGAGGGCGTTCGTATCTGGGGAATAAGGTGGGAAGTTGATTCCTGCCTTAGCTGTAGGGCTAAAAGCCTACCTGCTTTGTCACCCTCTTCATAATACCTAGACTTAGTTCTAAGTAATACATTTTCTGCATGACTTGTTGAAAGAATATCAAACTCTGCCTGTAATGACTGGCGTTCCTTATAAATATCTGGAGACGGGAATTTAAGTTATTTTGGATGAAAACCGGGAGGCTTGTGACTGTCCCATTGACTGCCTAGTAAATTACACTGTCAAGGTCCAGAAAAGTATGAAAGACATTGTCAGAATAGTCCATCTGCCATCAGTGGTTTAACCGTAACATTATGAAGCGACGAGAATACTTTTTTATGCAAAGAAAACAAAAATAATGACTTTATTCAACAATTTGCTCCTCTGTGTCTCTCCGCAATCACTGTAGCGCTATTTTGGAGAATAACCACTGAACGCAATCAGCGTACGCTATTCTAAAATAAGGTGGATATGTGTAGGGTGAAAAATTCATCATTCAGTAATTGTTAGTTATTATGTTTTCCCTTTTTACAGTAAACTACCTAATCCATGAAATAAAAAAACAACAACTTTAACTACTGTATGTATAGGCATAATTATGTTCCAACATATTAAAATGTATTAATTTACACTTAAATATATTACTAATAAACATTTTAGTTATTGATATTGATTTATACATATACAATATCAATTTATTTATTGATTTATTTCCCCCTCAAAAAAAGTCTAACTCTGTAACTATGCTAGCATTAAATCACTGCACTTTTTTGAGCTTGGGACTGGATGTGTTTCAGCAGGCAAATGACAGATGAGGGAGTTTTCCAGAAAACAAATATTTTTGAGTTTGGTGTCACTATAGAGGCCCAGTAATTACACACATCAGATTTAAATCTCAAGTCATGAATGATAACGAAATAAGTATTCAATAGAAAAAAATAAAGCACCACCTGTATCTAATGCATCTCTGTCACTTAAACCACATTCAATCACACATTAAGACACATCATGGGGTGATCTGCAGTTCTAATTCCCTGAATTGAGGGGAGAGAGCAGTGATAAGGAAACATTTGGGAAATGTGTTAGTGTTATTTCAAGGTCAGTGAGGAGTAGGAGAAGATAAAATACGGAGGTAACCGTGAGTCTGTGTACATAAATATCTAGAGACTCGTTATTTCCAGGCATATACCATAAGGAATGAATCTCTCTTCTTCAACAAACACACACGGAGCATTCCATCATACCAAATGCAAATTCATACAAACACACAGACTTAACTTTTAATTGCAACTTAAGAGTTGTATTTCTCTAACTTATTTTTTAATGAAATCTTTTACAGTTGGGAATGGAACCAGATCAAATCCATCCATACTTCCACTCCTCCACTTAATTAAAAACATATACAGTATATAAATGAATGGCTTCCTCGTTATAGGATTACTTAAAAATGCAGCTAACCACATAATGGTTACTAGTCAGGATAGAAAAAGGACAGAAAAAAACATTTTTTCTGGTGGGTATATATGGTATATCTGAGGGTTAAATAAATGACAGTGAAGAAAACTCTTAAAGGTTTTTTCCCAAAATAAATTAAAGACTACGCAAACTACTTTCCTTTCAACAATTATTTTTTTCATGATATGAGGAAAGTTCTATCACCTGACTTTATGCCTCCCAAAAATATCAATATCAAAATATTTTTTTGTTTAAAAATAACATGCTCATTAGAGAAAATGCATATTCAAATATTATATGTATGAATTGGATTTTGAAAGTATTGTTAAATCAATTAATAAATCAAATTAATGAATGACCTATGAAATATTAAGCTTGCAGTAGTAATGGGCAAATACTTAGCAAAATATGCTTGCTATATAAATGGCTGTTGCAGACCTCAGATATGACAAGACAAATTACGGTGTGATAGCAAACGCATGGGCTTTTATGGGAAATATATGACATTGTTTTGGTCACATGACTGTGCAACATTAATTAATATCCATGGCTCTAAGAGGGAAGCAAATTGCCCTTGTCATACAACCCAATAAATTATGGCTCTGAGCGGGACCAGATCCCATTGGCTAGAATGAGGTTTAGGGGTGTGGCCAGTAATACCAACCCATACCGTAGCTCTGCTCTTTTCAGTCGCTACCACCACCTCAGAGCTCAGGGGTGTTAAATGACTGAACATCTCACGACACAGCTGAAAAACGTATTATTGTTTTTAGCAATTACAGCAAGCATCACAATCCTCATCACACATTGCGCTAGCTAGCAATTAATTTCTTTCTACATCTGACAAATTTAAGATGTGATGAATGAAAGGCAAATCGTCCTGAACAATTTCCTCTTGGTATTTTAATTAGTCTAGTGATAGCATCGCTAATTTGAATGGGGAGGCAGCGTTTTGTGAAATTAGTTTTTGTGGCTAGTGGGCGCGCAACCACTGGTGACCAAAAGCACCGTTTGAGCCCTGTGCCCCGGGACAAATCAGCTAGAACTTCATTAGGCCACCCAGGACCAGAAAGTGTCACATGGACAAAGGTTTGTGGCGCAGAGATTTGGTGGTTGTAAATGTCATTCATAGCTGGGCCAGGTGTATTTGAGCCAAACTTTTAAATGACATCATTATTTCATCATGTCATTCCAAACCTGTAAAGCCCGATAACTATAACGATAACTATAAAGATAACTATATTAGCGTCCACACCAGCAGACTATCGTCTTTAATATCCAAGCGCACACACCCGTGATGTCCGCGATTTAAATTCTTCTATACCAGCTCCTTATCGCATGTATTGATTTTCTGAAGAAAACAGCTTCTGAAAGTGATTCCAACGATATCGTTTCTCTGTGCCTTTATCGTTAGAGCTGTGGTGTGGACTCTGCTATTTTTTAATATTGAGAACGATTTTTAGAACTATATATTTATCATTAACTTTATATAGTTATGGTCCTTGGTGTGAACAGGCCTTAAGACTTTTTCTTCTGTGGAACTCAAAAAGGTGAATTTTTGAAGAACTTCCATTCGTTTTCTTTTCCATATAATGAAAGTGAATGGAGACTGGGGCTTTTAACCCCTTAACTGTCAACGTCCCACCTGTGGGACACTTGGCGCTCTTTTTTTTTTTGGTCCTTTTTCTCTATCGAATCTTTTAGTAATCATCATAAATCATATATCATTTGAAAGCTTAGAAGCCCAAGATTCATTCTGTGAAAACCATTTTGAAATCGGACATTGCGTTACCATGGAAATGGTACTTTAAAATCTTTTGGTGGTCTCCTCCTCCTTAGTGCGTGGTTCAAGTGTCATATTACCAAATGTGCCTTACGGTCTTTAGAATTCCAAAATTACCTTTTTATGTCAATATCTTCATAAAAAAACATATCCTTGGAAAGGCTGATTCTCAGGATTCCATATTTGGTGGTATATTGTGAGATATAAGTAATATTGACAGAGAAATTTAGACTTTAGTGACAGAAAAATGCTTCAACAAAAATTCTACAGAGTTTGGATGGCAACCCGGTGGCTGTTTGTGGTATAACGCCGTAAATAAAATCTCACAGGAACCTGTTTTTTTTTTCATATCAACTTCAAATTTGGAACATAACTTATGTAGACATAAGGCTTTAATTTTATACCAATTTTAGAGTAAAACCGGTTATGTAAAATATTTATTATATATAAAATACAATTATTGGCTGTAATTACAGCTAAACTTTATAATACGTCTATACGGTTTGAAACTTTATTTTTTAAACGGAAAACAATTCCATCTTATGGCAAGACTCTGCTGATTTTCTTCTTACAAATAGACCAACCTTAAGGTCTGTATTCCAAACTGTTTCAGAAAAGTTACAACACATTTTTAAGTTTGGACTGTGCACGGTCATATCCTATTTAAAAAAAATGGGTGAGGGGTGACACGCTTGGTTCTTCATCCAAAAAATTTTAGGTTCTCCCATCAAGTACTACATCGGCCACGTCATCCAACCCATCAACCTTGTTTACTTTTGAAACACAGATGAAGATATTTGTAAGTATAATTCTAAATTATAAAATAATAGATCTCTGTCCCCTCCACTAAAGAGTCTGTAATTGCCATCACAACAATTCAAGTTTCAAAAATATTCACAAATGACAATCGGGAACTAAAGTAATCCTATGAATCAAGGGCACTCTGGCTTATATTCAGGACCACTTCTCACTATACGTAACTATCAACTACGACTTTCGCCTACAATTCAACTCCTAATACTCGCTCTATTATCGTTAGATAAGGTACTGTTAAGATTTAGTGGAAGTGGTAGATTAAAGGATGTAGATATTTAATTCAGGCTACTTATATAGCAACTATAAAGCCTGACTCAACACACGGAACAGAACTTCATCTTGGGTTTCTTTGCTCAACATGCTTGTGTGGCATGTAGAAACAACCTCACAACATATTACAAATTAAATTAAAATAAGATGTTTACTATTTTAATCTTGTTTAAACTCTTACATTAGTTCTATATGCCACAAAGCTGAATTTTCAGCATCATTACTCCCAGTCTTCATGCTTTCAGATATCCATTCTAAGCACGCTGATTTGCTGCTTACGAAACGTTGTCGTTCTTATTAAGATTGAAAACGGTCACCAGTGGCGCTTATTGTGTTTTTGCTGAACTTGAGATTTGTGTTTTTTCAGGGTGCATGTTGTGACCAGCGAATTCCAAAGTTGTATTTGAAAAAAAAAAGTTACTTTTGCTCAAATTTAATGCATTCTTGCTGAATAAAAATATGATACTTTTTACAGTACCTTAATTAGATATTCCTACTTTGTACTGCTCAGATTCTCCAACTTAATAAATAAAACGAAACTTCCTATTTTTGAGCATGTGACCTCTATACGTCAGGAAGACTTGATAACACTACGGACCACTTTTATGATTTTATTTTTGTCAGCACAGACCTCCATAATTATGGAAAAGAAGTGGCCAGGAAATTCTTCGGAAATGCACTTTTTTGGTCATACTATAACAACTTGAAGTGCCATACCGATCTCTTTCGACCATGACACGAGAGTGAATAAATATTAACAGAATTTTCAATTTTGGGTGAACACTTCCAAAAGAAGCATTTTTAAAACTCAAAGCACCGGCACTTTCCATTCTCCCTCTAACAGAGATTTAGTATCCTACAGGAATAAACCAGCTCTGTGCCTGAGCTTTGAGAATCTGAGATACAGCATGAAAGGACGTGTATTATAAAAAAAAAGTGTGACACTGTTTATGCCTCAGGCCCAGCTCTTCTGGGTCCACATCATAAGGTGTAAGTGCCAGGGATGGGAAGACATGCTCAAACAGCAGCCTGCTGATAACATGTTCTGCTGCGACCACTGCTTGACTGACAGCTGCATCCTTAAGCCTTTTGTTAGCTCAGAGTTTTACTGGGAATATAGTTAACAGCTAACAAGGAGTTTCCAAAAGGTCAAATTCTCATACAGTTCAGCTCTCTGAAAACACAGTTCAGATGAGTCACTGCTCATTATAATCGTTAAAAATAGGTTTTTGATGTACATTGCTCAGCAGTGTAATTTGGAGTAATTAGGGCCTAATCATTTATTCGAATTATTTTATAGTTAAATAATCACTTTGTTTAATGAATAACAAACAATGTTTATTATTCACATTTAGAGTGATTTCTGAAACAAGTTTTGATTATAAACAAACAGAAAAGCCTGAAAACAGCCCATTCTGAAATAAAGTTATGGAGATAAGTCTGTGAATAATTTGCATTAGTCATTAGTATGGCATTATTGGGATATTTCCATAATAGCAGGTTTCATGCCACCATGCAGATCATGAATGAAGGTAATTTCTGAATTAATGATTCATAAGACTTCATTACAACACAGCAAGGCAGAGAGTAATTCTGTCACCTGTCAAACGGTGACAATACATACGATAACAGACACAGTGGCATCAGTGCACTTATCGTTTCTTCTGAAGATTTATATGTCGTGCCTTGAAATGACCATATTTCTGAGCTTGATTGGTTGATTAAAAGTGTTGATCTTATTCTAAAAAAAAAATAAAAAATCTATATGCACCAATATCCAACTGAGAAAAAAACTAATGGAATACGTCTAAACAACATGAACAATAATCGGTTTACAAAATTAACACTCACCAAGAGCAGTGTGGGGAATAAATATCAAAATACACTGTCAGACCTTCAAGGTTTTTTAAATCTAATGATGCTCTACAAAAAGCTGTAGCAACTCACAATTATTTACCTCTTATGATTTGACCATTATAATTTTTTTCTACATATGCGAAAAACTCTTTGACTGAACATGATTCAGTCATGGACAGTGGATCCACAAGATTGAATTACGTTATATGAACACGACAGAATCAAGTTATTTGGTTAAGTTATCGAGTTATTTATAGCTATAGTTTGACAGAATATTCTAATTCAAAATGCTATGGGAAGTCAATCTAACTTAACATTTTCTAATATTGATATTGTTTATTTCTTAATCCTTAACAGTTAATCAGGCTCTTAATGATTTAATCTATGCCATCTCTTAGAATATGTGAAGGCCAGGTTTTCCCATCACTCATCATTAGAGCCCATTTTACACATGGCTCTCGATTCTGACTTGTACTTGCTCTTATGAAAATGTACCACAGTTCTAAACTGTAGTATTTGTTATAATAAAGCTATCCTGTTAATCATTACAAAGCCAATAATGACTTTTTTTTTTAATCTATATAGCCTTTGTTATGAAAAACAGCCTGCACATTTAGAAACAATATCTACAACATAAATCTATAGAGAAAAACTATTCCCTTAAAGGGTTAGTTCACCCCCCCCCCCCCACCCTCCCCCCCCCCCCCCCCCCCCCCCAAAAAGGGAAAATTAGCCCAAAAATTATCACCTTCAAGTCATCCTAGGTGTATATGATTTTCGTATTTCAGACGAATTCAGTCGGAGTTATATTAAAAATGTCTTGATCTTTCAAGCGTTTAATGCCAATCAGGGGGTGTTGCATGATCAGTCCCACAGACGTTAAATAAAAAGCAGCCCCATCAAGAAATAAAAAAAAGGTGTACCTGTAGCGATCGATGCGTTTTGTAAGAAAATAACCCATATTTAAAGTAGATCGATTTAATTAGCTCTGAGCCCCCCTTCAACACTGTTGTAAAACGAAGCAAGTTCGGGCGGTATGACGTATGAGGTCGGCTTTGTGCACGCGCCGCTCAGAAGTGACGAACGTGGAAGCACAGGGTAGAGATCAAAACAAAACAACGGTCACTTATTAGAAGTACAAAACGAGGATTTGTAAAGAAGAATGTCATAGGATTTTGATATAAGCCAAGAGGAGAATGGTTCTCCTTTGCTAAAGTAAGGAAACTTTGCTTACTTTGCTCCTGTTAACACACTTGGTTTTCACGAAACTCACAGGCGCATGCGCAAAAGCTGACCTCATACACACCCACAATAAATATGCCTACAATAAAATGAGATAAATTCTAGTAAAGGTGGTAGGTTTAAAAGATTTATATGTAGTGCTGTGCAGGATTATGTTTTCTACTCTTTTTTCAGTCTTTTTAGTTATCCCATGCAAATACAATTTAATTCGGACAAGAAGTTTATCTAATCTAAATCAATCTACAAATGTATGTGCCCGTTTGATAATGTTTGACTTTTCCATATCTTTTAAAGTGCAATTCTCGATATAATTAAAACAGATTGAAATTTTACAAACGCTTACGATAGGAATGCCTGCACACGTTTGATCACACTTTCGAGTGTGCTGGTGAACAGGCGGTAGCGGTGATTCACGCAAGGCTTATGCACAATTAAACTTCATCATATGGTCTGTAACTGGTCGGTGCGTTCAATACGTGAAGTTAACACTTTAAAGCAGAAAAGGCATGTTTAAATAATTATTATAGTAATGATTTCTAGTTTCCATTAACAATGAAATAAATAAGGGGATTCATACTCAATCGGAATTATCTTATTTCAAAATGTTTCAGTTTTAATACTTTTTCTTGGGTTTTCTGGGATAAATCAGAAGGGATGTATGCTAAACTGGTTGGATGTGGCCCACTTCCTAGAAAATTTTCTACCCGCCAACCACTGTTCTATTCAATTTGCTCTATTCTATTCATCAGTTTAATCTTCAGTTTGTATATTAATTATATTACCTTATCTATAATTTATATGTATTATAGTATAAAGAAACTGAACTGTCAAGAATGAATTAACTCGTGAGTAAAAACAAAAAAAGATGGTCAATAGAATTTCTTGGAACACGGTAAAACAATGTTTTCTCAGGTAACTAAAATGTGGATCATTTCGTACATTAAGGGTAAAATAGACATAAGTAGACATTCAAGTGAAAACTTTTTTTTTTGTTGTGTCCCAAGTCTGGTATGAAGAATGCTTTTGCTCAGCTAAGCCGAGAGGTCGGCCCTGAGAAAAGTTTGCTTAGAAAGACTTAGAGGGAACATTGGAGTGTGCATAATGTTTTTGCTTGAAATCACTAAGTTTTTTTTCATGATTCTTTGATAAATAAAAAGTTTTAAAAAACTACATTTTTTTAAATATACTTTATATATTTGCATTTTTAAATTTTTTTTAACAATAAATAAATAAATAGACCCTAAACGTTTAAACTGTAGTGCTAAACTGTCAATATTTATAAATAAATAAATAAATAAATAAATAAATACATCCAAATTAAAATAATGCAAGATACAACTTTCTCCCCCACCTGCCAATGGCCATTAATTTGAGAAAATATATTAGCTATTGAGGGGTGGGACAGAAAGTTCATATACATTTCTGCATTTGGCAGATACTTTTATCTAGAGTGACTTGCATTGCATTCCAGATATTGTAAACATTTTAACAGCTCCCTGGGAACTGATGTTGCTAGCACGTTGCTCTACTCTTTGAGCTCGAGGGAAATATTTGAACCCAAATTTTAAACCTTACAAATCAAAAACACAGTATGCCCTGCATTTGATGCTACATTGACCAATGTCCTCACCCAGGGCATTCACTCTTGTACAACCTAATATATCTGCAGAGACTGTAAAAAACAAGTGAATTCTGACAAATCTGCTAAGCACTTCTCCAACTGTCAGCTCTTTTCTCTCTGGCACCAACTAATCAAATGAACTAAACGATTTGTTTCATTGCCATGAAGGATCCAGCCTCTGGGCAGTCTTTGTTCCCCGGAGATCTGAGCAGATCAATCCAATCCCACACTCAGTATAGATTTAGACGGCAGGAGATTTCAGGGCCTATCCTATCCGTTACCCAGCATGCCTGTTAATTTGCATGAGAGCTTTCTGCTCTTGGCAGCATTATGACTCTAACCGAAGTGATAGTTCTCATCATACAGGACTACTTGCCAAGCAGAATTATTGGCTTTGAATCATATTGGTTGCAAATTGTGCTCAATTTCAGCACAGTATATTACGGCAAGTTTAGAGCAGACGTTGCGGCTGATATAGGAGGAAAGCAGCTCCTTCTGGCAAAGCAATGAAAATGTGAAGTATTTAACACTAGAACTACCGGAATTCTATAACTACAAGAATGGCCATAGTGGTCATTCTGTCCGTTCATACTAGACTAAACTGAATGCCATTTTTGTCATATCATATTTACATTCGAAGCTTCTTTTGAGGTTTTACAACGAAGCTTTGAATGTCTATTGTCATATTTTATGATGTCATCACCCTAAAAAATACGATATTTTTTGTAATATTTAATTGAGTAAGAGCTACGTAGACCGCTCTCGAATGTGCGTGTCTCGCTTTGTGTCCGGTAAGCGAGAGAGCAAAAGTTTTTCACCGCAGTGAAAATGTTGCATTTGAAAGTCTAAATGCCAACAAATATGAACTGAGGCAGAATATTTCTGTAGATAAAACATGGTGTGAATTTTGGAAATGATTACTTACATCTTTTTTTCAATACATTTTTACTTTTGTACTTTACAATGCTCTGGAGTTATTGGAAATGTTTGGATCAGATGAATTGGAAACAATTCTATGCAGCCATGAATAAATTTACATGTTATGATAGTATAGATAATAATAAACATAGTCACTGTTGCAAAAAAAAAAAAAAAGCCTAATTAGTTTGTTTTATTTCACAATGTCAGTCTTGTTGGGGCTATAATTAGCCTATATGCATTAGCTATAGCATTACACTAGCATAAAAATAATAGACTAATAGCCACTATTATTATTATTATGGCTATTTTGTCATAACATTGAAGTAGGCTATTATTGATAACAGCCAGGCTATAGTCTTCCAGCCTAACATAGCCTAACCGTGGCAGATTGAATGACAGCAGTTGTTGTATTGGAGGTGTCCACCCGGCTTTTTTACGAACAGGAATTTTAGCTTAGCAATAGAATATAAAAACAACTAGAACAAAAGTTGCTAGGCAACTGTGACGTGCATTGGAGGTGTCCACCCGGCTTTTTTACGAACAGAAATTTGAGCTTAGCAATAGAGTATAAAAACAACTAGAACAAAAGTTGCTAGGCAAGAGTGACGTGCATCTTCAACCGCGGGAAAAAGACGCAAAAGCAGAAATTATACATCGTAATGCGAACGGTCAATTTGACCGCTTTGGCCATTCAAGGTAGAAACTTTTATGAACTCTTTTGTGTTTTGTAATTATAATAAAAATAACAATGTTATAATAAAATATACAAACATTCAGGAAAAGTCAGGGTATTATAGTTATATGGGTTTTATTTCAACAAAGTTATTACATTTTAACATTTAAAAACTGTCAAAATGACTGCCTTGGTAGTTCTAGTGTTAATCTAGAACAGAGTTGAATTTATATCTGAAGGCCTGGCAAAGACATGGAGGAAATTGTCAGAAGTTTCTATAATGACGGAAATTTACAAGTGTTTCAGCAAACTTATTTCTTTGAATTATGCGCTTCTTAAGTATCTAACCATCAGGGTTGGGGAGTAATGGAATACATGTAACGGCGTTACTTAATCAGGATACAAAAATCTAGTAACTGTAATCCGTTATAGTTACATCAAAAAACAAAGTATTCAGAATACAGTTACATTTTGTAAAAAGTGGGAATACTATCAGGATTACATTTGTTTCATTCAAAATTAAATAAATGAGTATTTTGACATAACGCTATATATTTAGCGCTGCATAGTTCCTGGTTCTGTTGACACATGTTGACTCACGTGAGCCACCTGCTGGTGCGTGCGCAAATAACACCTGTCTACATTATTCTCCTCAAACGCAGGATGACTGAGACTCTGCTACAGTAAATTAATTACGATGCTTCCTGCTGTGAAAAAAGTTTCCATGTCTGGAAATTTCACAGTTAATTTGTTTTCAAAGAGGATAATCACGGAAATCATCATGTTAGCTAAAATGTAGTGTTTGTTAGTGATTAAAATTCCATGGTGTGCATGACTGCAGTTGTAGTGTTTTTTTTCTCCAGGGGGGGGGGGCGGGAAAACTAATTTCTTGAAATGTAGAATTAACATGATCCCCCCACACCCCGGATCAGTCAATGAAATAAATATAATAGCATTTCACATGCATTTCAACATGTAGGCTTATTTTAAAATAGACTAATATGTATATGATGTAAATTTTTTCATGTGGTGTATAAACTATATTTATTTTTACTTGTACGTGTTAGAGAAATAAGAAAAATAATAATAAAAATAAAACTGTAATACTAAATGTATCGCCACTGAGTCTGCATAGCCTTTATATAACTTACGGGCGTAATATCTGATGGTGAAACAAGACACGATTTTTTTATATATTCAAATAGTTTTTACTATAGCTTTTATTAGTTTTAATTTTAAAGTCATAGTTAAATAAAAGTACTTAGATATTGCTTTTCTGACTTGTTCACATATGTAACTTGAAGTAATCCAAAAGTAATCTGATTACATTACTTTTATATTGTGGTACTTGGATTATGTTACTGAATACTTTAATGAAGTAATTTGTAACTGTAAAGGAATACATTTTAAAAGCAACCCTCTCAACCCTGCTCACCATGCATCCAGTGAATTAAGACTTTATCAAAGGCATATAAGGGATAACAGCTCAAATTCTATCATCATTTCCTCGTCATTTCAAACTCATATGACTTTCTATTATTTAGTCACATGGTTTAAGTGTTCAAAATGCATAAAAAAAAAAAAGATTATGTACACTTGCACGTTTGCATGTAAACTTACATGCAAGGAAAATATTAACTTGATGCTTACACAACATCATGATTTTAGACTAATTAAATTCAAACTTTTCTTGAAAACTGTATAAAGCTTTCTCCAAAACAAACGTGAAATCACAGAGAGCATTTATAAGAATTTGGCACTTTTTTTATAAAGAAGACTTTTAAAGATTTCTTCTTTTCTTTATCGTGGACACTCTTCAGGTCACTGGCCCTCTCATTTTCAAGAACGTTCACAAATTGCTTCTACCCAATGTAAAAAAAACAAACAAAACAAAAACATGGTACATATGACTGATACACTATACTGCATAACTTCTGAAGCTATACGATAGTTATGTGTTCAAACTTGACTGAACATTTGAAATGTGTGCAGATATTAGCAGCTACAGTAGAATCAAATGAAAGACACCAGCAGCATGTGTGCTGTGCACCGTACTAAACCATTCACTGTTTACAATCAAAATCAAGCCACAATTAACTGTTGGATAAAATGAACATAAAGCCACTGTGAGGTTCAGGATGCCTTCTAAAGCACTAGAGCTCCTAGAGCAAAACAAAGGGCCTGGCTTGAGAATATAAACCTCTGTGGGCTGAACTCTGATTACATATTCTGAGTAGGAGCTCAATAATCAGGTTTGTGATTTCTTGACACATGATAGGTGTTCGTAAGAGAACATAAATTTGAGGGAGGGAGAAATTAAGTTTCTGCACACCTCTACCATTTCTGAGTATACAAAACAAAACAAAAAAGAAAATTGAAAGGACTCGCCTTGAACATACCTACTGTTTAAAAGTTAAGGAAGGCCAGTATTTAAAAAAAAAAAAAAAACAGAAATTAACCATCTTATTCAGCAAGGAATACTTACCATTATAAAAGTAATTTTCTTTAGCACCAAATCAGCATACTAGAATGACTTCTGAAGGGTCATGTGACACTGAAGAATGGAGTAATGGCTGCTGAAAATTCAGCTTTGCCATGACAGAAAAAATATATTTTGTAATATTATTTCACAATATTACTGTTTTTTTACTGTATTTGATCAAATATATGCAGCCAAAACATTAAAAACTTTTCAACTATACTTTTCAACGACAGTGAAAGATATTTAAATGTCTCTTACTTTATCAAGTAATGCATTAACATTTGTATTTAAATTAGAATAATAGAATAAAAATGTAAAAAATCTCAGAAGGGGGAGTACTTTAAGCTTATATGCATGAATCTGAGATTGATTTTTTTGAAAGTGGATTGGATTTTAAATGGGTATAAAGTTGCTTTCACATACTGCGTCTTGGAACATGCTGTAAATCTCTCTCCAGTGTTGGTAAACTATTTCCAGTTGATGAAAGAGCATCTCAAACAGAGCTGACTTGTAGTTCAGCGGGATTCTAGCCATCTGTGTTTATTGTGCCCGTGTGTTTAACCTAAGAGGGCAGGGGCTGCACTGGCAGAGGGGCTGTGTATCACTGACGGTCTCTGATAAATCCACAGGTCCTGGGAAGAGGGCAAGAAGTAATCTGATAGCAGCACAGGCCGAACGGATGGACGCAGAATTAATGCGGGGGATGCTCTGTGGGCCTTGTGCTTTCCCGATAAGAAGAAACTATCATTCATTACCTACAAAAAAGCAGCTAATCTGCATTCATGTTTTTGTTCAAATTATTGTTTTAATCTTGTGTTTAAGCAAACTTGTGTTTTATTAGTGTAAAATTGGCATGTTCTGAAAAAAAAACTGAATAAATCTTTACAGATTTATTACAGGTTGTCTCACCTCAAAATCTGATTGAGCCTTAAGTTGAAATACTGCATCATACCGTTTAAACAACAATGTCCTGAAGGTCTACCAAGAGATTACTTATGGTAGGCTCTGCATATGTCAGGGACGCAACGATTCACTCAGCTCGCAATGCGGTAAGACTCACGATACTGGTTTCACAATACGATTTTTTTCACATTTATTTTTTTAACAAAATGAGATTTAAGACAAATTATAAATGATAAAAGAGTACTTTTATTATTTCTTGGACAAAACGCTTCACATTTCTTTGTGAAATTGAAATATCTTTTATGTCAAATAACAAAACTAAATTGACATTTTTAAAATAAATCCCAAATCAAACAAATAAATAAATGAATAATACAAATAAAAGTAATCTCTTCATATAAACAAACTAAGACTTTGCCTGTGGTCTTTCCTAGCTTGGATTTTTTATCCCAGCGCAAGAAAAATATCCATATTTAAAACTTTATAAACCGTAATCTCTAGCTTCCACTAACTGTCATACGCACGTTCACGAGACAGTGACAAACGCAGAAGTGCAGAGGAGAGAGCAAAACAAAACACCGGTACGAATTAGTAGTACAAAAAAGAAGTTTGTAAAGAAAACATGCGGACGGATTTCGATATAAGCCAAGAGGAGACTGGTTTTCCTTTGCTGTAAACAAAACTTGGTTCTTGCAAGACTAGCATATTCGCACCGGAGCGCGCTTAAGCAGTCATTCGAGGAACGGCATAGGGTTGGGTACCGAACTCGGTACTTTTAAGGGTACCTAGTGAATTGTGTCGGTACTACAGAGTACTGATTCACGTTAAATCAATCAGTGCCAAATTTCGGTATCTGGGAACGCATCTGGGCGCATACGTTAAAGAGAGCGAAAGAGAGACCCTGTGACGTGATGTCACCCCTGCAACTCATTCAAACACGCAGGGCAAGCCGAAATGTTCTGAAGTGTGGTTACATTTCTAGGGCCATATGATTTCTGCGAAAACGCGGACGGGATCGTGGAGTCCATTCATAAAAACCTAATTTACTCTATAGCGCGAGAATTTTACAGTTTCATTTGAGAAAACTACCGTCATATCATATACACACAGAAATGTAAAGGCAACCCGTCAAAATAAACGTACGGTTTAACATGTAAAAGAAATATATTACTCTTGTATTACTTTTGTAAAGTATAATGTACATCTTTAAATATTCCATTTTCTATCAAATTGAAATAAAACAATTAAATGATAAAAAATAAATATTACAACCAGATTAATCACTTAATTGTAGAAAAAAATAATACAAATATAAGCCTATTAAAAAACGTTTTAAAGGAATATTCACACAATTTTTCTTCCATGTATTAATTTCAACAGTAAACCTCAGTTTGTTTGCCAAAAAATAAAAGGGTTTAATTTTCATTTGATTTAAAATAAATGTTTAATGCCTTCATTTGATTTTCAGAAAAATTAAAACAAGAATTTCTGTGGGGAAAAAAAGAAAGAAAGAAAAAAAAAAAGTTTGTAGGTACCAAAATGTTCAAAATGAAATTCAGGTACCCTGAACCCTAAACACCACTCTTTCAGTGACGTGCCATAGGAACATTGCATCAGTTCTTTTTATGATGGATGGATGGATGCACTTTTTTGGCCTTCAAGAAGAGCCAGGACATTCTTAATAAACTATGATATATTGTCGGAAGAAGAAAGTCATATACACCTAGGAAGGCTTGAGGATGGGTAATTTATGGGGTAATTAAAAATTTTGGGTGAACTATCCCTTTAATGTGTGTACTACACCATGATGCCTGGACTGTACACAAATTAAAATTGGGCAATACCAACAATTCAGTAAACTATCTGTAAACTTTCTGCTTTGTGAGCAGACAGACAGAAAAATCAATCAATCAAATCAATAAAATGTAGAACTATGCCGATGTTCAAATTCTTGCCAATACCAATATTTTCATATTATGGTCAAAAGATGTCTAAAACTAACATAAATCATTTATCAATATCATAAGTGTACAGTATGAAAAACTAGTAACAGTATACTGTGCATCCCTACCAAAATGTCTTTATTTACACAAAATGTTCTGTTTTTAAGGAATTAATATTTTTATTCAGGACTTTGGTATTCAATTTATCAAAATTAACAGTAAAAACGTTTAAAATGTAAAAAAATTCTACTTCAAATAAATTCAGTTCTTTAGAACTTCCTATTTATCAAAGAATCTTAAAATAATTTAACACTGATAAAAACAGTATAACAGTTGCAAATTAGCCCATTACAATGATTTCTGAAGGATCATGTGACACTGAAAGACTGGAGTAATGGCTGCTGAAAATTCAGCTTTGCCATCACAGGAATAAATTACATTTTAAAATAATATATTAAAACAGTAGCATTGTGAAATATTGTTACAATGTACAATCTATTTTACTGTATTTTTAATCAAATAAGCCTTGGTGAGCATAACAGACTTCTTTCAAAAACTTAAAATAAATAAATCTTATCGACTCCAAACTTTTGAACGATAGTGCATGTTCAACTCGAATCAGGATCCTGCCAATGCCACTACACTCCCGACAAAAATTCAGAAACTTTCCCCTATCTGTGATTTGCAACAGAAGGCTTTTTGTGACAACATGAATCAATGTGAAACCCTGAGGCTAATAAGTGATCTAACATGAAGACTTTCACTGTCCAACTCTTTATCCATCTATCTTATCTGCCATTCACTGATCTCACTGCTCAATATTACCTGCTGGGCTTTAACTACAGAGGGGTGATGAAGGAGCATCTGACAACACTCATCTGTGGCTAATTGCGCCGTGATGTGCTGTGATTAGCGCTGAAGGTTAGTGTGTTTAAGCGGGCTGTGACAGGAGATGGGATCACTGAGGGCACCACTGAAGCTGAGCTCTACACTGGAGGGCAATGTGTTATTTCTGGGACATGGGTAATGAGGACGAGAAGCACGTCATCATGAACGAGGTGCATGTCATCATGTACTCCCCATCAAGTCGTGTCAAACTTGACGTATGACTTACTTTTTCTGTGGAACTCAAAAATATTGGTAAGCAAACCGTTTTGGTGGTCACTGACTTCCATTGTATGGACAAAACAAAACAAAATAAAACAATAAGACATTTCCCCATTTGGAGACCATTGACATCTGATTCATTTTTCAAAATATAATTTGTGTTTAACAGAGGATATAAAGTCACAGGTTTGGAATGACATGAGGGTGAGTAAATGATGACAATTCTATTTCTCCATAGTCACCATGAACTGTCATAGTATTTAAAAAAAAAAATCAAAAAAAACAAGACAAATTAAGCTTTGAGATGAAGCTTGCAAAAACTTGTGTTTACAGACTACAGGCTTTATATTGGATGAAACTACTGACTATGTGACTGAGCAGTTGGAAAAGACAAATCCTATCAAACCCCAAACACACATTTCATTACTTCTTTAAATGGATCTTTCCTTGACCTTTTCAAAGTCTAATGGAAACATACACGGGGAGCTATGGATTTGTTTGCTTTCTTACAAATGAAACACAGAAAGCAACTTTCTAAATCTGTTCTTATGAAAATAACATGGAAGATAATATGCGTGGCATCCATGCAAACCTGGATTCAAGGGCGATACTACACGTATACTAAGGTATTCTGAGCGATTTGTTCATGTTTCTATGTGGTTGCCAGGGTGCTCTGGGTCATTGCTATGCGTTGCTAATGGCCCACTCCCAAGTCTAAAAAATTATTTGTCATTTAATATATAACATTATGGGTAGGGCTGCACAATATATATCGAAAATATCAAAATATCGCAAATGTAAATATCGTGATATGCATATCGCAAGGGCGTGCGATATCTGAATCATTTTAATAATAGGCTACTTAAATCAAAACGTTGCAAAAGGTCAAAGTTTTAGTTCAACACATATAGCAGAAAATTGCTTGACGTTAAAAAGAGTTAAGTGCAATAAGTTTCAGAAAACAACTCTTTGCCATCTCGTCTTGCTGTCTGACAGACTCGCACCTGAAGCGCGCACACAAGCCGCATCTCGCACAGCGTATCTTCCGTTCTGCCACACACGTGCAAATCGCGCGCGCACACACACAGAAAGATGAGTTTCAGATGGCGTGCGAACACAGAGTTGATTCGTCTTTCGCATCCTTATGTTTGAACGGACACATACACACAGAATTACGTCAATAGTAAGTCTCGCGATCATTTCGTAAACGCAGTCAGGTATGTTTTAAGAATGTAAAAGCTAGAAAGAAATGGATGTGCATCATTATATGGTCCGTGCCGTCGGATTTAAAGGACACGCAGCCTATCAATACGTGTGCGGCTAATAGGTCACTCGATGTTAACAAAACAACACAAAACAGCTATAACAAAGATTGAATCAAAATTTAATCATTTTGACAGTGAACACTATGCAGTGTTTTTGTTCACTTAATTATTAAATTTCTGTACCTAAATACTACTGTTTATATTATCTATGCTTGTAAATTGTGTATTTGTTCCCCCCCCCCTTTTTCTTTCTTTATTTTTACTGACTGTTCACTGCTAATCCATGTTTGAACTTTCTCAGACTATATTTTTTACTGTGGTATATGAAGAAGTACTTAAAAAGTGTGGAAAGCAAAGTTACAATGATATAAAATTAGTGTCATTAATTTTTTTTTTGAAAAAATTACATTTTCTGATTTGTGACAATACTTTTTATGCAATACTAAAACACTGCTGGTCACTTTCAGAAATTAAAGTCATTCTTTCTTTTCCAAGAAAGAATGTGAAACATATTGGTTATAATTTTCATTTTTAAATATTTTAAAATATAAATAAAAAAGATTTTTGACACTTAAGCAATATCGTATCGCATATCGAATATCGCATTTTTTAACAAGGTATCGGGTATCGCATTTTTTTTCAATATTGCACAGCCCTAATTATGGGTATGTTCAAATTCTTAATGGGATAAATCACCGAAAACTGCAATTATTTACTCATCCTCATATCGTTCCAAAACTGTATGACTTTCTTCTGTGAAACAGATATTAGAAATGTCCAAAAGCTTGTTTCCATCCACCTATTTTTATGTGAATTTGGGATAACGCTTATTCGCTTTATTGAGCAGGATACATTTACCTAATAAATTCCTCGATGCACAACAACAAAACTCACATGTCTTTGCCTCAACAGATGATGTGACTGGATAACTGGACTAACCAGCAGATCGATCTCATCACACACCATTTAATCATTTTGAAATGCCTGAACCAATGTCCATCATCAAAATGATTTGGTATAATAACCTCCCAGAACTCACACGATTGTGCTACCAAACATCAGGTACCTGAACACATGATAACATGAAAACATTTATTGCATTTCATCTACTCTATGAGATGAAAGTAATTTATTATTATATATGCAAAAAGACCCACAGTGGCTCCTCCTATTCCTATTTTTCTTAGGGTGCATCTCAATCAGCTCCCTAGCTCGTGAATCAGTATATTGTGAACACGAATTCGGTCACTGGTAAGTACCCTGGCTCACTGCAGATTGGGACAGTGATTACTCAATTTCCGGTGACATATACGTACAACGTAACGTAATTAGTCAACAACAGGCAGGACCAATCTCTTTTTGATATAATTTTTAATTCTCTTTAAACTCGTTCTTTTACATGTTCTTACAACATTTCAGCCGAATATTAATTATAAATGATCACTAGATGTGATCATTACCCATCTAGCGATGTGTGTTTAGGTTGAAATATACAAAAAAAAATGGGTTGCCTTTTTAAATTCTACGAGCGTTATCATTAATATTATCGAGTTGGTGTGTGGTTTATGTTTTGCGCTTCGGAAATGTAACGTAATTTCCGGTAAGGGAGCATAGTGAGCAGAGATGCTCCCTAGTTTTTGCAGTGCATTGTGGGATTTTTCAGGGAGCGACAAGTCCAGTTGCATGAAGGATTTAGGATGAGACATCCCTTAAAATGGAAGTTACACTTGTCTGGGTTACTTCTTCTTTGTCCAATTGGAGCTTTATTCGTAAATGTTTTATTCAATATTCCAATTTTGCGCATAAGTTAAATTCACAACTTTGGATGGTAACATAGCTAATGTTTGTTTTTTTGTAGCTGTTGTATGGACAAAAACAGCTAAAACATTCTTCAAAAGACCTTAACATACAGATTTGGTGACATGAGATATGAGGGTGATTAAATTGAGGGAATTTCCAATTTTGCCTGAACTATCACGTACTAACACTGCTATTAATACTAGTACAGTCAGAATTTCTAAGACCAAAGTGTGAAAATGTAATGTGAAAAGTAGAGAATGTCTCAATTGCAAACCTAGAGCGCTCCTCTAACAGGGCGAGCAGTGACAGAAGTGTCAAAGCTGTCTCCAAAACCAGTAAGAAACAGTCATTCTGACAACAAGCCTCTATTATCTGCCTAACCCATGATAAGACAGTTTGCCAGTAGCAGTAGTCTTGCTCATGGAGCCTCTATCACCTTCTGCAGCTCTGGGTTGGAAATGGGGTCCATTTTATTCACAGCAGTGCATCAAAAACTCCAGTTTTGATGAACTGAAAATTAACGGCACAATGTTTTTATAGTTCCATATGAAGGAAAATCTTCATGGAATATTCAATATTTATGAAAACTGCAGTATTGCATCACACATTCTTTTAAAGGGGTCATGAATTGAGAAACCAACTTTTACTTGAGCTTTTGACATACAGGTGCATCTCAATAAATTAGAATGTTGTGGAAAAGTTCATTTATTTCAGTACTTCAACTCAAAATGCACACAGACTGAAGTAACTCAAAATGCACACAGACTGAAGTAGTTTAAGTCTTTGGTTCTTTTAATTGCGATGATTTTGGCTCACATTTAACAAAAACCCACCAATTCACTATCTCAACAAATTAGAATATGGTGACATGCCAATCAGCTAATCAACTCAAAACACCTGCAAAGTTTTCCTGAGCCTTCAAAATGGTCTCTCAGTTTGGTTCACTAGGCTACACAATCATGGGGAAGACTGCTGATCTGACAGTTGTCCAGAAGACAAATCATTGACACCCTTCACAAGGAGGGTAAGCCACAACATTCATTGCCAAAGAAGCTGGCTATAGCACAGAGTGCTATATCCAAGCATGTTAACAGAAAATTGAGATGAAGGAAAAAGTGTGGAAGAAAAAGATGCACAACCAACCGAGAGAACGCAGCCTTATGAGGATTGTCAAGCAAAATCGATCAAGAATTTGAGTGAACTTCACAAGGAATGGACTGAGGCTGGGGTCAAGGCATCAAGAGCCACCACACACAGACGTGTCAAGGAATTTGGCTACAGTTGTCATATTCCTCTTAAGCCACTCCTGAACCACAGACAACGTCAGAGGCGTCTTACCTGGGCTAAGGAGAAGAAGAACTGGACTGTTGCCCAGTGGTCCAAAGTCCTCTTTTCAGATGAGAGCAAGTTTTGTATTTCATTTGGAAACCAAGGTCCTAGAGTCTGGAGGAAGGGGGTAGAAGCTCATAGCCCAAGTTGCTTGAAGTCCGTTAAGTTTCCACAGTCTGTGATGATTTTTGTGGTGATTTTTGGGGTGCAATGTCATCTGCTGGTTTTGGTCCATGTGTTTTTTGAAAACCAACGTCACTGACCCGTTTACCAAGAAATTTTGGAGCAATTCATGCTTCCTTCTGCTGACCAGCTGTTTGAAGATGCTGATTTCATTTCCAGCAGGATTTGGCACCTGCCCCCACTGCCAAAAGCACCAAAAGTTGGTTAAATGACCATGGTGTTGGTGTGCTTGACTGGCCAGCAAACTCACCAGACCTGAACCCCATAGAGTCTCTATGGGGTATTGTCAAGAGGAAAATGAGAAACCAAAAAACGCAGATGAGCTGAAGGCCACTGTCAAAAGGGGGGGGGAAAAAAAAACAAAGAAACCTGGGCTTCCATACCACCTCTGCAGTGCCACAAACTGATCACTTCCATGCCACGCTGAATTGAGGCAGTCATTAAAGCAAAAGGAGCCCCTACCAAGTATTGAATACATGAACAGTAAATTAACATACTTTCCATAAGGCCAACAATTCACAAAAAATTTTTATTTATTGGTCTTATGAAGTATTCTAATCTGTTGAGATAGTGAATTGGTGGGGTTTTTGTTAAATGTGAGCCAAAATATCACAATTAAAAGAACCAAAGACTAAAAACTACTTCAGTCTGTGTGCACTGAAATTATTTAATACACGAGTTTCACAATTTAGTTGAATTACTGAAATAAATGAACTTTTCACGAATTCTAATTATGAGATGACATATAAGAGATCATTGTACTAAAAGAATATCCTGTGAGTTTCAGAACTGAAAACGTCCTTGTTACTGAAATAAAGCTTTTATTGACACCAGGCTCAGCAAACACCAGATCCTGGAATGTGCCCACCTATGACGTAATAGGTTAAACACCGCCTCCACAGAAGAACATCAACACCTAGTTCTGTAGCCCCGGGCCTTCTGATTCGTGTAAGGACATAGCTAGGGAAATAACATAAGTGGCAGCTAAACCGGACTCGAGCAACAAGCAATAAACATGCGTTGGAAATGCAAAATATTGTGGCAGTGACTGGTTGGTGGAAAACACAGTGCTGCATAGACTTACTTCGGATTCAAATAGAGGAATGCGTTGTTGAACTTATTTTTAATGAGGTTCAGCTCCGGATAGTACTAAAACATGAGCATTGGTTCACTTCAGTTCATCCCGCGGATTCCTTGTAACCAGAAACAGTCGACGCCTGGATTGCAGGATGAGGATTAAAAAGCAATGATGTGTCTATTAATTGGATCCGACAGGTGGCGCAGTACATATGCGTTAAAAAAAATTTGTACTGTGTGTCATTATTGCTTGTTTGAGACGCTTGATATGTCCTAAGTGCGGGCGGTGGTATGACCACAAATTTATATCACGGTATTTTTCAAAATGATATCGGTTTCACGGTACATGATGAAATACTGCAGTATATTGACTTAGAAAGCCCTATTTTACTATCATGATGAGTGAATATTGTAAAAAAATAGCACACTAAATAGTGACTAAACACAACACTTTTAATACATGTTAACCAGGAGTCAACTCTCATTTATAATCACAGCATCGTCTAATAAAATCAACATGCATCTACACTAAAAAGCAGCTATGCGGTTGTTTTGGCTATATTACTTTTTGTCTCATGCAGCGCACTGCCTGCGTCTGAGTAACAACAAAAAAAAACAAAAACAAAAAAAGTGCATGTGATATTAACAGATGAACTACGCTCATGTTTATAATTCCAAACAATCAGTAAGCAACAGGTGCTAGGAAACGCTGTTTTGTCCTCATTTATTGACGAGTCGGCTGCAGTGCGGCCAACTGAATGCACTGCTTCTCTGCCGCTCACTGCACAGAACAGACGCAGAGAGAGGTGACACTTCTCCGGGAAAGTCAAACCTCGCGTTCGCGGGACAGCACTGGCGAAATCCTCCAACTGAACATAGCTAAGGTTTATCCAAAAAAAAGTCGCTAGGTTTGTCAGTATAAATATTCTATGAAAAAAAGCCGTTAAAAGGGTCTGAAAGTTGCTAAATCAAGTGCTAAAGTCACGCTTGTGTGTGTGAGACGCGGGAGCTGATGGCAGGGGGCACTGGATATTGGGCGGGGATATTGTGGCGGTCAATGTGGATATTGTGGATGAGTTCTTCTGTGTCATCACGTTCTATTAGTTCTACAGCTTCAGTTTCGGAACTTTCACACTTAGTAACTAAAGCTGTTCACGCACAAAGTGCAACAGTGAAAGTAACACCACTTTCAAACAGTGCTCGCGTTCCGAAGTGTTAAGCGCCATACACTGTATTGCGGATTTTAAAGAGTAAAATACCAAGATGAATTTGAAATTCATTTCATAACAAAAATAAACACCGGTATTTCGGTATGACCCGGTATACCGTCCAGCACTATATGTCCGATTATGTGTATGTGTCTAACCAAAGTCACAGAAGGCTCCAGCTATGAAGGACGTAGCTTGTCAAACAGACACACAGAAAGTTAGTTTACTGTGAAAAACTATTATCCAATCATAGCAGTGGGAGTTTACTTCCAAGTCTTCAATGCGGCCCGCCCATAAAAACCAGAGTGTTTCTCGAGCCGGCCTCAAAACCAGGGTAGAAAATAGCCTATTACTTGTTGATTTTGATGTTTTTGAATGTAAAAACCAAGCAAACGTCATAAGTGGACCTCAGACAACAATATAAAATAATAAAAAAAGCCAGTTCATGACCCCTTTAAAGCCTCCGACAGTGATAACAACCATACAATTGAATTGTGGTTCTATATTTAGAGCACAATTTGAACTTGAATCAGCTATTTGCATTTATGGATTTTTTATATACTCAGCATGATCTAACATGATCATACTAAATATTTCATGCTGCATTACAGTCTGCCTGTGGTTTTAAACTGTCTGAGGTTGGAAGGCTAAATGATTCCTCTTTCATCACCTTCTTTCATGATGACCGTGAACCTTACATATACATACACACAAACTACACTCCGCTCTCTCTCTCTCTCTCTCACATACACAAACTCCAATCAACAGAGGAAGCAATTGAATTTCTTCACAAGCTTGAAGGCGAAGCACTAGCCTTCTGAAAAGAGATTAGATTTTCTTATTAATGTCCAACAGTACATCATCAGTCTGACCACAAACAATATGGCCTGATTCACCTTACTGTGGCTACTCATTACTTATCTCATTTTTGGTGTCATACCCTTTGTCAACCATAATTTTCACTTCTGTTGTTCTGCTGTTGAAAGTAGTCATGATGTAGGAACATAAGCTAGTAATAATGAAACAGAACTGATGCAAAAGGTATAACTTCCATTTCCAGTGATTAGTTCTTCCTCATACCCTCTCATTATATCAACCCGGTACATTTTAAACCAAAAAATGTGTTAATTTATTTAAAAACAAAATGTGTTTCCTGGCGGACTGATAAAAACCTGTGCACCTGGAGTACCAAGTTGAAGTGCAGCCATGAAGTCTGCATGGATTTTGAGATTTTCAGTTTTGTTTGCAATATGCATCAGATGGTCAGTGAACAGAATGTGGGCAGACTGAGACCGTGTTGGTTATCAGTATAGAAATGAGATCCTCTGGAACTAGATTTCTTATGCTATTATTAGTATTCCACCCCTGAGCTCTCACATCTGAACAAAAACTCATTCAAAAGCACAAATGGGGTTGTTTAGTTTGAAGTTTAATCATGCGTGGTACTGTACCTCTCTCTGTTCACTGCAGATCTTGCAAAGCCACTGAGCCCTTTTTTGACTGCCTGCAGTCTCGATTCCACACTTAGTGCACACCTTCTGCAAGACAAACACGCATACAATTAGAACATGTCAAACAAACACACAACCTGATAACTACTTTAACATGCATTAAGACATAAGCGAAATGTGTTTCATTTTTCTTTTATTGGCAAATAGTTTTTTTCTCTTATTTTAAGAGTGAATTTTATTTTGCAAAAAAAATGTGAATAGGGTAAAAATATTTATATTCAGATATTTAGGGAAAGTGTATTTAAATGTGTATGTGCGCGCTTGTTTTAAGAAAAAAGTTAGGAAAATAAATGTTATACTGTGATATCCTGCTATGAATGCGTTTTAGATTTAACAATCTTTCACAAAGTGAAAGGTGAGCTTTTGTGCTCAAGACAACATACAGAGAAAGTGTACCACAATTTGTGCACCACAGGGTTTTTTTTTATACGTTTGATTTGGCAAGTTTACCTGCAAGATAACTGGCAATGCCATTTTTTAATATGTTGAAGCCGAAACATGTCCACCCTGCAATCGTGCTGATTGTAAAAAGCAACATCCCTCTCCACATTAAAATAAATTAAATTACAGCGGGAGATATTAGTGTGGACTCTTGACGGCTTGGTTTGTAAGAATCAATTTGAAGGTGAGGGCTGGGATACGCTGTTGTAATAAGAAAAGAGAAAGAACCTTTAATCAGGCTTTATGTAATAGAAGACAAACACTAGACTGAAGTGCCAGTAATTTAGTTTTAGCAGAACTTCCATATACTTAAATTGCGTTGAGATGGAGTGAGCGAGAGAAGCACAGAGAGAATGTGAGGGCACAAAGAAATCTCTTCAATTTCCGTTAAATACTTCTAAAGATTCCTCAGTGAGTGAGAGCCACCTTTAAAGCTGCTGTAAGCGGTTTAATACCACGCATAAAATGTCCCTGCTCTTTGACAGATATCACTAAATTGGGTGTCTTGAGAAATCACACTTCACTCTGTGACAGCTCCAGGCTCTCTAAATGGAAAAAAAAATTAATCTGATTGCGGTACGCATGTCTTAGCCAATCAGAAAGCTTGGAGGTGGCCTTCTGTCAACCTAAACCAATGGCATGAGTTTAGAACGGGACATTTTTTTTTGTCTTAATAAAAACAGAGAGTGTTTATGAAATAAATAAAACTGTTCTGAAACAGCAACCCTTAAGACGTTAACACTGATAATTATGGCAGATAACCATTGCAATTGTTGAGAATAAAATCCAATACAATGTTAAAATAAATTAAAACACTAAAAACTGAAATTAATCATTTTAAAATGTCACAAATTAATGTAGACATCACTACATTAGAAATGTAAAGTATAAAAAAAATATTCATTTTGAGATTTTTATCATGTGTTTGTTAATGGTGTTTATATTAGATGACAGCAAAGGCAATATTAAACGTAAAAAAAAAAGAGAATGAGCATACACAAATAAATATTTTATATAATCAATGCCAACATAAAAAACGGTAACACTTTAATTTAGGGACCAATTCTTATTATTAACTAGTTGCTTATTAGCATGCAAATAACTAGCATACTGGCTGTTGATGGGATATTTCAGATCCCATAATCCGGCCCCATAACTGAACTTAAAGGGGTCATATGACGCGATTTCAAGTTTTCCTTTCTCTTTGGAGTGTTACAAGCTGATTGTGCATAGATATGATCCCTGAAGTTGCAAAGACTAACGTCTCAGATCCAAAGAGATATTCTTTATAAAATTTCAGAGTCGGCCACGCCTACCTTAAACGTCTCGTTCTAACACGCCCCCACTTATCTACCTCACTATGTTGAAATATTTGCATAATGCCGCCCAAAATGTTCACGCAAAGAAAGAAGGCGTGGTTCAGTAACCGTAGTTAGTGTTGAAGCAGCCATGTCAGGGAGACACTGTGTGTTTCTAGGTGAAAGCAAAAGCACTTTATTTGGCCTTCCAGAAGTAGATGCATGTAGGTAGGAATCTTGAAGATTACTTACAACAGAACAGCAATGCATTATATGGACGACCATTTCGTGAACCTAGGAGAGGAGGTAATTCTGACTTTGCTATGACAATCTGGAACTTCTGAATCAGCTACTGTTTTGTTGTTAGTTTAAGTATTTGCTATAGACTGTGCAAATGCGGAGTTTTGCGCATGGTGTGTGTGTGTGTGTCTGCTGTGTGTGTGTGTGTGCGCGTTGAATGCATGTGTGTGAGAGAGAGAGTGAGAGAGAGAGTCACAGTGGAGTCAGCTGTATTAACCGTGGCTTGTGTACTGCAAACACACCAGCTTCATCACGGTATCTGTCACGCGACTCGAGTCTGTTTCCCTTTCGGGCTCTGTCTTTACACTTACTTTGAAAGATGAAGCTCACGATTATGGTAAGGGGCGTTACATTTCGACGAGTGCTTGCGGTGTTCAGCCAATTACAATGCTGGGAGCTGGCCAATCAGAGCAGACTGCGCTTGTCGGAAGGAGGGACTTTGTAGAAAACGAAGCGTTTGAGAGAAGACCTACAATAATGTACAGTATTTGAAAAATAATGTGTTTTTTGAACATTAAAGCATGTCAACATATTCTGTTACACCAAATAATGATCTTTAAAAAAAGCATCATATGACCCCTTTTACTAACTATTAATAAGCAGTAAATTATGAGTTTATGGAGGCAAAAGTCATAGTTATAAGTTAGTTAATAGTGAGAATTGTTACCTAAACTAAAATGTTACCAACAAAAACTACTATGAGCTGAGAACCGATATGGTACTGATATACTGTGCATCTTTAGTCACACTTAGAGTCATGGGTTTAACACTTCATTTTGGCATTTAACTAGTCGATTTGTACCTCTTAGTCGAATAATACTTTTCAAGTTATTATTTTCACCTTATGGATGATAAAACTTCTAATAATCAGCCCTTCAACAGCATATCAACCATCCAAACCAGACTAGCAACTTGTTAAAAACCACTCCAAAGACATTAGCAAGAGATCTCCAGCCCTGATACCGTACATTTTCTCTATAAATCTGGTAATTTCGGCAATAACCAACTATCAGATTCCATATGGTATATGATCAACACAGTCTTATAACACAGATGGTCATATATTGACAGAACACCGAAGCATTACCAATCCAATAATAATAATGATCAATTCATTAATTTCCCCTACATGCCTAGAAACAGCAGCTGTTGAGAATGATCACAGTTCATGAGAGAGCAGGAGTGATGTGAGCTCAGGGTTTCTAGAACAGATGCTCTGTCCTCACTGGCACAGACCTGCTGTTAAGGACCTCATTCAGTCTTTAGCACTTCTTAGTCCTGTGTCAAGTCACAGTGTGTGTCTGTCTCCAAGTAAACTACTAACTGTAATCCGAAGTTCAGTGGAAAGTATCTGTCTTATGCCACAATGTGCAATATCAGTACACTAAAGTAGTGTTTCAGTTGCACATTTCCCCCTTGTGGTCACACTATGAACAAGTCAAAGTTAAATCAATATTTGTAATGGCCTGCTATATTAGGCAATATATTATATTTGAGATGTATATTTGAGCATATTACCATACTACTTAAAACACAGCTCCTCTATCATGTCGTCCATCTGTAGGCCAATGATGTTGGGTTTTCCTCAGGAATGTTTTTATGACATATGAGAAATTGTATTTCATGATATCTAAATTAATATATATATAACCTACATACACACACGTACATAGTTATTTTTTTGAATATAAAAATAAAGCAAATTACAAACCATAAGAAAAATACAATAGATACACATTAAATAAACTTGTTTAATTAATGAGCCAGACAGGTATTTAATTAATCTGCTGTCCCTTTAAGACGGAAGGCATGCATAATACTGACACGTTCAGTTTTCACCCACCTGTTTACGTTCACTAAAGCCATAACCGACTGTATTTACGTGAGATACTCCACACGATTGACATTTTTGTGGGCGAGATAGTGCTTCTGTGTGTCTGTCATTCAGTGTGATTCCGCCTATCTATCCAGTCTTCACTTACTGCATGTTAATCGATAACGAATTGTGATTGGATGGTAATTTGGTTCTACGACAAGCTTATTTACCTTTCATTAGGCTGTTCTTGTGTGACAGAACACTTCTACTACTCGCTCTGATCACCCAGTCATAAAGAAATTTTGAAATACGGGACAAAACATGATTTTTAAAAAATAAGTCGGGACACTAAAAAAAGAGCTGAAATACGGGACTGTCCCGGGAAAAAAGGGACGTCGGTCACATAGCAATGTTTAATGTACACTACCATTCAAAAGCTTGGGGTCGGAAAGATTTTTCAACATTTTTGAAATAAGCCATTTATTCTCACCAAAGCTGCATTTATTTGATCAAAAACAAATTTAAATGGTAATATTGTTTAAATTATTATGATTTAAAAATAACTGTTTTAAAAGGTGCAGGTGCAAATTTTGCGGCATATAGGCGGTGAGGTTCGAAGTGCAACCAACAGGCTCAGTCACCCCGCTCAACCTCACTTTAGAGAAACTACGGTTGCCGACACAGGACAAAGATGTCGTCATCTGAGACAGCAGAGAATTAGGTTTCTTTACAAAGGGAAATTAAGGAATTTTATTTACTTAATTATTCAGTAAACCGATATGTTATTGAGAATATTATTGTTTCTTGTTCATCATTGTGTCAGTGTTTTATTCGCAAGAACAACAAAGTGACGAAAAGCGCTGTGTAGAGCAGTTTGTCCGTTTAGGGCTACTGTAGAAAACATGGTGGCAACTTCCATGTAAAGGGACCCGTGGTATGTAGATATAAATTGCTCAATCTAAGATAATAAAAACATAACGGTTCATTAAGTAAGAGCTTTATACACCTCTGAAAACATAGTTATATATATTATATTGCATTTCTATCAATACATCGATGTAAATATTACACATTGCACCTTTAAAATTTTAAATTACTGGCAAAGCTACTTTTCAGCAGGTCAGTACTCCGCCTTTAGTGACCCATGTCCTACTCTGATTTGCTGCTCAAGAAAGTATTTGATGAATATAAAGTTCAAAATAAAAAATACATTTCAAATAAATTGTTAACAACCTAAACAACAATTTAGTTCACTTTTGATCAATTTAATACATCCTTGCTGAATAAAAGTATTAACTTCTTTAAACACACAATTAACTAAATAAATCTTACTGAACCCAATCTTTAAACGGTAGTGTTCAAACAAGCCTATTCTCTTAAAAGTTGGAGACCAGGAGCATTAAAGTTATCAAGTATTCTTATAAGCTGTGATGTGACAACTCAATAAAAAATACGAACATTAGTTGGCAAGATGACTCTAGTTGTGGACCCACACAATTATCCTATATCTACTTAGATATATACATAAATAAATGTCGAAAAATGCAACATTGCGCAGATTTAAGGAGGCAAAGAATGGAGTATAGGCCTACATTTTTTCAGATGGTTATGACCATTACATGCTTTTCTACAAGTTCTAATTTGAAATGCACAAATCTTAAGGTACGTTACTTTTTAAAAGAATAAGTGAGATAACACGGGCACAAAAGTTGTAATTACTTCAGTTTAAGGTATTATAAGGGAAAACCTATATGACTAAGCAAAATAATGTAAAAATAACATGGCTCATCTTACCCCGGTCTGCCCTAATGTGAACCACAGACCTTATTTTAATCATAAATCTAAATCCACCATTCCAAAAACCCATACGAAATGTCAGAGGGAACATGCAAGTCATTCTCTCCAGAACTCTTTTACCATATACATATGTATTGTGCACAGTATCCATATTTTCTGTACGCAATGAATGCTTGTATGACTTGTATGTACAGATCTTTGCTGCCACTATGTGGTGTCGAATAATTACTGCATGAGCCCACATATTGTTACTACATGGAAATGACTAAGCGTACTTGTAAAAAGCAGTGAGTCAGTGTGAAGCATAGAGAACATCATGTTGAGAAGATTTAGACCAGTTTGTACCATGCAGCAGTCCAAACAGAGGACGGACGAAGAGCTCAGCAGACCAAACACCTCTCCACACAGCAGACACTGTGACAGGCCGTTTCCCACAGCAGATCTCCTCATGTTCTCCAGACGCTCCACTAGACGTCTGAAACACACACACACCTTTATTTTTAGGTTTCATTAAGAAAAGTTGTGATGTGTTTTATATGTATAGCTTACCTTAATTTATCAAATTTTTTGCCAATAATGTGATTAACCAAAGCTCAGGTAACAATAATGGTTAACTCCTATTACCCATTTTATTTATAAACACTTTCATTCAGTAAGTATCCACTAAAGCATCCTTTTATTCAGCAAATATGCATTCAAGTAAATTTAAATGATCAATTACATTATAAAGATATTTATAGCGTTACAAAGATTCAAATAAATGCTGCTCTTTTGAACTTCTCAAAGAATCCTGAAAAAAGTATCACATTTCCATATAAAACATTAAGCAGTACAACCACAAAATTGGTCGAAGCTGAAGACTGGAGTAATGATGCTGAAAATTCAGCTTTGCATCACTGGAATAAATTACATTTTAAAATATATGAAAATGTAAAACTTTTTAAATTGTAATATTTCACAATATTACCATTTTTACTGTATTTTTATGGATCAAATATCTACAGCCTGTTGGGCATTAAGAGAATCTTCAAAAAACACGGCCAAAATATATGACCACAACAAAATTCATGTTTTTCCATGTGGGCTTTAAAACAATTTCTTAAACATAAGTCGAAACTTCTTTATGATCAGTGTTATTAGTGAAAGTCATAGGCAACAGACAAGATGATAGCTATATATATAGTATATATATATTATAAACCTCATCCACTTTTGTGGCCAGCGGTTTAGACATAATGGCTGTGTGTTGAGTTATTTTCAAGGGGACAGCAAATTTACACTGTTATAAAAGCTGTACACTCACTACATTGTAGCAAAGTGTAATTTCTTCAGCGTTGTCACATGAAAAGATATAATAAAATATTTACAAAAAATGTGAGGGGTGTACTCACTTCAGTGAGATACTGTATATATATATATATCAATATACTGTATATATAATAATATCTTATATATATCTATATATATATATCTAATAATATATATAGATATAATATATATATATATATATATCTTATATATATATATATATATATGATATTTTGGGCTGCCAGAGAGACCCCCCAAAATCATAATTGTTGATTATTCCTTTGAAATTGTAATTGCGATTATTAAAATTTACATTGAATGATGTTTATGCCATTGTCTGATGCAACTGCATGCCGTATTTTTAAATGAAAATAAACAAGCTGAAAACACTAACTGAAAAACTTTTATTGCTCTTTTTATGACCATTAGCCTCGAATGTCACTTACATCGGATTGGTTCTCTTTAAATAAAAAAAGTTTAACCTATACGTATTATAATGTATACTAAAACAACATTTTAAAAACAAGGGAAAAGCCCTTAAGATACATGTCAGAAAGAAAAAAAAGAATATCTAAGAATGAGAATACATAGTGGACTCTTGACGATTACTTGAGCTTTGATGAGTATGTATGCTGGCATCACGTACTTGGAACTGCGATTAGAAATCAATTAAATTGTGCAGCCTAATATATTATATATATATATATAACAGTGGGTACGGAAAGTATTCAGACCCTTAAATTTTTCACTCTTTGTTATAATGCAGCCATTTGCTAAAATCATTTAAGTAAATTTTTTGTCCTCATTAATGTACACACAGCACACAATATTGACAGAAAAACACAGAATTGTTGACACTTTTGCAGATTTATTAAAAAAAGAAAAACTGAAAAATCACATGGTCCTAAGTATTCATGTGCACTCATATATTTAACTCAGGTGCTGTCCATTTCTTCTGATCATCCTTGAGGTGTTTCTACACCTTCATTTGAGTCCAGCTGTTTTTGATTATACTGATTGGACTTGATTCGGAAAGCCACACACCTGTCTATATAAGACCTTACATTTCACAGTGCATGTCAGAGCAAATGAGATTTATGAGGTCAAAGGAACTGCCTGAAGGGCTCAGAGATAGAATTGTGGCAAGGCACAGATCTGGTTAAGGTTACAAAAAAATTTCTGCTGCAACTTAAGGTTCCTAAGAGCACAGTGACCTCCATAATCCATAAATGGAAGACGTTTTGGGACGACCAGAACCCTTCCTAGAACTGGCCGTCCGCCCAAACTGAGCTATCGGGGGAGAAGAGCTGGTGAGAGAGGTAAAGAAGAACCCACAGATCACTGTGGCTGAGCTCCAGAGAAGCAGATCGGGAGATGGGAGAAAGTTGTAGAAAGTCAAACATCACTGCAGCCCTCCACCAGTCGGGGCCTTATGGCAGAGTGGCCCGACGGAAGCATCTCTCAGTGCAAGGCACATGAAAGCCCGCATGGAGTTTGCAAAAAAAAACACCTGAAGGACTCCAAGAAATAAGATTCTCTGGTCTGATGAGACAAAGATATAACTTTTTGGCCTTAATTCTAAGCGGTATGTGTGGGAACCAGGGGCAATGCTCATCACCTGTCCGATAAGCCCCAACAGTGAAGCCATTGTGGTGGCAGCACAGCTGTGGGGGTGTTTTTTCAGCTTGCTAGGACAGGACGCTGGTTGCAATCGAGGGAAGATGAAGGGGCAAGACGGGATATACTGGCCGAAAACCTTCTCAGAGTGTCAGGACTCAGACTTTGGGCCGAAGGTTTACCTGCAACAAGACAAGGGACCAAGCACACAGCTAAAAAATACGAGGGTGGGCTTCACACACCTCTGTGACGGTTCTGAATGGCCCAGCCAGAGCCCTGAATGAGGCATCTATGAGAGAACCTAGGATGGCGGTCCACCAACATTGACATCCAACGACAGAACTGGAGAGGATCTGCTAAGGAGGAATGGCCAGAGGATCCCCAATCCAGGTGGTGAAAAATTGTTGCATCGTTCCCAAAAAGGGCTATGGCTGTATTAGACAAACGGGTGTTCTCTAAAATACTGAGCAAAGGTTCTGAATATTTAGGACCATGTGATATTTCATTTTTTTTTTTTTAATAAATCTGAAAAAATGTCAACAATTTTGTGTTTTTATGTCAATATGGGGTGCTGTGTGTACATTAATGAGGGAAAAAATTAACTTAATTGATTTTAGCAAATGGCTGCAATATTAACAAAGAGTGAAAAATTTAAGGGGGTCTGATACTTTCTGTACCCACTGTATATATATATAGTTTATATATTATATATATATATATAATATATATACACACACAATGTGTACCTTATAACGTATAACCTTTTATAATATATTATATAAATGTTTTTTTAACTATTAATTTTAAATCCCTTATATTCAGGCTCAACATCAAACATCAGATTTGAAGTGTTAATCTGACCGGCGGACACTGGGAGACAAGGCAGAAAAAAGTATGAAAAAGCATAAATGTGATGCAGGCTGATAAAGTCTCACCCAATCCGGTGTTGCTCAATGATCTCGTGCTGCTCAGCGCGGTGGATGACACTCATGATGAGATCCAGCTCTCTTTTCTCAAGTGTCTGAGCTTTCCTCTGTCTCTCCGATTGAAATGTGTGGATGGACCAGCCTGTACATAACCTGAGTGGAATACAGACACATAGACAAGAGAAAAATCATTCATCAGAAATCAATCACTATGACTGTATTTTCCAACGCACATTACATTAAGTGATTTGAAGAATGACATGCTGAAATGCAATTTGTGCAACAGATTTAAACAAACAAAAACTTACTTTGCTCTAAGCGCTAGTTGTCTGTCATTGGGACAGACCCAGTGCTCATTCTCACTGCCAAACATTGTGTCTGTCATGTTTCACTATGGAGCTGTAACAGATCAGAATGACAAGTCTAAAATCATTATGAGAATAATCAGGTGAACTGAAGTATGATGTAAAAGCATGAAAAAAAAACAAGCAATATATAATAGGCTTGAGAACGTAATTGTTTCTGAGCGTTAATATAAATATATAATAAACATTCACCTTCAACTTCACAGCCGCTCATTGGCTTTGACAGGTGTTAGCTGTTGGTTGTGATAGAGCTTATATTCAATTATGTAAAAGTGGAAGGACACGGCTCAACTGATTACTGGATTATTCATCTCACAACACCTGCCAAATGACAGTTTCAGAGACCAAACACAAAGACATATTGTGCAGTCTAACATAATACTTGATGAAAATAACAGTGCATTTTCTTAAATGGAATTAGACTGTATATCCGTTCATATGTTCTGGTACTGCATGGATCCTATTTAATTAATAACTGATCAGTTACATCCTAGTTAAATGAAAGGGGTTGTGTAACAGAAACAATACCAAAAAATGTGTATCAAATAATATATGTGCACACATACACACACACAAACATATACACACACACATTATAATAGGTATTCATTTTGGATTACTTTTTTTCTGAAGTGATATGATATATACACTCACATTTGTTAAGAATATTACTGAATTAACTTATTTAAATTCTACATAACAATGATTGCTAAATGTACTGTATATATCAATAATAAAAATGTATTATTATTAAGTAATCAAAAAAGAAAAGATACATATATTTGGGAAGCCTCACTATTTTTAGAGTAAGAAACACAAAATTACAAATACATTGTATTTGTAAGAATATTATTGAACTAATGTATATAAATCCATGTCTTTCAAATTATTATAATAAATATTTACTATTATTATATTTTGTGTGTGTGTGTGTGTGTATGCATGCATTTACATATCATTACGTATAAATGCATATTATTATGTATAATTATTATAATTATAATAGTAGTAGTGATGATGGGGACATCATGTCATTTAAAAAAATCTATTCATGTTGTGGTAAAACAAACAGATGCTAATACTGTTGATACAATCATGACTTTCAATGCATGATAAACTTTCTGTATTTACATCAAACACATATACTGTATATTGTGCACAAGTTTAAGTCAATTAAAGCACTTGCTCACTTCTCTTTCACTCTCTTTGTAACACAGACACAATCTAAACCTTTACGGCTAAGCGAGGCCGAGTCTATTTACATTTCCATGAGAACTCCTGCTCTTTGTTTGGCTCTGCTGCACAGGCCACGGGCACAGATGACAACGGCTCCAGCAAACTACTTAGTTACACTAGCAGACTTAGTTAAACTAGCATTTCCTCTCAAGCCAATAACTTTAATTCTAGAGAAAGAAAAGGTCTAGCAAACCACAAAACAGCAAACCCTGGTATTTACTTGGACAGTACATATATCAAACAATCTTCAAGTTCTTGTGTGTTTTCTTCCATTTACATTCCAGAAAACCCTGACTTATAACCAGTAGGGAATTCATTCAGAGAAAATACATAGTCTTCTAACTATTGTTTTTAACCTGGGATCCAAATGAATAATCCACCAATCCATTCGCTCAAAGAAAACACCCATGTCCTCTTGCTCCCTCTAAATGACACAGAAAAAGGATAGGCACAGTCTTTATTACATTAACTACAGGTCTCTGAATCCAGGCAAGGCACCTTTTTAAGACGTCAACATTCTAGCATCCAATCAAGTCTAATTAACTTAAAAGCAGTTAGCAAACAGGCACAGGCAGACAAGAAAGAGTGTTTACCTTACAAGAGTACAGATAAAGTGGCGTTACTCTGGCCGTCTCTCAGCATGAGAAAGTGAGAGTAGAGGAAATAAGGCGACGGAGGAGGAGGAAACTCCTGATTACACTGATCTCAGATCAGGTTTGCTGCCTCTCTTGCAATGGATCAGGTCACATGACCCGAGCACAATTCATCCAAAACATCCTGCTACTCCAATTATTACAGTGATTGAATAAAGAAACAAAAGAGTGACGGTGATGCAACCAAACTGAGACAGGGCTCATAGGTGCTAGAGGCTAAAGGCTTTACTATTGACCTGGCCTTTACAATCAGTCAATATAAATCACAGTAATTTCATTCGCTATGTCTGCTGCAACACTAAATCATTTCGATTAGAATATTAAGTTATGACAACATAGGGCTGGACAATAACTCAATATCAATATGTATCGCGATATAATTTTTTTCAATAACGGAGATATGATTTTTAAACATATTTCCGATATACATCACCAGTTTCCCATACATTGGTTTATTTGTGGTGTTTGAGTTCGTGAAAAACACTGAGCACTGCGCGTCGCGGGTGTTTTATATGAATGTATCTCTGAAGGGAACAGATTGTCTTCAGAATAGTTTAGATGGCATTTTTATCTGATAAAGTAGCGTTCAAGAGCGGAGCTGATTTGATTACAGCCATTACCAAGGAAACCGCTAGTTTTATCACTCTCAAAGCGCCTCCTGCTGGCAGAAAATCAGTTTGCATTTTCAATAATAAACCAATTTCCAGCAACATGCTTTTGTTGTTGCTCTATTTTTTTTCTGAAGCAACTCGGAGCACCTTTCATACTCTTTATACTGACTAAAGCACATTTGTTTCAATCTATAAGAATAATCAGCCTACACTAACAGCCAAAGGTTTTTGAACTGCAAACTTCCTCTCGCTCACCAGCCTGAATTTTTTGATCAAAATGCCCAAAAGCAGTAACATTTGAATTTTGATATTTAAAATAACTGTTCACTCTTTGAATCTATTTTAAAATGTAATTTATTACTGCCATGCAAAGCTGAATTTTCAGCATCATAACCCCAGTCTTCAGTGTCACATGATCATTCAGAAATCATTTTAATATGCCGATTTGCTGATTATCAATATTTAAAAGAGTTGAGTACATTTTTTCAGGATTCTTTGATGCATAAAAAGTTCAAAGATAGCTATCTGAAATAAAAAGCTTTGTAACATACTATTCCATTCAAAAGCTCTTTTTACAATTGATACTAAAAATATTACTTTCATTGCAAGATGTTTTAAATTATCTAAAGGTGATAACGGACATTTATAAGGTACAAAAGATTTCTATTTCCAGATAAAGGTGTTCTCTGAACTTTGAGTATCAAAGTTCTGAAAAAAAATCTACGCGTGTTTTCAACATTTGATAATATGACATTTTTCTTGAGCAAATCAGCATATTAGACTGATTTCTAAAGGATCATGTGACACTAGGAGTAATGATGCTAAAGCTTGCTTTGCAATCACAAAAATAAAATATATTAAAGTAGAAAGCAGTTATTGTAAATAGTAAAAATATTTCAAAATGTACTGTTTATGCTGTACTATGGATCAAATAAATGCAGGCTTGGTGCAGCAGAAGAGATTTCTTTAAAAAACATTAAAAATCTTACTTTTTCAAAAACTTTTGACTGGTATGTTAGCTTACAGTTCGAAGTAAAAAAATATTAATAAGGAGAGTCTGAGATTTATTTGACAGTGATTTCACATTTCTTGTTTGTATGAAGGCTAAATACCAATAAAAAGTGAACATTTATTTATTTGCGCCATTTTTTTCCTAAAATATTATATAGTTTTAAAGGAGTAGGTTTCATAGAGTTAGCAAATACATTTATCATAAGTTTGTAGGTACAGACATCTATTGTGGCCGTTCTTGGCCGTTTTTATGAGGCTTTTTTAATAGTGTTCATATCGATATCGGAATTATATCGCATCGACCGAAATTAAGAAATATATCGTGATAATTTTTGGCCATATCGTCCAGCCCTATGACAACACTGTAAAATTTCTCGTGGAATAAGTATGTTCACTGGTGGTCATGCAATTAAGCTGCATGGGAGACCGCCAGTTGCAAAGACCGCATCTGAAAAGTGTCTGAAGCACCCAGTAAATAACTATAAATACATCTTTACAAAACTTTAAGTTAAGGCTGCTCTGTGATGATTTGTGCTACACTGTCAGATTTTGCTACCTGCCATTAAAAAAGTAGGTAGCACAGTGTGACAACAAAAAATGCTACCCATCAGATTATGTTTTATTAACGCGTACACCTACCCCAACCCTAAACCTACCCTAACAGTAATGCAAATACAGTAATTATGTGTTGTTCAAAATTTACGCAATATTGATGTGCACATGCGCACTGAGCCCTGGTAGGACAATCTGATGGGTAGGATGAAATGTCAGGACACTGGCTTAAAATTCAGTGGTGCAAAGCCAGACTAAATTCTGCCTGCTCAGGCCCACCTCAGCCCCTAGTATGAAAGTGTACAGTTGTAATTGCTGCATAAATGCATTCAAGCAACCTCCGAGCAGCGTTAAACAGTCTGCGTAAAGACACCTAAATGCCACTTCAGAAGTGCTTCTGTGCCACCATTGAAGTGTAAATTTGGCATAATATAAGAAAACATAAAGCATCTTTACACAGCCAAGTTAAGGCTGCTCTGTGCCTGTTCAAAATTCTGTGTAAAGACGTAATGCTGCATAAAAGCCAGACTAAATTATGCCTGCTCTGACCCACCTCAGCCCAAGTATCAAAGTGTTTGGTTATCATTCAGTGCTATGTAAATGCATTTATGCCACTTCTGAGCAGCATTAAACAGTTTGTGTAAACATACCTTAATGCCACTAAGCGTTTTCTGTCCCCCCATTGCGGTGTAAATTTAAACAGATTATACAGTTCTGTGGAAAGATACCTACATGGCACTTCAGAAGCACTTCTGTGCCACCTTTGCAGTGTAAATTTGGCATAGTATAAGAAAACATGAAGCATCTTTACACAGTCAAGTTAAAGGGATAGTTCACCCAGAAATGAAAATTCTGTCATCATGTACTCACCCTCAAGTAGTTCCAAACCCGTATACATTTCTTGTTATGCGAACAGAAAGGGGGATATTGAAGAAAGTTTGTAACCAGGTGTTGGGGGCACCATGACTTACATAAGTAGGAGGAAAAAATACTATGGAGGCAATAGTGCCCAGAAATGTCTCGTTCCCCACATTTCTAGAATCTTCCTTTGTGTTCTGCAAAACAAAGACATTCATACAGGTTTGAAACTTCTTGAGGGTGAGTAAACGATGACAGCATTTTCATTTTTGGGTGAACTATCCCTTTAAGGCTGCTCTGCGCTTTCTCAGAAGTCTGCAATGGTGCATAAAAGCCAGGCTAAATTACGCCTGCTCTGACCCACCTTAGTCCCTAGCATCAAACTACTGTTTAAAGGTGCGATTGCTGTGTAAAAGCATTTAAGCCACCTTTTAGCAGCATCAGTCTGTGTAAAGACTAAACACTTCAGAAGTGCTTCTGTGCCACCTTTCTTCGCAGTTGTAAATTTGGCATTATTCCATCAAATTACTGCACCCTATAACTTCAGTTTTACTAGCTTGTTTAATAAATGGCAGAAACTCAGTCAATAAAACTCTCAAGCCAATAAAATCAACTCGAGCTCAAAAAAAAGAAAAAAAGTATCTGCACACTTATAAATCTATGAATATCATGGCCAAGTGTTATTTATTTACAAGAAAAATAGCGCAAACACACTTTTCAAGCGAAACCTTCCACAAAGAGAAGTTTGCTTTAAGTGATAAAACAACAATAAAAGTTTTGCACCACTTTCTAGTTGGACCATGTTTAATGTCATGAACTATACTATACTAGAACACCTGTGTGAAAAAATACACTAAAATCACTTTGACACCAGATGGTTAGAAGAACCAAAAATGGCTCAGTGAAGTTGTCCCACATGGTTTAATATCACCTAATCAATCCTGAAAACCCTCTTTAAAATCTCTAGCTTGAATCAAACCCGCGAATTTGACAATTTCATTTATTTGGTTCAAAAACAACTGTTTTATTCCCAACCAAACATCATAAAGGGAAACAAACAGATGGTCTAAACACAACAAGAGCGTGCCTTACCTTGAGACGTGATGTTTCCAATGGAAACCACCAGTAGAAGTTATTTATTTTCCAAATGCCTCTCAGCTGTCAGACACAAACCCTCATTGGCAAGGTCAAAGCTGCGCGCGCCCAAAAAATGTAGCAGGTGTCAAAAAGGTGTTTATTGTGAGAGCGCGTGTGCTTGGAGGTTTGGTGGCCTCTGTGGAGGACAGCCACGCAGTAGTTTATCTCCAACAACTCTGTAAAAAGAGTGCGAGGCGAGCGAGGGGAAAATCTGAGGTCACACCTTCCCACCGCAGCAGATGCTGGAGAGCTGAGCACGTGCTCCCTCCCGGCCAAACGCGCGCAGGTTTCCAAGGTGAAAAGAGGAAGTACACGTGTGTACTGTTTTTTGTTTTGTTTTGTTTTTTAATAAGAGAGACGATCTTTGTGTTAAAACTAAACACAAAAAGACAGTCAACGTCAAAAGTGCGTTTATTGTCACTTTGGGTAGAATGTGAAACAAAATACAGAGACGCCAGGTGCTAAACACTGTGTTTGTGACACCATAAGAATATATAAAAATACCTAAGAGTTTTAAAACGTGATTTTTACATTCAATTTCCTTATTAATCAGTCACCGACCAACCTGGAAATATTGAAGCACGAACACTGGAAACTGTGGGCATCTGTGAATTGCTACCTGTCAAGAGGCCTGTCTCTCTCCTGGGTATCTTAGCAACAGGCGCTTCTGAAAAAAGTACAGGCAGCACACACACACACACACACACACACACACATATGTCTGGTCAGCTATCCTTGTGGGGACTCTCCATAGGCGTAATGGTTTTTCTACTGTACAGACCGTATACTCTATCGCCCTACACCAACCCTACCCCTCACAGGAAACTTTCTGCATTTTTAGATTTTCAAAAGACTTAATTCTGTATGATTTATAAGCTTTTGAACCCGTGGGGACCACGATTTAGGTCCCCACCGTGACACGAGTCCCCATGAGTCTGTGTGTAGTCAGGTTTAAGTCCCCACCAGGATATATAAACCAGTACACACACACACACATGTCTGGTTTGCTATCCTTGTGGGGACTCTCCATAGGCGTAATGCTTTTTCTACTGTACAGACCGTATATTCTATCGCCCTACACCAACCCTACCCCTAAACCTACCCCTTACAGGAAACTTTCTGCATTTTTAGATTTTCAAAAGACTTAATTCTGTATGATTTATAAGCTTTTGAACCCGTGGGGACCACGATTTAGGTCCCCATCGTGACACGAGTCCCCATGAGTCTGTGTGTAGTCAGGTTTAAGTCCCCACCAGAATAGAAACACACACACAAACACAGGAGGAAAAAACACTGATCTATAATACGCAATGTGCAATCCAGTTATTATATAGATCAGTGGGGAAAACATAGTTGGGAAGCAGCATGCTATGCCACCAATAAAAAAGTTCTTATCCCTGAGGTATTCGAGGAAAAAAAAACTGACGTGGAGTTACTGACAGGTGTATTTTTCTGCCTGCAGAGTTTTTGTTCAGACGTCTAAACAACAGACTATGTGCTTCTCCTGAGGTGGGATCTTACTGTTCAAACATATTTAAGCATTTGAGTGACTGTATGTTTATGAATCTTAATTGTTTGAATCTATATTACAAAATATATAAATGAAACTCTAACTTGGAGCAGGCATAGGCCTAGAGAAAAACACTTATGGGGTGCAATATACAACATCCGGATATGCTAAATATGATATACTGTATAGTAAATCTTTAACACATATTTTAATTTTGCTAATATATTGGAGAGACTGTTTGTTTGTTAGTTTTTTGTTTTGTTTTTTACAGAAAAATGTAAGACTACAAAAAAAAATCAATTTCAAACCAAAATTTCTATTCATTAAAGATCTATTCATCAAAAATGTATAGCACGGTTACTGTTTTCAAGATTGATAATCATTAGAAATGTTTCTCGAGGTCCAAATCAGCTTATGATTTCTAAAGGATCATGTGGCACTGAAGACTGGAGTAATGACTGCTGAAAATTTAGCTTTGCCATCACAGGAATAAATGACATTTTAAAATATATTCAAATAAAAAAAAAAAAACAGATATTTTTGAACTGTAATTTCAATTGTTACTGTTTTTACTGTATTTTTGATCATGTCAATGCAGCTTTGGTGAGCATGAGAGACTTTTTTTCAAAACATTAAAGAATCTTGTGTGTGTGTTTTAAGCTGTGGTTTTGAATGTTTATTAAGATGTAGTGAATTTTATTATCCAAACAAAATTTTAATTTCAACATATTTTAGCTATTGTAAAATAAAGTGAACACAATAAAACCACACTGTAATACATTCAGATAAAAGTTGACTATATAATGAAAGCAGACTTTAATGAAAAGTTAAAGACAAGGGTATTTTTTCATGAATTTCTATTGTAGATCATTTTTGTTTTAATGACTAAAACACGTTAAAAACAATATTTGTTGACCACAAGAACTGACTGATATTTTGAGCGTATGACTGTTTTTCCCATTACCTTTTTCTTGATGAATTGTTTTGTTTTATTGTTTACATTTGAAAATCTGTTTCAACATGCCAGAACAATTAACTTTTTTTTTTTCCTGGGCAATAAGAGTGGAAATGTTCAATAGCTGTTTTCAGTCAAAAATTTTTACGTTATGTCTCTATAGAAACTGAGTAAAGTGCAGTTATAACAATAAATTGCTCGATTAATGAATTCTTTAAAAAAAAACTCTAACGTGTATATTGTTGCTTATTCATCTGATAAAGTAGAAAGTAGATTCAGAAATGTCAAGCTCTCGTTCCTCAGGTAAACCGGCTGCGGCAGTCATCAAATCCATTATTGACAGAAAATACAATTAGTTACACCCAGATGGCCTTCAACAGAACGGAGTGCATCCGTCATGCCCTCCACACAAAACCAACCACTTCAATTTATAACATGCTCTCTGCTTCTAGCAAACCGAGAAAACTTTGCTTTCCATTTTCCACTAATGGATGTTACATTGTTTTATTATTAACCTTGATCTATAAGATTAGTCAAATAACAATATTAGATTAAATTGGAGTTGAAAAAAACTTGAACCATGAAATTGGTCTTTAATAAGACAAAACATCAACGACATTAAGTCAGTGTTATCTCAGATTTTATTCAGCAAAGCGTGTGCCTACAATATCTTACAAACGGAACAAAAACAGAGGGATTGTCCTCATACAAACAGGTCAGCAGGTAGAACATTTACAATCATGCATCATGACGAGTCGAAGGGCTCGTGACGCCTCTCACCAACACGAGGGAACCGGCGAGAGTGTGCACCACAAGCTCAGACAAGGAAAGGGCCTTCTACCACTTACAAATACACTTCACTCAAATGCTACGAGCCCAAAGGAAGGACGAGGGGGAAGATCAATATGATCTGAGCATCAGGCAGCGTTCGTGGAATTCGTTGTCATTTTCCATTGTCCTCCAGCAGCACTGAAAGGCCAACTTTAATGATCACAGAAATGATGCATTATGAAGCAGAATGTTCTCACTATCAGAAAGGCTCCTTCAATAGTTTGAACTGATCTCACGATCCGAAAAAGAACAAAAAAAAATGAAGAAAAAAAAAGTCCAAACGCATCAGTTAAATGTACAAATGCAAGATATTGCTATTCAAAGAGGTTTCAAAGCATGAAAGCTTTTTTTTTTTTTTTTTTTATCTTTCAAACTAGCTATTGTAGGATGGATTTGGCGAGTTAAACAAACAAGTGTTCGCTATAACACATCAACAGAAAAAGCACAAGTGAATTCCACTCTTTCCCAAACAACACTGAAGTTTTGACTCTGAATTGGATATGAAATGGTGAGGAAATCCATGTGAGCTCTACATAAGGATTTCTTTCAATTCAAAATGAATACAGCAGGTTGAACCGAAGGAGGAAACGGGTCTTAAATATAAAAGGCAGTGAGGTGAACATGGGTGACAGTGCAAAGGCACATTAGTGGTCTGATGCTTGTTTATTATGGGCTTTAATATAGAGCGAAAGAAGGGGAGTGCTGATGTACTCCGATGAGGGCCGTAATTAAGCAAGTCATGATGGAAAAATGCGTTTGTCGATAAAGAGCGGTGAAACTTTGTAGGTGGAGAAGACAAAGATGCAATGCAAAACCAAATAGGAGCTTGAACTAGACAGAATGGAGGAGGAAAGCACTCTCTCGTAATATATGTCTCATGCGATATGATGCATGATATGCATTTCACTGGGTGGAAATGAAAACCTAATGACAATAAGAATAACAAAAGATTTGGAAGGCAAAAAGACAGGTCAGATATTGCGGAGGCATAGCTTACACATCAAATGAGGCATGAAACGAAACAATAAAAAGGCAACACAATGGATGGTAGAGAAATGGATAAAGGTACAAATGGTTTTGTAAAAACAAAACTGGAAAACGAAGACAGGTAAAGTGATTACAAAAAATATCTACAGTAATGATTTACATTTTTTTAAACTACAATGTTAAATATACAAGAGAGCGATGCTGCATCATTGCTGTTAATTTGCTGATTTTACAAATACATTCATTTGAAGTGTTCAGAAACATGAAGCCAAAGCCATTAATCATTGCGTTAATTCAGATTTCAACAAACAAATCCATCGATCCAAGAGCAGGCAGCTTATCTCGACTCACTAACATGGTGACATTCCGAGTAAGATGTTTTATGTTTTTATTTGCTTTTAAGAGAAATTTAATCGAGCGCTGCGTCAACTTCCAGTCGGGCATCTCAGTCAGACACGTTCACAATAAAACCGTGGGTTCCGATGATAAAAGAAGCATGTCATACAGAAGTCTGCGGTTATCTCTAGCAGAACTCGTCCAAAGATCATGACCAGCAGGCTGATCACGATACATGGCAGAGATCCACACATCTTCCTGTCCTCAAAGAGACACGAGAGGAATGACAAGGCAAAGGTCACTTCCAGAGAAATCAAACAGGAAGTGTTTTGATCAAGAACACAAAGAGCGAGTGTGAAAAGGGATCGGATTTAGTGGAGGTGATATTGCCCATCTGAACATCTGTAGTCAAACACTGTCCTCTGTTGATACTGGATATACTGAACATATAGAGGATGGCACAGGGTGCAGGGGGAAGCTCAGGCAGACTGCTTCTGTACTGAATTTAAGAGTCCTAGAATTATTTACACAGTAGATACAGGCACTTAAAAGTCTTTGGTTGGAGTGACCCAACATTGCAGAGTAATGCATTCACAGAGCTTCTTTTTTTTTTGCACCCTTCTCCTGGGTTCAGTAGGCAACATGTAGTTTTCTCACTTCCCTTTGCGATATGCTTCGGTTCAGATGTCCACCTTCAAACCCCCGTTTATCCCGCAGACAAGGCCACCTGTGTGAAAAACAGGCATTTTTTGAATTCAGCTAGTGCACTTGTTTGTTGTGAGCTGGATGACGACATCAACATGTCAGCAAATGCACAACTTCTCTACCAGACTGAGTTTTGCTTTAACTAGCAGACTAATCACATGGATCATCTCATAGACCAAGTCGTACCTTTTCTGGACAGAAATCGGAGTTGTTCTGTCGAACTTTGCCTGGCCTGCCCTTGATGACTGCATAGCAGAACATTGTGATGACCATCACAAACAGAAAGTAGCTGGTGTGCATGAGGTGCAGGTTAATGAGAGAGCGATCGTCCTATCAGGAAAGAGAGTGCACTCATGAATTGTAGTGAGGACACAACACAACTTGCCTCGGTGTTAAAATTTACACAAATTTTTTTTTTAATACAGGTATATTATAACATGAATAAATAAAGTATATATTTACAAATCAATATAAAAATAGGGTAAATAGCAGGTGAAAAAATAAAAATAAAAACAATAAAATAAAATAAAAAAAGAGATTTGGTCATGGTGTTTGTCTGTGCAGAACTCACCAACACTGCTAGTTTGTTGTGGGTGGTTCTCAGAAAATCACTATAATGTTGTCCTAATGTCGATGCCCTGTTCCACTTGGTATTATAATGAGTTTTCAGCACTGTCATCACAAGTGAATGATGTGAACGCTTTTCCCACCATTGACAGGATTTTTCATCATTTATAAGACAAAGTTTGCCCTCACCATTATTCGAATTTTCCCGGCTTTCTGTCTTTTCATTGTTATATGGTAGGGGGCGCTATTATACATTTTCTGAAAGAGTACGGATTGTCTGGATCAAAACACGGTGAAGAAGCAGCAGAAACAAATTGCATATGTAAGCAGATGCATACGTAAAATAACGTGATCTTCAGTCATTAAATGTTACCGAATGAAATGTCGACCCACAATGTGGTACAGGACTGTGCAAGCTTTGGGGGGTGTTGATGGAAGCGATCTATTCCATCTATGTTTTGATCATCGTTCTGAATCTGATCCGGATGTAGTCTTTTACAGAAACACAATTTTCTCAGCTTTTTGTTAAAAATGTTGCTCTTTTAGCCTTTTAAGCATTTTTGCCTCCCTGAAGGGGTGTTTTCTTTTGCGTGACATACACAAAAATAATGACGGCAATACTCCAAAACTGTAACAAGGAAACTTTCTGTATTTTTAGAGGGAAAAATTTGGACATTCTCCCTCTGCAAATAGCTATTAATGTGGAGAAAAATGTGGTTCTCACGGGGAAATTTTACATATCCATCTTATTTGACATTCAATATCTCAGAAAGAAATATGGAATCAGGGGGGAAAATACATTTTGGGTGAATTTCCCCACATGTTTGCTGTATCTTATTAATTTTTGGTGATAGCATAAAAGTATCCAAAAGTTACAGCATTTTGGAACAAAAGAAGCCTTTTTGTTTAGCCCTTGACACCCTGAAGGCATTTTAAAAACTGTTGATTTCTGAGTGACATACACAAAAGTAAAGACTCATAACTCCAAAAACCTAGCATCTTGACAGCCCAGCGTACCTTCGCTTGATAAGATCTTTCTATATTTTAAGGGGAAAAATTTCTTTACATTTGGACATTCTCGTTGCTGAAAATAGGTGATAAAATGCTAAAACAAATCATTGCTTTCTTGTTCAAAGGGAAATTTTTCATATCTTTCTTATTTGACATTCAATATCTCGGGAAAGAAATAAGCTAGGAGAAAAAAATCCCAAATATGTTTGTGAATTACATTTCGTGATGATATCATGAAGTAATCAAAAGTTACAGAAACTGGAACCAAGATAGCTTTTTTCTTAGCCCTTGACAGTTTTGAAATGATTGTTTTCTGAGTGACATACACATAAGTATGCCTCGCTCAAGTTTAGTCAAAGCCCCAAACAATTATTTTATTCTACTCGATGAGACCTTTCAAATGACATATGGCACATGACTATCCGAGCTGTATGATGTTTTTGACATATTAAGAGTACATGGCACAAAAAACATTTCATCAATTACGGGGAAAAAAAAAATTATCAGCAAATTACTCAGCACTACTTTGGAGTTAATCAAAGTGGCCACATGCATTGTAAAGTTCAGACTCCAAGCATTCAAATGACACTTATTTTGTGTTGATCAAGGCAGTGGTTTTGAAAAATGTGATTATAATTTTTTTCTTCACTAGGTGGTGCCCGCCAGGGGTACACTCTGGTTTAGAGGGACTACTCAGCACAGGTTAAGGTGGGATCCATTCGAAAGCTGAATTTCTAATCTTTAAAATGGTACCTAGTTATATATATCTTTTTCTTTTGTTCTTTGATTTACATCAATGCCACAGACTGCAGCAGGTTTGTCTTTAAAATCAGCGCCGTCTCTTTAAAACCTGATGCACATGACGCGGATACAGTCTATGGATCTGACACATATCCGATTTTCTCCCAACTCTTTACGGTCATTTAAGACTTTATAACTCATTTAAGGCTACATTTACAAGGTAACTTGCCAAAACCGTGTATTTTGATATAATTGTGTGTGTTTTCGTCCGTTGAAGCACTACTGGTGAGCTGTCTGAAGCGGCTCAGCGTATGTGTACAGCCGAACGCGCAGCCTTTCAAACTATACTTCACTGCACCGTGTTCCACTGAACCCCTGCATATTTCGCCGCATTTCCCCTCGGCGTATGAAAATAAAGAAGGGAAAGTTAATCTCCGAAATGAAGCCGCACATCTTCTCAGGCAAAAGTTATTATAACCGGTGTCTATTGACAAGCGGACTATCACACTGCTCTAACCTTATCAGCCCATTTGTATTCTATTATTTGATTCGCTCTTGTCGCTTATGACAGAACAGCTAATCATGATGATCTTGCCTTCGGACAAGATTATTTTATTCACTTATGTCAGAAAAAGCTAATCTCTTTAAAAACTGGCTGTTTTCACTTCATTGCATTGTTATAATTCGTAAAAGTTTGTACCCGCCAACTGGCGACTGACAGTGTTACATATACTCGCCAACGCCGATTTTCACTCGCATTTGGCGCTTGCGAGTTTTAATTTTAGGCCTTTATATAATATATATATATATATATATATATATATGTGGAACGGTTTCACTTACACATGGTTCGGTTTGTATCACGGTTTTAGTGTCACGGCTTCGGTACGGTTCGGTATGTGCTATGTTTAGGGGAAAACTATACTGTCAAATTAAGGAGGGTAAGAAAGAGCGACCTACGAGGATCAAGCAACAGCACAAATAATACAATAGAGTAAAGATACAAATAACATAAACAGTGATTTCAGTTTTTTTTTTTAGGTAGGTCTAAAATTAGTTTTCAGGTACAGAAATTGAAAGTAATGAAATGTAAAACAGCATTACATATTTCCGGTAGGAGAATTCTTGTGTTGCTGGTTGTTAATAGTGCTGTCACTTGAAAAATGCCCTGATACAGTACTTCAGCCGGCTATGTCTGCTATAGGATACTTACCAAGACAGGCATTTTGACAATTTTTTTGTGAATTTGTCCATTTAAACACAATATTTCAGAGAGAGCTTAATATTTGCGCGTGTTCTGAGGCGCGGTTTTGCACGCTTCGGATGAGCGCACGCTCAAATCTTCTCACTGCGCACGCGAGCTTGTGTCCTTTGGCTCTTAATTGTTTAAACTGGCAAAGCTTAAATGAGTTATTTTTAAACACAGATATCAACGTGTGCTGTTAAGGTCTTACCTGTGCGCGCGTGCTATCAGCACCCAGGTGATGACGTAATAAATGACTGCTCATATTCCAGCATATGGCATTCGCATTGAACAAGAGTGAATGTTTTTTGTCCACGTTTTTTTTTTTTCTCCCCATCGCTGCTGTTGTAATGTACTGGGAAGCCAGAATGCGCATCCATCAACAGAAAGATATATTAGCCCAACCCTGTTTGTTTTCGTGTTATTTATAGCAAGCCATATTACAGATGCGTTATCAGATTTAAGTTGAACCGCGGTCCTAGCGCGTGCCGAACCGTGTGTGGAGAACCGTACGGTTCGATTTTTTTTCCTTTTCCGCCAAATATTCATGAATGATTCATCAATCCTTAACATTCGACTCCGGATAAAGCAACAACATGTAAAAAAAAAAAAAAAGATAGATTGAATTCATTAAACTGAAACCTTTTCAATATAACCAAATATGCAAATGTGCGCAGGGTTAAGCTGTGCTGTTGTTGGCTACCACAGTAACAGCAATAAACTTAAGGAATTCCTGTAAAGTACTTGTTTTGCACTCCAGTAAATCTGTCCGTGTCCGGCGCTGTATGCCTTGGTTGATAGAAAAAGGTTGATAGTTCAGTAGTTACCAGTATTTTGAAAGTGATGTGTGAATGGCACTTTACCAGTAACAAGACAGAACATCATTACCTGTGTGAACAGCACATTTTACCGCCGGCGGTACATCTTGGGTTTAAGTTTTATGAAACTTATCCACATTCAAGTGTTTATAAAAGAATGCATGAAGCTAGAATATAACAGGGCTTTTTTTTTTTTTCATTGTGTTGTTTTTTGGTTTACAGGCAAGTCTCTGTTCTTTTCTTTGACATACTGCATGTTCAGATATTCATAAAACAAAATGTTCTGGGGGCCATGAAAGTTTTGTGAAAATTATCAAAAATGCTGGCAGTGGCTGGCAACTTTTTTTAAAACAGTAATGCGGCTCGGCTGACCACTTGTGATCAGGAAAATGTATTGTAATACCAGGTATGAACAGGGCTTAAGTGTTTTTTGTGTGTGTGTTGCTATGTGGTTGCTAGGGTGTTTTGTCTGCTATACATTAGTACTGTACTTTCACAAGGCATTTGAATATTATACAGATGTTTGAATATCATTGCTGAAACACTCACATCTGGAACGATGACAGTGAGCTTGGGATTCAGTGTGTGATACACCTTCCCAATGGCACCTTTGTAACACCAGAACGGGTTGTACTCCAGTGTGTACTTAGTTTCTGAATCTCGTGCTGTGGTGAAAATCTTGTACGAGGATGTGGCATTGCTGTAGGTCTCTGGGACACAGTGAGGCGGCTGCCTGCATAGGATTATCAAACCAAGGCATGAATTACTAATTCTAGATGAAGGAAACTCTAATTAGGACCCTTAAAACTAGCCTCAGTTATGTAACACAAATTTGCACTGTGCTGCAAGTCAACTATGTGCCCTCTGTGTATGTTCTTTTAGTTTTGCTTTGGCTTTCTGGAAATCCCATTAAGAGGAATATTCAACACCAAAAATGAAAATTTGCTGTCATTTACTCACCCTCAAACCATCCAAGATGTAGGTGACTTTTTTCTTCAGTAGAAGAGTAAAGAAGATTTTTAGCTGAACCATGGTGATTTGTAAATTGCAAGTCAGTAGCTCCCGGCACTTAAGAGTCAAAAAAGCATTTCAGGCAAGACAAAATTAATACCAGTGACTCCTGACAATATACTGAGGTGTGATGAAGCGAAACGATTGGTCTGTACAAGAAGATTCACATTTACAACATTATTACTTGTAATTCATAGCCTCAGGCAAACAGGGAATCTTTTCAGTGAGCAGGTTCTTTCAGACAGTTCGCTTCAATGAACTGGTTCAAATAATCGATTCACCACTTTGTTTACATAATCATGCAATGATGTCACATATATGCAATTACATTATTAAAACACCCAATAATGATGTGAAATGTAAAGTGAATAAACTAGTCTTAAATCAACTCACCCTTTTTACATTAACTATGAGAAACCATAAAACTATAATTGCTCCTCTTCATTTAAAGGGTTAGTTCACCCCAAAATGAAAATACTGTCATTAATTACTCACCCTCATGTCGTTCAAAACCCATAAGATCTCCGTTCATCTTCGGAACACAAATTAAGATATTTTTGTTGGAATCTGAGAGCTCTCTGACCCTCCATAGACAGCAACGCAACTGAAATGTTCCCAGACAGAACCGTAGCAAGGACATCGGTAAAACAGTCCATGTGACATCAGTGGTTCGTTATCAGTCAATTTTGCGAGGCTACGAGAATACTTTTTGTGCGCAAAGAAAATAAAAAATAATTTATTTAACAATTCTTCTTCCCCGAGTTACGTCTTCCGTCATTTTGGAGAGTACCCAAGAATGTAATCGCCGTTGTTTACATTAGAGGGGAAAGCGCAAGCATGAACGTAATCTGCATAATCAGCGTTGTTTACACTTAGGGTAAAGCATGTGTATGCGTTGTGATACTCTCAAAAATGGCGGAAGATGGTAACTCGGGAGAGAATAATTGTTGAATAAATTTGTTATTTTTGTTTTCTTTGCACATAAAAAGTATTCTCGTAGCTTCATAAAATTATAAGTTGAATCACTGATGTCACATGGACTTTTTTACCGATGTCCTTGCTACGTTTCTGTCTGGGAACATTTCAGTTGCGTTGCTGTCTACGGAGGGTCCGAGAGCTCTCATATTTATCTGTAGCATCTGGACCAATCAAACACACAATATATATTTTTTTAGCTATATTTAACAAATACTCTGTAACACCCCTTAGTTAACAAGCCATATGAGGACCTATGGACCCTATGGACCCCCTGAAATGCTTCTTTAACAACCACCTCCCCATGGCAACCAATGCTGATATCACTGGTTTTATTGCCCAAAGGAATGTGGGTAGAAGAAATCACTACCTTTTCCATAGGAAGAGACACAGTGCACAGTAGAAATTGACTTTTCTACTAATTAATTCATTGGAAGACCTTTCTTTGAATGAACACATATATCCTTCATGTCATTGTGTATGTTGTCGTATACAATTGTATTAACACTGTTTATGCCTTGTGATGGAACCACTCCTTCGGGTCATCTTACCTATATCTAACCTCGAGGTTATATCTATGAATATCGTCTATTCTGATGATCTGAATGATAGTGATAGTATATGTTGGTAACCTATGCAGCTATGTGTTCTAAAAATCTTTTTAGTTTTGTGGCATCACACCCCCAAGCGTAATTACCTATGGCAACTTACCATCCCTCACCAAAGGGTCGTAAAACCCTCCAGTTAATTGCAACCTCCGCTGGGGATTTCAGCCTTTCTCATTGGACAAGTCCATCCTGAGAAGTGTGAATCTTCTCAGACCTTAAAAGGCCTCACATCAGTGACCCGCCTCTAGTCAGTGGTTCTGTTAGATTCTGAGAAGATGAAGATGTGAGCTAGAACGCTTCTGTCGTGCAACCGCTAAGGTTCTTGCCAGGCTTCGTCCTTGACTTTTCCATTCACCAAGATTCTCTGACTCCAAACTGGTTCTTTTTCATCAACAACGTCAGCAAAGATCAACTTGAACCTTCAGACTGCATCAAACCTCTCTTTCAGACAGACGAGACATTCAAGTATTCAAACTTAGTCTTATTAATTGATACATTAAGTATAATTTACACTTTTTTACAAAGGTGCGTTTGAACTAAGAATCTGATGTTTCCTTCAGGCTGTAAAGTCTTACTTGTATCACACTTGACGTTGTTCATCTGGTTCTCATCACTGAGTCCCTTAATCATGCAGATTATGCTACACGCTCTGTGTAGAATTGTACAGTAAGAATGTTATTTCCTTTAACCAGGAAATTAAGGTTCTTAGAATTGACAGACAGTTGACCCTGAGAGGTTAAGTAAATATTTACAGCGGATCTAAATATTTATAATTATTTATAACTAGTTATGATTAATTATTCATATTTCCCCGTGAGCTGATTCGCTACATATCTTAATTAATGTTCCGACGATTAACGGAGGTCTTACAGGTTTGGAACTACATGAGGGAGAGTAATTAATGACAGAATTTTCATTTTGGGGTGAACTAACCCTTTAAGTGTTCATTTCATGCATGCTTGTATCATCAACTCAGTTTTTCAGTTCAAGTGAACCTTTTCCTCAGTTCTGTACTGTTGGAGTAACTGGAGCACTGAATGAGTTGGCAAAAACAGCATCATATATGCGGGTTTATTGGAACCTTTCGAGTCGAGTGCCTTGTCAGTCATGTCCGAAAGTTATTTTGATTGATGTAACTTGTCGCCTGTGCTGCCGGTGCAATTGTTCAAATGGTTTCAGTCCAATTTGGTGAACAGGTTCATCCAGTTCACTTTAAAGAACCGGTTCGGAACAATGATTCGTTTGCAAACTGGACATCACTCCAGACTGTTTGCCTGAGGCTATGGATTACAGGTAAAAATGTTGTAAATAATCTTCAGTTTTCTTGCACAGATCAATCGTTTTGCTTCATCAGACCTCAATATATCGGCAGGAGCCACAGGTATTAATTTCGTCTCACCTGTGTATGCTTTTTCGACTCTCAAGTGCCAAAAGCCGTTGACTTGAATTTTATAAATCACCAAGGACCATGGTTTAAATTAAAAAAAAATTCTTTATTGTTCTACTAAAGAAAAAAAAAAACTACATCTTGGATGGCCTGAGTGTGAGTAAAATTTCATATGTCTTAGTTGCTCAGCACACACAAACAAATTTACAGAGAAAATACACAGATGAGAACCTATGGCAAAAAGCCCATATATTTACAAAAAGCCCATCATACCAGGCATATTAGAGGACTAAAACATGCATATCCAATATGTAAAATCTTATTTTTTTAATTTATCCACATCTACTTATCTGGCTCAACATACAGTGAAAAAGAGCTTTCCTTCTGAATGCTAGAACAAATATTACTAATATTTACTGATATTTCTAAAATCTTCCAGCATCCCTGCAACCCTACAGAAGACAAGTGGATAGACATCCTGATATACAAGTAAAAAACATACACAAAAAACATTGAGGTGATTTGGGACATATGTTTGTATGGACACTTACACTGTGACTGGGAAGACATTACTTGCTGCTGTGATGGTCAGACAGGTGCTGAAGACCATCTGCTCACAACGACCATGCAGAACGCAGTCATCTGAGTTCCAGGCTACCGGCAGAGTGAAAGTGATGTTCATCTCTTCATGGGCCTCTCTGCCTTTAATGACACAAACACACCCACACAGTGTCAGCATGTTCTGCAAAACAAAGGGAGCTTAGATGTGCCTGCAAGTGATACCTATAAGGTATTCAGCTAGGCCTCTCTCCCACTGTTATCCCTTTGTGCACAATGGACCATTGTTTTAACTGGACTACGTTCAGCCACAACACCAGGAGAGAGGAGGAAAAAAACCTTTCCAATCTGATCTGTTTAACTAAAATAGACAAGGCCAACAAGGCTGAATTCTGCTTAAAATTCCTAAACATGCTCACTGTAAATTTCACTACAGCAGTCTACTGTAGGGCTTTCTCGTTTGAGAAGTAATATAATGTAATCATAATATGTTGTACATTACTATTAAAATATGAGGTTAGTAAGATCAGGGAAATTAATGTGATGACATTTGTTACAAAAGCTTTCAAATAAATGCTGTTCTTTCAAACTTTGTTCATCAAATAAATGCAGCCTTGTTGAGCATAACGTTGGCCCTGAACTTCTGAATGGTAGTGTATGTGAAATAGCACACCAAACATGCCTGGATGTTATATTATTTTGAGTTTCAATGTTTGCAGCCATAAATTCCTTTTCAGCTAATACTGCCCACAACTCGACGTGTAACAATAAAGACATCTGGGTTTGGTTCTGGGTTTTTCTCTAGAGGGAGAGGGGAGATTGAGAATATAATATGATCTCAATCACAAAATGCTGTATGCCACAGAGAAGGGGCCATGGCTGTTTTACACATAAATATGAATCAGAAAGTTAAGTTCATGTTCTGTGGGTCAAGCCACAATTTCATGATGGTGCATCAGACAAAGCATAAGGAAGAGATGGGCCAGTATGATAACTTTCTAACTGATTTGCATCTTGAAAATGCATTTTCTTTAAAGCGCACATACACGTTAGCCAGACCGATTTTATTTTTAGCATGATTTCAACTGAATAAGCTAAATGTATGATATCATTATTGTCCGATTTTATCTATGATGAGGATGTTATTTAAATATAAGTGTGTTTTAATGGTCTTTCCCCACTGAAGGATATAACTGTACACATTCAAACATAGGTAGTCTCCAATCAAGGATCTGCAAACTTCTTAGTGCACAGTACAAATATGCAAGTTGGGAAACAGTCTATGTGAAAAACAGCCAAAAAAAAAAAAACACCTGATAAAATCAATGTCCGCATGGAGGTATGTTATCATATGGCACACGTGACAAGTTAAATTTCCACAAAAACCCCACACACAGGAAAAAAAAAAATAGAGACATACCAGCAAGGCCAACTTGCTGCCCAAGCACACTGGCATAAGGTGTTCTAGATTGGCGTGCGTATCCCCCAAAGGCCTCAGCGGTTCCAGTGTCAATGTGATGGGCACAGAGATGTTGATCGGGCCCGGGTCCTCCAGCAGGGGTGGTGACTGGGTGCTGGATCGCGTTTGACTGCTGGTCACTGTGCTCTCTGGAGAGATTGACTCATTCAAGTTGTGTTTGAGAGTCTCATTTTCTGAGATGCAAAAGTCAAGCTCGCTGAATCGGAGAAGGAAGGTGTTCCAATCCTAGAGGAATAAAAAAAAAGAATTCCAGCATTTCCTGACCAATATTAATGCCCAGGCGAACATGCATTATCATACCTGTATGTCTACTACAGTGTTTAATTATTAACTGAAACTATTTAAAAACAACCAAGCGGAAATAAATTACAACATAATATTTAATGAAAAGAAAAAGAAAATTAATAATGTGTTCTTAAACATCTTGTTTCATTGTCTTTCCCATGCTAAATTATATAGCTGTAACACATTCAAATGTATAAGTTTGAACATCAGGAACTGCAAACTTCTTATAGTAGAAATAATGTTCGTTAACTGAAATAAAATAAAATATAATTAGATCAAAAACTAAAAAAAAAAAGAAAAAAAGTTGCTTGATGCCTAACTAAAATAAATTAAAAATAAAATTACTAAAACTGAAATCAAATGAAAATAAAGCTATATATAGAATTATAAAAATTAAATGACAGAAATAGAAAAATTACATTACTAAAACTTAAAACTACGATTAAAATGAAAACTGAACGTATAAAAATTTATTCAAAATATCAATAAATACAACAATAGTATAAAAATAATGCTAAAATAACACTTGTCTACTAATTATTAACTATTACATTCTCAAGTATTTTCAAAGGTTCACAGCTCACGCATTTGAGCGAAACCAAGTTATTTCCTACCTCAGTCATTTCAGGTGATTTAATCTCCTTGATCTTAAAGAAGTATCCTATAGTGAGGAAAGCGATAGCCACGGCACTGACACTGACCATAAAAATGACCAGCGGTGGACGGTTACTTATGTAGGTCTTTAGATTCTCCAGTGGATTCAACAACACCACCTGCAATAAGAGGAAAATAAGTCTCTCAAGCTTAGGGAAACTTTCACCTACATCAACACTGGCTTTGAGTTTACTAGAAGTAAATTCCAATTAACTTCTATCATCTTCTGAATAAGAACCGGTTTGTGTTCTTAATCCTACCTGTAAGGCACAAAGGTTTGCTAAGCACTAACATATGGCTCCAAGTCAATATTTGAGTCTTATTAGTTTGTTTGTTCTCTCTTCACTTCAGTGTATTACAAGGGCTGAACTGTGAAGTTTCACAACTTGCTTTACAGTCATTAAGACACATGTACATACTTAAACACTAGTCAATGGCAGATCTTGATTCTAAGTCTTGCTTCTGAAGCACAATATCAATATATCAACAAGGATTAATCATTACATAATCAAATATTATTGCAGCTTAAAAATAATTAGAGGACTAGAACTCAATTGTTGAAAACAACCAGATATACTGTCAAACAGTTTAGGGTCGAAATGCAAGCAGAAACGACACACCCCACACACATACTAGAACAAGCTCAAACAAACAACGGTTGAATATATGAGTTAACAAAAAGAGTAAGGAGACAATACTATAATCTAAATCTTGCCACTATCAAGAAACCTCTTTTCATTTTTCTTTAACTTGCAGAAGCAAAAGTGTGGCATGGATTACAAGCTCATGCCGGTTTGTGCATTATGCAACATATGTAGCACAACCACAGATTATCATGAGCTGAAGCATATATTTCCATCCTAAGGGCTGTATTTTGAATATGAAAATAAAATCCCCAATGTCAACCATCTATCATTTTTTCTTTTAAATATTGGACCCAAATTTTTCTTGTGATGTTCAGTTCCATTAATGGTTCTTGGACGTGCATTCTTCATTACATGATCTCCTCAACATTTAATTTAATTCAGTGAGTGACGTATAATTATACACATATATTTTATGAAAAAAAAAAATCATTAAAAGGTTATGCATTTGTAATCCCATTTTGTACAATTTGGCATTCTGATCAACAAAGGCTGTAGTAAGCTGATGTTACTTCAAACTTGCTTGTCGGCGCGATTCTCTGATTGGTGGAGATTTGTAGCACAATATAGTTTACCCAGCGTTTACTGCACCTTTTGGATCATTAAAGTTTATATAATTATGGCCAACTACTGATTACATATATGCCACCTCTAACATATGTCTGTGGGAATCCATTAAAGTTATAGGTTCACCACCCAAAAATGAAAATTACCCCATGATTTACTCCCTTAAATGGTGGTCAAGATTTTGAAGCAAAATAAGGTGCTTCCATCCTCGATGATGGTCCCCCCCACAGCAACCGTGGTGGATAATAAAGTCCTCCTGAAGTGAAGCGATGTGTTTGTGTAAGAAAAATATCTATATTTAAAACTTTATAAACCGTAATCTCTAGCTTCCGCTAACTGTTGTATGCGCGTTCACGAGACAGCGGCGTCCCAGTGTATTACGTAGGCGTAGCCTGCGCTCCGGTGAGAAGAGACGAATGCAGAAGCGCAGAGGAGAGAGCAAAACAAAACACCGTTCACGAATTAGAAGCACAAAACGAGGATTTGTAAAGAAAATGTCATATGACACTTTCTTGCGAGATAATCCGAACTTGGTTCTCAGGAGACTAGCATATTCTCACCAGAGCCCACTAGCAACTACGTCACTGCTGGGACGCGCTTACAACAGTAGCCGTAGCTAGAGATACGTTTAAAACGCTACACAAACGCATTCGTTCCATGTTGACATTTTTATGATGGAGGAATGCACTTTAATTTGCTTCAAAATCTTGATCATCATTCAATGCCATTATAAAGCTTGGAAGAGCCAGGACATTTTTTTTAAAATGTATATAATCATGGGGTAATTTTCATTTTTGGGTCAACTATAAATTTAAACAGTCTGTGTAAATACACCTTTTACAAGAATTTCATAAATAGTATCTCTGATTTGTTAGGTCCTATATTTGTTGCTTAACCAGAAATGATCTCAAGAATCGAACAGACTTTGATGGAATATTTTTACAGATTATTCGTTCTCAGTAAAGTTAGTAAAGTAAACGTATGAGAAGTAAATCAGAATAAGATCACAAAGTTGCTTTCCATTCCATCTCCCTTTTCACAGACATGGGTCTAACTATCAATGTTTTTTTTTTTGTTTTTTTTTTAAATACAAAAAATAATAACTCTTATTAATAATTCTTTTTTTATTAAGGTATGTTTACTGTGCAATTGTCTTGGGTTTTTCTTCATTGGTGTTGGAATACATATATGGAGTATTTTATGTTTCTGTAGTTATTTACTCATCCCAAATCCAAAATATTTTTTCCCCATATGAAACGCAAAAGAAGCTTAATCCTCTCATAGTTGTTCATACAACCATAGATCATGGTGACCATGTCTGTTAGTCTTTAAAGTCACCATGACTTCATTCATTATTTTTAGGGCCTGTGCACCCTATTCTTCTTCTTCTCCAAAGTGATTGCATTTGAGCCTAACCGTACAACCAAACTCACAAAACTCTGGTGAGAATTGAAATCTGATATGGATTTCAGAATTGGGTGTGGCAAAATGGCTGGACAGCAACACCTATCAAATTCCGAGCCCCCTCCGCCGCTGTGGTTGCCCTAGGGAATTGTGCGACAGGCAGGTATGTCCCAATACCTATAAAAAAGTATCTTGGACAAAGTCCTACACGTCACATGAAGTCAGCCATGTGGACGTGTCCTCTAGAGTTTTGTTGCCAGTGTCCTACAGTTTGAAGGCGCGAGCAGCGCAGATGTGGGGGGGGAGAGCCGTTGCAAGGCATAAGGGGCAAGAATCTTGAGGGGGTCGGGGGAAGGTCGTGGCCCGGCCCTGACCAATTTATAATGTTACTCGCCAGAAGCAGCGACGTGGCGGTGAAACTCAGGCAGACAAGGGCGGAGGGCGGCGCCCAAAGGGGCAGCAGAGTGAGAGGAGGTCGCGGGCCGGGAACCACAGGGCCCCGTGCGCAGCTTAAGCGTACATTTCCGTTTTCTTCAAGTAAGCACCGCACCGGCGCGCCAACAAGGAAGTGCATGTGTTACGGGCTGTAACTCGGCTCCTCCTAGAATTTAAGGGCAGCGTGAGAGGGGTGCAGTCGAAGCGAAAGGGCTTGGGGGCAGAGGGGAAATGCGAAGAGCGGAGTTTTGGGAAAAAAGTCGATGTTTCACATATAAAATTCGCTGTTGTAAGTCTCAGGCCCAGTAACAATGTCCCGTTCTGCCCAAAATTCAAAAACGTTGATATATATCTACCTGACCTAATGAGATGCGTAGCATTGCCCATCCTTCTCAGCTTATGTCATCAGGGGGCGCCGACGCTGGCTCGGCACTAAGGAATCTGACTGAAACTAAGAAGATAGGCTTAAATAAGGCAATGTCGCAATCTGCACAAAACCTTCACACTGTTGGGGGAAAAAAAGTCCTAGGCCTGATGAGAACATTCTACATGTCACACAATATTCAGTAATCGTCATAGCACCACCAGAAGTTTGGCAGCATAGTAACATGCCTTTGACATTGCCTCCTATATTTACGCAGTATTGCACTTTAAACTGGCATATGCCACGAGGTCCTTTCACTACATGCGACTATTTTCTGAGGTCCACCATCCAGCCCTGGGCTGAGGTTGGCACTCTCTCGATGTCTCGCTTTCAACGTCTGTGCTTCAGGCTTGCATTTTTATAGAATTTCGGCTAGTGTTAAACTGATTTCATTCTGTCACTCACATCTTGGGCACATGATCTGGAGGAAGATCTTCTTATTAATCAGAATCAGGTAATACGCCATGAATCATTTATGAAGATAAAGGTAGATAATAAAATCGTAAGGTTCCTTAGGATCGTCGCAGCCTAGTTATGACGACAGGGATGCTGATACAGCAAGTACACTCTGGCGACTGGGGGGGGGGAGGGGTGCGAGAGGAGTATAAGTAGTGGTAAAGCTTCATTGGCGTGTATCATATTTGCTTGTCAGCAACGTCAGTTAGGCTGCCATGATGGCCGGGGCGCGTTTGGGGCTCGCTGAAGTCTGGCCGGCACCTCATTTTCTTTAGTCTATAGTCTAGGTGCAGCCTCAAGCGAGCTTGTCAATTCTAGCACGAAGGCTGTTAGTGATCAAACCCATAGGAGCTAGCATATTGCCAGGACGTATATTGTGTATCAAAAAAACGTGGCATTGCTGGCGGGTCTGTTACACCTATACATGTAGTAAAGGCAGGCTACTCACTATGTTTTGACACACAGCCGACATCCAGCTGCGAGCTCCGATCTGAACGTCGTGTATTAATGCTCTCACAAAAACAGCTTAATCTGGCAACATGCAAGGCGAGCAGCTATGCGGCTAGCTAGTTATGCAACCATCCCCAGCCACACAGATACGACCTGTTAAGCGATTAACTTAAAACAAGCTGGAAATCTCAAACTCACCATTTTGCCCCCGCGAGTGTGAACGACAGCTCCAGGCGGCTAACGCTAACTGACTCGAGCCTAACGGGCCTGAGCGACAAACACACAGCTAACAGCGGTATAGGAGTGCACAACACTCCTTCCCATTATTTGCAGGTGCGGTATATTCTCAAAACACGGTTTTAATTTGCCTTTGCGTCTATAGCGAGCTGCTGGTTGACGGAAACTGATGTTTTCTGTGTTTAGGAACCAGCCGAACCAATCGCGTTACTTTCACTTCTCTACGCACGCCCCGATCACGCGAGGCGGGGCTTGTCATTAGAAAGCCTGTCATTGGCGTATGGAACACTACGGAGGCTGTGATTGGACGGTTCTCCTGTCAATTACGCTGATCGCTGACTGGTGTTGAAATGTGGCGGGCGGCAATAAGAAGTCATAAAGATGTCTCCTAATATGTAAAGACACCCAAAAGAACCCCGATGTGAAGAACATAAGCGTGTTGATGGGTTTTCTAGCCATCTGGTGAGATCATCAAGTATTTAGTTTTTTTAGGTGTTTAACGTAGCGTTCTTATGATCAACACTGTTGTCGATTGTGTTCTTAAACTCTGTCTAGGGAGTCATGGTGATCTTGAGAGAAGGGGTCTGCCCTGGAATAAACGAGGAATTCATTAAGGCTTTACAGTCAGAGGAGATCAAAACAGGTGTTGTTGACAATGATGCATAAGTCATTCTCATAGCAACATGCAGTTTCTAGCTTCATTCATTCATCATCCTTCGCTAAACTAACAAGATTTTTTGCTGTCTTTTATCTCAAGTAGCTTTTAGGGAGGTGAAACCATCTAGCCACTGGGTTATAATTATCTATATTAAAAATTTATAATAAGTATATAATAATTAATAATAACGGCACGTAATAATTCTAACTTTAATATTAGATTTATTTACTGTTTTAATTATACGAGCGTATCCTTCTTCTTTATTCGTGTGGGTAATATATATTCGGTAGCATCTGTTTGTATGTTACTTGCCTTGACGGTATTTGTTATTTACTCATTGTTACCAAGAACCCAAACTATTTTTTCCCATCAATTAAACGATAAAATACTTTTGTTTTTTTTCCGTTTCTATAGCTGTTCACTCACAACCATAATCATTGAGTGATAAATCCTGTTCTCAACGAGTACATAGGGTAAATGGAGTCCAGTATCTGTCAGTCTTTATAGTCCTACCATGAATTATCAAAATGGACAATTCATTTTTTCTTGCGTGAAAAACTTATTCATTTAGCGGCTTATAATATAATCTGATCAAGTGGACAAAATAGTGGAGAAGTCCTTGATACAGTACATGCAACGCGAGAGAAGTCTGTTTTTTTTGATAAGAATTAGAGGGTTGATAAAATGAGCAAATGGCCACAGATAGAATGGTTCAGCAATAATATCAATAACATGCATTAAAATAGTATAGTGTATGAATTGTTCATTATTCATCTCGCTTAAAATTGACTGATAAGAAACCCATACAGCCCGCATTAAAGCTAGTCAATGTCGAAGTATAGTCATAAGTATTCTAGAGTCTATCTGGAGCCATATGTAGCTTATATGAAAATTCAGCCAGAAACATGTCAAAAATCATACTCGTGTTATTGTGGCTTTCCACTGCTTCTGCGGCGGGGGGTGGGGGGGGGGGTGGTATTCTTGAATAATTAATTAATGTGTGGTCCGTTCCTCACAAAAAAATATTTGAATTGAGTTTGTCAGACTATGAACTATAAATTGTTGTGTGGAAATGAGCTGAGTGAAGATTCTGCGAAAGTTCTCATTGTGTATTCCAACAAAAAAATAAAAAAGAAGCGGGGAAGGTCGGGTTTAGAAGGCGGCATGAAGATAATGAAGGACTATTCACTGAAGTGTCGTTGCATGCTCAAGGACACTATTGTCCTTGTGGGAATAGAGTTTTCTTTACTGTCGCATAACTGGCCTGCTAGCTCCTGTATATAATACATAGGTTAATTCTTCATCTGAGTGATCTTTGTCTCCGTGTAACCCGTCAGAAGTATATCTTGTCACAAAGTGTTCATTGTCATTAGGCAATGTATGTGGAATGACTTCATTTTTTAGTGTCCGGTTTTACTTACCTCGCTAACAGCGCTATCAGCGGCTCACCTTTATTAGCCTCTATGCTCATCACAGGGAGCTAGTGGTAAAGCTAAACTAAACAAAGTTAACCTAACTAATAGAAGCTGTCCATGTTGTATTAGGGCTTAGAGGCTGTTCGCCGTGTGCTGTTGGCTCCGTTCAGTACCGCAGCTTTTGCTCTGTCTGCTTAGCTGATCTCTGATGAGGAGGCATCTGGGGGGGGGGGGGGGGGAGCTCCCACAGCAATAACTGTCCTACGAATCGGCTATATACCAGTCCCGAGCACAATAATGTGGAGATCATAATATACAATATAATTCAATATAACATTATAGTAGAATAGTTTGGGGTCAGTATATATTTTTGAAAGTAATTAAAATACTTTTATTTAGCAATAAAGCATTAAATTGATCAAAAGTGACAGTAACTAAAATGTATGATGTTGACAAAGAATGGATTACTCCATTTAAAATAAATTATTGGGCTGTTGCTTGTGAACTGTAAATTCATAAAAACCTCGAAATAAGTGTTTCAAAATGGCGAAAATTGCCGTACGCTGAAGAAGAAAAAAACGGTTTCCAGAAAAAAATTAAGTAGCTCATTTTGGTTTTTATTAAACATTGATGGTAAGAAATGTTTCTTGAGTAGCAAATCAGCATATTAGATGATTTCTGACAGGATCATGTTACACTGAAGACTGAGTAATGATGCTGACAATTCAGCTTCGCATCACAGGAATAAAATACATTTTAAAATGCATTAAAATACAAAAACAGTTGCTTTTAACGAATATTACAGGTTTTACTGTACTTGTGATCAAATAAATGCAGCAAACTTGAAAGTTATTTAAAAAGCTTACTGATCCCAAAATTTTGAATGGTAGTGCATATGTATGGATTTTGTATTAAGGCTCTGTGCAAAACTGTGCTGTTTTGTCTTCAGTTTGGATAAGCTGTTGGATTTCCGGGCTAGCGGGGGGGGGGGGGGGGGGGGGGGGGTGTACACAGGGCTTAAATACGCGAGCTGGCAGGTAAGTCCAGAGAGTCAGGGGGGGGGGGGGGTAGGGGGGGAAAATCACAGAGTGACTGTCTTGTCCTGAGAAACCTTCTGGGATCTCTTTGGATGCTCCTGCTCTACAATTTCAAAATCCAGCCTGCTTTTATAACCTATTAGGGTTGGGTGGGCAAATGGGTGAATGTTCAATAATGCTCTGTGTCTCTCTCAATCACTTTGTAGGTGTGTTTTAGTGTTGCAGTTAATATATCCCACCAGCTGAAGCAGACTGTGTTTTACATTGACACAAAGGGGGGTATGTGTGCAAACCGACTGCTTCAGATGCTACAATCCAAGACCCCTAATATGGAGGAGCAGGTGATTAAAGTGTAATTTCTTAGTAGTGCTTGCTAAGGCAAGTATCATCATGTTTGTTCAACTATTGCACATGAACGGCATTTGTGCCAATGTTGATTCCTTTAAACTATATGTGACCCTGGACCACAAAAACAGTCATAAGGGTAAATTTTTCGAAATTGAATTTTACATCACCTGAACGGGCCTAATAAATAAGTCTTTGCCCATTGAGTGTATGGTTTGTTGATGATACGGGCGAATATGCAATAGATCATCGCCTTTAAAGTTGTTTAAATTAAGTTCTTAGCAATGCATATTCCTAATCAAAAATTAAGTTGATAAATTTAAGGTAAGAAATTTACAAAATATCTTCAAGGAAAATGATCTTTACTTAATATCCTAACCATTTTTGGCATAAAAGAAAAATGGATAAGTTTGACCCATACAATGTATTTTATGGCTATTGCTATAGCTCAATTGCAATATCGCGTCCTAGCTGCAATCCTAGCATGGGTTTAAGACTGGTTTGTTTTGTGCTCCAGGGTCACATATTGTATTGTATTGTACCATACTGTGCTACAGAAGTTATGTCCTTTCCTTTTCAATATACAGATGGAGGCACTTCAAAAAATCAAGGTGTTGAGAGTATTTGATGTCTTCTCTTTGCTCGCATGTCTTCAAAATCTGAGATCGAATGGCCTTCAGAAGGTATGTATTATTCTATGTAAAGGTCTGTTGATGTAAGTGGTTATTTGTTACAGAACTCTTGAATGTGCCCTAGGCGTCTGTTGGAGGTGGTTCAGTCAAAGCGCTGATGGTGGATTCAGTCTCTGCTGTGCTCTCATCCATGCTCGGAGGGAAACAGAATGAGGGTATTTGTTTACAGTATTGCATAATACTCTATCATAATGTTCTGTTCTAATTAGCATCGTACGCATTAGATGTCACAGTGCTGCTGCTTTGCATCAGGTATGTCCTTGCTGATGCAAGTTGCTGGGGAGCTGAAGATGATCGCCAAAGACTTCAACATTGCTGTACTGGTATGCACCTTTCTGTTTCCTGTTAGGGAAAACCTGGAAATATTACTGAATTTTAAATGGTTGTTTCCAGGCCTGGAAGAGTCTACTGAATATGTATTGCTAGTTTTTTTTCCCCCAAAAAATATTTAATCACCATAAGGTTGCTCTTTGTGAATGAGAATAAAATGATTTTTGAAGTTGGCATAAAATTTTGTACATGCACATTATAGATCTCATAGTGAGATCTTATAGTACAATTCATCCATCTAGATGTTTCTTTTGTCATTTTGTAAAATTACACTTCTCCAAATTATTTAGTCCGCTGAAATCCTGCTCCTTTCTTACAATTGGCTGCAAGTTTGCATTCAGCTGATTTTCCTCCATCAACAACCGTTTGATAGAAGTCACCGCCCTACTTTTTTTTTTTCTTTTTTCGATAATCCATTTGATTTGGTTGTCACAATATGGAAGATGCTACACCTGTTCCATCACAACTTGGAAAATCCTGAGACAGTAATTACAAATGACTGGAAAAGTGATGTAAATTCACTGGTCTTGCTTGTTGCATGTTTCTCACAGTGACTGTCCTTTGTAATAAAAACTGATATGGTGAAATCTTGCATTGAAGGTAACAAACCATGTGACCAAAGATGGAAATGGGCATTTGAAGGCTGGACTAGGACAGTCATGGAGTCATGCGCCGCGCACTCGTGTGCTCCTGCAGAGAATAGAGGGTGCAGAGACTTCATCCTTACGAACCGCAACTCTGACCAAATCATCACGACAGGTGGTTTTAGGCAAAATTCTTGATTTTCAAGAATAACCCAATAGAGTCTTTACTTAGTGGATACGCATGGAACATTACTTCTACTTACTGATGTTTTTTTTTTTCTATCATCTTCAGGCTTGTCATCTGGTAGAGGGGTTTGATCTTTGTCACTGGTCTGAAGAGAGGAGAACCTCTATTTCAGGCAAGAGGAAACTAGAGGAAAGAAGTAAACCCTGACAACAAAATTCAGTGACAATACGAATTGCTGTCCTTCTTTTGATTTCAGACAGACTATATAGGAGGTATATTTAGAGTCAGTGTAAATATGTAAATTATTTCTACAAAATGTTTCCGTTGTGGTCTTTGTCAAGTGATAAGAAATTCTTTTTTTAATTAACTTTTGTAAATGTCCTGTTTAATGAAGTCAAAAAGAACTTGCATTCTTTTTTTTTTGTTAAAAACATTTGCATAATGTTGCCATCTTTTTATTTTCTAAATGAAACTGGGAAATGAGTCTCTTAAAAATAGTTTTGTTTTCCTCAGTACCAACAGTAAAAATGAACCCCACTAACCATTTTCAATGGAAAAACAAAATACTTTTTGCATTATTGTGCATCTCGCCTCTGTGTGTCAGTATAACTCCAAAAATTACTGAGTGCACCTTCCGGATTAGACGAGGAGAAAAAATCCAATGCTTAAAATTGTCCTCATGTTATACAGACACTCACACAATCACTCCCCCATTGCACGCTAGACTGACTCTATTCAGGCACGAATCAATTTCTTTGTGCATAAAAGGCTTGTTTTAATTAGAATGATTGTAACAGTTGAAATTACACACAACTACCATTACTAAGCTAGAGGGCTCTTACCGAATTTACTCTACACAATCAATTCATTCCACAATCATGCCTTATGGCTGTTACTATTGTATTGTTAATCACTCATCCTGTGCCCAAGAGTATACTCCATACAAACATCCTTTTCAAAACAGATAAATGACACTATCACGATGAAGTCATCAAAATCATTACATGTACTGAGCTCTTTCAAGAATATGCTTATGAAATGAGTGGCAGCACTAGTCAATGACACCAAAAACAGTTAAAAAATTATAAATATGCAAATTCATAGAGAAAAATGTCAAAACCAACTTGAAAAGCTATTCAACTGAATGTTTTCTAGTACAATGTGTGTAATACCACAATGTGGTAAAGCAAACAAAAACATGAGTTTGTGACACCTTTAAAAAAAAAGTTTATTCAACTCATGAACGACAGCATTATTGCTGTAGCTGCAGGTCTAATGAAATAGGTTTAATGTTCTGTAATGAACAATGTCATTATAGGACAAAATGCCTGCGCTTAGTGGTAGTGTCCTTCCTGCAGGCTCTCTACCTCATTCAGCTGGGAGGAACCACCCTCCTCTTTCGGATGCATTCCCAGATCCAGTTGGAGGTGACGCTCTGAGCCGGACTGTCGTCCTCTGGCTCTCCCAGTGTATGTGTGGCTGAAACGGAGTCATACTCATGCACCAGATCTCCATCGTACGCTAGGAAGTAGCGCCGAAGCTTCTCAAAGTCCTGCACTGACTCTGGGAGGTAGAGCTTCACACCTGTGAAAATGTCCAGTAGTGTCTGCAGGAAGATGGCAAGGGTTTTAGTGGTGAAGGATCATATCAGCAAAATTATACCCTTTAGCTTTAAAAGGAAGAGTTCACCCAAGAATGAATATTCCGTCATAATTTACTCATCCCCTCACTTTGTATTTTTATGCAGATACTTAGAAAAAATTATTATTATTATTATTATTTTTTTTAGTCAGTGAGGTCCAGTGTTCATAACTTCTGTTTGGAACCTACTGACTCATTTTATAGACAAAAACAGTTTAAACTTTATGTAGAATATCTTCTTTTGAAAGCAAGTCACACAGGTTTGGAATGACAAGAGTAAATAATGTTAATGACAGTCTTTTATTATTATTATATTTGGGTGAACGATCCCTTTAAGTACAAAGCAACCAAAAGAGGTAAAAACAAACCTTTTCATTCTTAGGGTCAGTTGTTTGAACGGTCTGCAATTTGCTTTGTCTATTGCTGTGAACAGGTTCTGTTTTTATCTGAAACAACAAGACCACAGGGTTTGAGGAGAGAAATGATCTAATAATGGATAAATGAACCATGGCATGAAAGACTAAGCCTGTGTTCAAAGAAAACACGCTGGCATTTAAAAGTTTGGGGTCAGCAAGTTGAGCTCAGGTCAGTCAAATTAATAATAATGAAAAACATTTCTTGACCATCAAATAATCATTAAAATGATTTCTGGAGGATCATGTGACACTGAAGACTAGAGTAATGCCTGCTGACAATTAAGCTTTGCTATTACAGGAATAAATTACATTTTATAAAATATTGCAATTTAAAATAACTTTTCTATTTTAATATAATCTCTCACAATACTGCTGTTTTACTGCATTTTTGATCAAATAGCCTCAATGAGCATAAGAGACTTCTTTCAAAAACAAAAAAAACACTCAAATCTTAATGATCTTAACTTCTGAACAGTAGTGTATACAGTATATGGGTTCATCAAATAACAAACCTTCTTGGCATCTTGTTTCTCTGTGGGTAGTTTCCTCTTAACTGCTGGTGAAGATGATTCGGTTTTCACTGCCTTTGCTTTGGGAGTATGACCGTTTTCTGAACAGTTGGAACAATTACAGAATGTAAGAACTTTTTTAATGGTACTTTAATGACGCAAGTGTCACATTTGACAAGTATAGACCAAACAGGATCTGTTCATGGCGAACGCTTACTGGTCTTGTTAGCTGTGGAAGCTCCATGAGATGTAGAGGGAGAGCTTCCTCCACTCTCGCCTCCTGAGGAGCTCTTGTCATTTTGGCTAGTTTTGGACGGACCAGCTGTCACCTCAAAATCACAGTTCTCCTTTGAAATACGATACAGCTCCTGCAAAAACAAACAAATTAATAATAAAAAAAGATTCCAATATTTGATTTACAACACACCCTAATAGTTTGCATAAATTTTTTTTTATAAGAAAGATAATTTAAAGTTGCAATTACACAGAAGTAGCAACAGCTATTCTTTCATATAGCCAACAAAAAAAACTTTACATTCCCCAAGTATGATGATATATATATCAATATATATATATATATATATTAGTGGACAGGCTTGGTTCTACCCATCAGCTGTTGGCTGGATTTTGTGATGTGGGCGTTGCACTAAAAAATGAATGCGAGCTTGCGATTGATTGTGGAGGGGCGAGGTTTAAATGAATGGAGAAGTCTGGCATACATAAAAGAAAAATATGTTGTTTTACCGGAAGATCGAGTTATGACATTCTGATTAAACATTCTGTGGTCAAAAACAAAAAAATGAAACCTAGATTGTATTGTGAATGACTCATCCTTGTATATAACATGTATGTAGAAAACAGATGGTGATTAGGTGAATTTTCATTTCATGTTGATTTATCATTTTCATCATGCTAAGAAAAGATTGGTTTGAAATGACATGTACTGTAACATTATCTTTGAAACTCTTGATGGCACATCCTACAGTTCCTGGTTGCATATGCAACATGCATACAAATATGCAAAATATCATTTTACAATCAAGGGTACCTTGAGCTGCTGAAGGTTAGTGGCAGTCTTCCAATCCTTGTCGTCTCGCATTCGAGTGCATCGTGGAAAGCGGATGGATATGCCATCTGCAGTGTGCATTTCTGATTTGGAAAACTCTGCTCCTGTTATTTCCCAAACTGGTGCTTTCTGCAAGCATTGACAAATGGGATTTATTACTCCTTACAGTCCAATACACAACACAAACTACTAGAGTTTCAATTCAGTACAAACATCTTAAACCTTTTGAGTGTTGTACGGTCTACTAAACACATTCATCTGAGTTAAAGAGATAAGCCAATAAAGTTCCTTCATTGCCATCACATACTCAACAGTAACCAGGCTTTTAACAGAGTCTCATCAAGCTCATTTCACATTACAAGCACATAAACATCAAGCATCCCTTCGGTCGTATTAGGAAGTGTCTTACTTCTGGATCTCGGATAATGAAATCTGGGTAATAGTTCTTGACGATCTTCAACCATCCTGGGATCTTGCCTGGATCCTGTGATGGCGAGATGGATAGGAAACTATTGTTATGTATCTTTTATAAATTTGATGGGGCAATGGAGGCACTACTGATTAAATCAGAAGATTTACCTTGCCAATTTTGATAACGTCCAACTCCTTTTGCAGTCTGGCTAACGTGGCGTCGTCATAGCCTCCTGAACACTTGGTCACAGTGCACCACTTCTTGGATTCTGGGTCATAGCATCCCATGAGGAAACTGGACATAATTCCACCTGGCACACAGAAAAACCTAATGTTTCAAAACTGTTACACTCTGAAGTTTAGTTATTGTTTAAAACCATTTGAATTGGACTGCTGATGCTGACCATTTGAGCCTTTGCCATAGAAAGCTCCAAGCACCACAAGGTCAGCGGTGTCCGCCATTGCTCCTTCATTCAGATAGTCCTTCTTAACCTTCAACCAGTGTCGTTTGCCTGGTTCATAATGTCCCTGCAACGGTAATTAAGCCACAATGCAATGCAATCATTTCAAATGTGATGAATTATCCAGAAGTAACATCAACCATGATTTAAGTATCTATTTGACCATACTGCTTGGAATTGAGACTTTTGCCACACAAACCAGATTACAAATGCAACATCTTTATTTCCTAAACAGTAATTGGATGCCATTTGATGAATCAAGGACTGCTCACAGCAACGCAAATTTTCAGCACAAAAATTCGGTCTAGTTTTCACATGTGATTTGTCCATTCAGACCAATGCGTAAAAAGAGACAAGAGTGTTCCAGATTCTTTCTCTGCTAATCAATGTCGCTCAGCAAAATACTCTGTTTGTGAACGCCACCAAGTTACAGTTTTATATAACAGCAGCGGTTCTGGGCATAAAGCAAATCTTATTGGTCGGCTAGTTTTATTCACTGTCTTTATTCATATGTCACATTGATGGCACGCAAATGTTTGTGTTGGTCTGAACAGATGCATTACAAGCCTTCATTTAAATAATTGTTTATCGCATTGAATTTTCAAACTCAGCATTTGTCTTGTATGTTTGAAGGCCTGTACACATGGAGCTTACAGCATACCATTTCAAGTACTTCAGTAGGCAGCATTGCTAGTATTACATTCAGAACATAGCCAACATACCTTGATATCCTTCAGAACCAACCCCTCCAGTCCTTCTCTGATGACACGTGTGATCATTTCTGCCAGGTCAGCAGCTCTCTGTTGGGACACAATGTCATTAGCTTTATAAAAATCATCCACCCTGAAGTCTTATCATGACATCAACCTTTAATTAACTTGACCTGCCTACACATTTGTAAGCATCCTTGAACATTGAGAATATATGCATCATGGGTAGAGAAAGAAAAACACTGCAGAACTGACCGTGACGTGCTTCATTTCTGAGAAAAGAATCCTGTTAGGAACTTCCACCATATTGTCAAGGAGAAACTTTCTTCTCTCACAGAGAGGCCTGGAAAACATCACCACATCAACATCTTTCAAGTCTTATATTAAAAATATCAATCAACCTTTAATATAAATGTTGTACTGCTCTCTAAAACCTGCAATAACGTTCAAATTAATGAAAAATGCATTCCTTTAGGTTGACTCACTTGTCCATGAGACTGACACCATTAAAATAAATGCAGTCGAACACGAACAGACCCACTTGAGCGTCCTGGAAAGCTGCTTTCTAAAAACACAGGGGGAAAAAAAAATCTTTTTTCAGCAAGCATACATTAAATTGATCAACGTAAAAGTAAAGACGCTTATAATTTTACAAAAGATTTCTATTTCAAACAAATACTGTTCTTTCTATTCATAAAAAAAAAATCCTGAACAAATGTATAATAAAATTAAATGCTGATAATAAATAAATATTTTTTTATTTTAATATAAATATTTTAATAAATAAGGAGTTAAGCAGCTGTTTTTTTTACATTGATAAATGTTTCTTGAGCACAAATCAGTATATTATAATGATTTCTGAAGGATCATGTGACACTGAAGACTGAAGTAATGACGCTGAAAATTCAGCTTTGCCATCACAGGAATAAATGACATTTTAAAACACATTAAAATAGACACCAGTTACTTTAATTAATTACAATAATATTTGACCATATATTCAATTTTAATCAAATACATCCAGCCTGGGTGAGCATACAAGACTTCTATCAAAAACTATTTTAAAAAATCTTACATATCCCAAACATTTTGAACAGTAGTGTAGTGCCCGAGTCTACATGGATTCATTTGTGACTTTTTTTTTTAAACAGCATCCATTCACAGATGAATGAATGTCAAGTTTGAAATTACATGAGAATGAGTAAATAATGCCAGTTTAAATCTATTAAACTAATCTGTTACAGAACCTCAAAAACATATTGCTTTCTGGTTTACCTTGTGTACTCCAAGAGTCCCAAAAGGCAGCGGTTTGCTAGTCTTTGTATCAATAAGAAGAACTTCAGCATCAAGGATCATGCTATGGCCACCAGGAAATGCCTGCGGAATGAAATCTTTAAAATGGGCGACCTGTGAGAAAAAATCAAACTCTTTAACATAGATTTGAATGGTTTTAAACATGTATATAAACATATCCCATGGCATTCTATTTGAAAAGCTAACCGACAGGAGGTCCTGACCTTGTGTGGGAGTACTGGTTTGAGACTTCGACTGAAGTAACCGAAGTGATTGCCGTTCTTATGGACCTGCACACGCTCACCATCATACTTGATCTCAGAATACATCCCATTAGGACACTTCTTCATGGCATACTCAATAGACTTACATGCTTCTGCCTACAAATTCAAAAACAAATTCAATCAAGCAATTGATACAATTTTTAAGAAAACATTAAAAGTATTTTATTAATCTTTTAATGTTTCTTAGAAAAAATATTTTACAATAACTTTATGAACATCCTAGAATCTACAGACTAGTCCAATTTATGTAGTTTTGCACATTCTTAATACTAAATGTCATTTGTAACTAAAGATGTGGAATTAAAGGGATAGTTGACCCAAAAATTGAAATTGTCATCATGCCATTCCAAATCTGTGTGACTTTCTTCTGTGGAGATATTTTGAGAAATATCTCAAGGTAATTTTTCTCCCTTACATGGCACCAGAAATATCTTAATTTGTGTTCCAAAGATGATTATGGGTTTGGAACAACATGAGAGTTAGTAAATGACAGAATTTTTTTTTTTGGGTGAACTATCCATTTAAGAGCAACAGTGATTCAGACCAGCATTGGCTGTACGGGGGTCATCAGAGACGCCTCCACGCTGAGGATCTTTCTGGGCCCTGTTCCATTAGAAGCGTCCTGCTGGTTCCGTAGCACCCGGTCAATTACGTCACCAAGGTTACGGGAAGCTTTGAAGGCATCATAGGCGTTGGGGTCCACAGCATCCAAACTGATAAGAGAAAAGTCTTACACTGAATAAGCCAGAATAAACACAATGCCTTTAGGTACTATTTGCTAGAGTCACTTACACATGTTTAGCCCCAGAGTTGATTTTCAGATCATGCTTGACCAAACGAATGTAACACTTCAGATCATTTCCGGTGCATCTGGGAATCAAGAAACACAAGTTAAGCTCTTCTTAAATTTCAAACAAATGGAAAACACTTTTTTTTTTTTCAAAGTGAATTTTATAAAATTAAAGTGTAAATATGATTTATATCTTACTTTTTAGCAATGTCCTGCAGCTCTGCCTGCTGATCATCCTCCTTTGTGAGTTGGGATAGATGGCTCAGTGAAGCATCCACCTCTTGGATAGTCAGAAGACTCTTGGCTGCTAGAGGGAAAGACTTGCTCTGCTCGAAAAATATCCGCACCGTCTCTGAAACATCTCCCTTTATGAAGCCGATAAAGATCAATGAAGAAAAAGGTCAAATATTTCTCAAAAGAACTGGCATAATTTGAAAAAGAAACAAACCTGTTCCAAGTCTTGCACCATCTCATCCTGACTGCAATTCAATATGCGGCTGACAAGCTTGACAATCTGTTTGTCATTGAGGTTGTAGACATTCTTAACCACTCCTGGGAGGAGAAGCTTCACTGTCAGGTACAAATCTCCGCAGAATTTGTCTGTGAAGATGTGGGAAGGAGATTAAAAAGATGCCTTTTGAAATCACTTTTTAAGCTATTGGTGTTAATGTTGGCCCAAATTTTCCATGCTCACCTCCACCAGAGCCTTTTGTTAAGAAGTCTCTGATGATCTCGGTCTTGGCGTTATAGCTGGACTTCTCTGCGACTAAGGCACAAAGTTTGCGGAACTCCCGCAGTAAACAGTCTTTATGGTTGGGGTCACATAGCTGAGCTGATAAAGCGCTACCCTGAGTGGGTTTGGCTGGAGATGGTCCAGGACTGGAGGAAGAGGAACCTGCCTTGGTAGCTGTGGACACAAGAGTGTTAAACCTTATATTAAGTTGGCATGACCATATTAAATGATAAGATTATACATTTATATCATTGCCAGCCAAAATTAACTTTTGTTTAAAATTGGCTTTGGTGGGTCAATAGAATTATATGCAAGTTGGCAAGTCATTTTGTAAAAGGAAACAATAAGAATGACAATCTGATCCTTATCCATGCAAATTCAAACCAAGACACACTAACTGTCTATATATACAGTACTAAGTGACTACAAAGACAACTTGTATAAACTTTTATTCCTAAAATTATATTAAAAAAAACTACATATAAAGATTAACAATATATTTAAAAATACCCCAAATTTATTCGATTATAAAACTATTATAGATTATTATTATCTTTAAATAACTAGATCAGTTGTATTCAGTAACTCTGTTAACTCTGCTACAAAAAAAAAAACTATTTTAATTATTAAACATCAACTTAACTGTTTTAAGCATCGTAATAAGAAAATGTTTCCTTGAGCAACAATCAGCTCAGTGTTTCCCCTGCCATTATATTAGGGGGGCGAACACACACACACAAAAGTGAGCCCACTCCCACTAGTATTTATAAATATTAAGCCGCAAAACGATTCATATTTAAATATGAATTCTGTGTCTGTGTTTATGAATGGCGCAGACGCACGGTTTTGTGAAATGCTCGTGACGCTTCCGGTGATATTAGCTTCTGCCGTCTCACTAATGAGGACATAATACATGAACAACATCTCCAGAACTTCCTCTGAGAGTCCCTTCATCACAGTTGACAGTTTTATTTGGAGTAAAACTATCCTCAGTCATACACACCATAAATGTAAAGGTTATTCACGCAACCCATCAAAATAAAGTTCGGTTTAACTGAGGGCATTGGCTGTTCTCACATATTCCTATTTTGATTAGAATGTACGTCGGCTGCTACTATACTACTAAATTATTTCAACCTTATTTTTTACGGAATCGCATACAATATTTCTCAATAGTTTTAATTGTAATATTAATACCTTTATTTTTTCCAAAAAATTAAATTGTTTTAATATTCATTACTTAAAAGATAGTTTAAATGAATTTTTTTATGCCTTAAAACCAATGTAAACACAACACAGAATTTCTGAGGGAAAATTGGCTATTGTAAGAATAAATGAAACTTTTTTTATGCTTTCAAATTAGACATGCTAAAAACAGAATTTGGTTACAATAAAACATAAGGTTGGGCAAATAAAACATTTCATAGGGCCCTAAACATGTAATTTGTGTTAAACTTTTAGTAAATTGATGTTAAATTGTTTAAGTTTTATGAATTTAATTCATTAGACATGCTTTTTGATTAATAAAATGTCATTTAACCATTAAAAAAAAACACACTGAAGCATACTAACAATGATTTCAGAAGGATCTTAAAATTGGCTGCTGGAAATTCAGGTCTGCCTTCACAGGAATAAATAAAACATTAAAAAAAATATTAAAATATAAAACAGTTATTTTAAAATAGTAATATCTATTTCACAGTATTACTGTTCTTACTGTATTGATCAAATAAATCCCCAAACTTTTGAACCATAGTGTATATTACAAAAAGCAAAAGCAACAAACAAAAATATCAACAAAAGAAAACTGCAATTAAAAAAAAAAAAAAAAAAAAAACATTTGTGCAAAGCTCTTGCACGGTACTTGACCAGAAAATGCGAGGAGCACCTGACCTGTTTGGATGCACTATCGGTGCCGACAGCTGCCCACTGTTGTTTAACTTTGCTTGCACTTTCTTCTTTGGAGATGCATTGGCTTTGGCTGCCAGTTCTGTTAAAGAAGAGAAGAGAAGAGAAGAGAAGAGAAGAGAAGAGAATATGTCAGGTCTGCGATGACATCTGATCTGAACTAAACAAGGAGAGTAAAGCTAGGGGTAACAGTGGCTGAATACCTGAAACATGTTTATTGATTAGTTCTTTATCCTCATCCTGAAGTTCCTCCCATCCCTCCAGCTCTGTAATGTCGTCGATCTTCTTTGTGGTGGCGCGTGCTCTCTCAAGCTTCTCAAAGATGCACTTCACGTGGTACCACTCCTTCATTTCCCCTGCAGACTCACTAAAAGGGTTTGGCACTATCCTGCCAATCCGGACCAGCTCCTTCATGATCTTGTCTTTGCATTTCTTGCAGCCAGCCGTGCCACGTTTGGCATATTCCACACAGTATCTCTGCTCTGCCATGACTGGTCGTTCACTTCGCCACTCAGGCCAAGCAATGTGGAAATAAGAGCCGGAGCTGAGACTAAACTGTCGAATTTGTGGCACACAGAAAACGATGCCACTGGGGCTAGACACAAAGCCCCACGAAAATATAAGAGCCCTCGAGCACTGGAGCGACTGATGATTTAGTGTTGCTCTGAATTAAGTTTCCTTACAAAGTTTTGGCACAGATGATCTGCTGAGTGTCCTCACTGCCCTGCCAAGCCAAAGACTGGGCATAAAGTTCAGTAAAAGAGAGTTTCCATCTTACACAGCAGAGGTGATTTCTGCAAGAAAAACACAAAATGCTCATGCTTAAACAGCATTCAGGGGTATTTTTGACATAAACTAAAGTTGTGTGGAAATGTTAAGCTTAGTATTTTAAGTATAGGCTGGTGAGGTGGCAGCTAAACTGAAAAAGCATATTTTTTTATTAAGCAATAACATGTTACAACTCTACAGATCACAAACAAACATATACATTATGTAGAGTGTATGTTTATATGTAGACTCTGTAGAGTTGTAAAATGTTATTGCAACTCTACAGATCACAAATACACACACAAACATAACATTTTTGAACAGTAAGATTTTTTATGTTTTCTAAAAAATGCTCTTCTGCTCACCAAGCCTGCAATTTGATCCAAAACACAGCAAAAAGCAGTAATACTGTGAAATATTTATTTTTTATATTTAATGCAGAAGAATCATAAGCAACTTCAGCTAACTCTAAGTATAAAAAATACTAGCAATGTCATTTTCAGATAGCGTGTGCCGAAACTGTCATTTGATACTGACAGAACTGTCACTTACAATTATATTTTAGTGGATCTGTTTACGTGTCGCTTTGTTGATCAACGTGGAATTAGCTTACATGCTAACCTTAGCGAAACTATGCAGCAGCAGCCATACGACCAGCTGAATGTGAGAGATTATACAGAAGCTCATCTCCCGTTTTACCTCAGTTTTCATTGCAAGACGACCCCAGGCTCCTTGCGTAACGACTTTCATTTTAAAAACAAATAACTAATATGTTAGCAAAAAAAAAAGAAAAAAAGAACACGATTCTGAATTGTGTTCTGTCCCCTTTAAATCCCATGAGCGTTTCCTCTATCCTCTTTGTTTGGAAGTGTTTCCTGTGCCCTGCGCATGTGCACTGTTACATACCGCTGTTTATTATTCGTTTTTAAAAAAAACTTGCCTTATCCACAAATCCAAGGTGAGCTCTCCCAAACTCGACTGTAGACTTTATATTTTAACGGTTTTAAAACTCCCTGTGCAAACAAGAATTCCGCGTTTTGTTCTACAACTTAAATTACACACATTAAAACCTGACTTTTTGAAGACGCTGTTGCTGTTAATAATAATCATAATCATAATAAATAAATAAATAAATTAAAACAGGTTGCTAAATAAGGACTACAGTTCGTACAAGCAGGTCAACTCACATACTTGTGGGAGCTGTAGTCCTCATGCTGAAAAAACCCTGCAGTTGAATCCGGAATAGCGTTCTAGCGTCGTACTCTTACTATTTCTGCCAAATATTTCTTTATTTTCATATTTATGCTCTTTTATATTCAAGCTAATACACCTTGATAAAATAAAACCCATAAAAATGTCATTTTGATTTAATGAGTCATTTTTCAGTTGTATTAATCCAGCTTTTTTGTCATTTATAAACTATATATTCAATACATAAAAGTTATAAATACATTAGAAAATGCTAAATGTTATTTATTGCAGTTAGTACATTATTATACCTTGGCATTAGCAACTGGGGTTGAATGCCTTACAGTAACGTTAGGTCTAATGCAGTGTTTGTTCCAAAAGTACAATCACAGCAGTACAACCCTTTTGTGGATTTGAGTAATAGTTTATTCAGCAGACACAGCAAGACTAGTACATCTTCTTCATACCAAGAGATGGCTGTAATTCCACCACTCTCGACATATTTACATTATACTGAGATGTACCTCTATGCTAATGTTGACTTCTATCATTATTTTTTCTAATGTTAATAAAAGTTTTATTTTTATATTTGAATGATACTTATTAAAGAGTCATTTATTACACACACACACACACACACACACACACACACATCTGATTCCTGTTTAGGACAATGAGTTGGGAAACATTCATAAAATGTAATCTGCAAGACAATTATAAGTTTATGGCACGTAAGAAAACTATTCCAACAAAATCTAATTTTAGTTCATGTGTCAGTGAGCAGCGTGGATGTTTTTTTCCCCCAGCAAAGTGAATTTAAATTCCTAGTATGTATAGGATTCAGCAGATTCTGAAATATGCACTGATGCTGAGAAAAGCTCGAAGCTACAATCATCACATCAGTCCAGAAGGCATTTCAAGGTTTCTACTCTAAACACTCCCCTGTGTTTACTAAACACAAATATAAATGCACTTTTAATTCACCACACCACATCTTCATGTTAAATATGCTCTATTATAACATACCATTACAGAGATCAAGGATTGCAGATTATGCAGTCAACAAAGATATCATTTCTTGCAGGGTATCATGGGAATGGAGCATCTGTAAATATTTTCCTATCCATATCTAGACCATAGCATGTTAATTAATCAGATAAGCATGTTAATATAGCATCAGTAGTTACACTAACAAGCTAAAGCAGTATGTTGAATAACAATCACTGAAGTGTCACTGGGTACAAACATCCTATTTTTCAATACAGATTTCATCCAGACAACCCCACTTCGGTAATAATAGTCTCCTTAAAGGAATATCTTATGAAAGTATTTCCATGTGAAATAAATGAAGAAAAATTAAGGTTGATTCACTAAGGAATTACACCGTTTCTTCGAGATGGTCCTCACTGCAAAACACAAGATCCAGGGGGCGAGGCTGGATCCAGATCCAACTCCTCCCACCTTACATATACCTAAACCTACCCGTCTCCACCCCCTGAGCCCTAAACGCACCCATCTCCACCCCTAAACCTACCATCTCCACCCCCTAGATGTGGATCCAACCCTGCCCCCTGGATCTTTGTTCTGCAGTGAGGGGCTACATGGTTTCTTCAGTATAATAATAGTCTGGATGAGATATCTTATGTAGAGTAGACTATAATTTAGTTTTCCTCCAAAAAAGCACCAGTAGCAAAACCTCTCTATATGTGTGTGACTTCTTTATACAAAAAAAAAAAAGATGAGGAAAGAAAGTTTCAAGAAGGAAATATCGATTGGGTTTTAAGCAGTCTCGGTTCACTTGTGTGCTGGGATGAGGTGAGATGTCTGCAGTACATTTCTCCACCTCAATTAGGGAGTAAAACATGGGTCCCAAAGGACAGACTGAAGGGAAACTAATGGAATGATTCATCAGTCAGTGATGGCTTGTTCACAATTAAAAACAAATTAAATGACAATGAAGCGGAATGATTAAAGAAAGAAAATGGTCTTTTAACAATATAGACCAAAAATGAGGGAGCACATTAAATTCATTGCTCAATCGGAGATTAACAGGGCCTGATCATATCGCGAGAGGCCCCTGAATATATATGTTTTTACATTGCACTGTGCGTGCAGAGAAACCTGTGGGCCCTCATGCTGTAAGGGGTCCTTTGCACTCTATGAAGCAAAGGGCAAAGGACTCAGTCTGATAAATGTCCCAAGGGCCTTTGGTGTCCCTGACAGTCTGAAGCTCACTGTGCCAATCCATAATTCAGCCCTATACTTTAAAACGGACTGTACAAATGGAAGTGCAAATTGAATGTAATGTTTTTGGACACTTAAAGGTACAGTTCACCAAAAAATGAACATCTGCTAAAAATGTACTGATCTTCAGGGTTTCCAAGAAGTAGATGAGTTTGATTCATCATCAGAAGAGATTTGGAGAAATTTAGAATTAGATCACTTGCAATGCTACATTTGATGCTAAAAACAGTTTAAAATTAAAATGCCTTAAAGATAGAACTGTTTCTTACAAACACAGCTTTTCACAAGAAATTAATTGATAGACTGGAGTGAATGTTTTTATCAGTTGTTTAGACTCTCATTCTGACGGCACCCATTCACTGCAGAGGATCCATTGGTGAGCAAGTGATGTGATGCTAAATTTCTTCAAATCCTTTCCGCTCATCTATATCTTTGATGGTCTAAGGGGGAATGCATTTTCCACCAACTTTTTTAAATTTTTGGATACTATTCCTTTAATTGTATGTTAATTGCAATTAATTAAAAAATGTATTATAGTTTATAATTTATACTAAATGCAGTTGGTTGAAACTAAGTATGCTTTTTTGACACACTGAAGCAGGACTTAAGTACAGCTTTATATGTAAATTCATAATTACTTATGTTGTCTTTGAAATATGGTTTATCTTTTAGATTTGAAGTCCCTACAAATGCACATACAGATCGCTACCGGCCAGCTGTTGGGGCCCTGACAGTTCAGGTCAACTGTTTACTGCCCATAATCCAGTCCCTGAATCGTTCTACACGACAGGTGCAGGATTATTCATTTACTTGCAGTGGCTTATAAGGAGACAGTATGTCAGATCGAAAACCCAAAACCTTCCCTGTGATATACTCTGTCCTGAAGTGTGCCGCAAATTATATTCATAAAACAAATAAGCGAGTAAGCACAGACCTGCTCGCTTTGACTGATACATTTAGACTACGCGGACAAACTCATTCTCTCGCCTCTACTAATGAAATTGTCGTCATTGATAACCATTATTATTTCTCACTGACTTTCCTTCCAAAACCCTACCGGTCAGGGACTGCTAAATCTTTTATTTAGTCCACTCTCCTACTCTCTCCCACTACAGACAACCCCATCCTGGTCCCCCCCCACCCCCTTATTTTTCTTTGCAGCGTAAATAAATATTGGTCTTGAGAGTTTTCACTCTGTGCTTTTTCCTTATACCTGTCTATTTCTTTGACTCATGTCCCATTTCCCTCCTTTAACATCTGTTTCCTTCTTTTTTATTTCTCAGTTTCTCACGGCCTGTGTTTGATTTCCAATTAAGCTGTCTCCAGGCTTGAGTCCTCCTGCATGACCTTTAGGGGCTGCAGTGCTGAAGCACACAGGCTGAAGCACAATAAACATCTCTCTTCTGAAAGGCTATGATGGAAGTTTTTCCAGCAGAATGCATGCAACTGCATTTCAATTTGATGCAGGTTAATGCAACTGAATAAAAGGGCACATTGGGGCACCTTTTCTCACATAGCTACAAAAAGGGGCCATTTTCAATATAAACATTTGATTATGTTTATTTAAAAAATATGCTCCATGTTGGCTCCACATTCAACAGATGGATGTATACTTACATTTAAGGCTTTTAGAAGATGCTTTTATCCAGTGTGACTTACAGAAGTGGTTTTGCATCTCATATGGGAGCACTGTAATCAACAGATGACAAGCATGTCACCTGGAACACTATTTGCAAAAGAAGTGCTTCCTGTACAAAATAAAACAAGTGCTACAAGACATACTCTTCAGCATACTTAAAGTATTAAAAAACACATAAAAAGAACTAACTATATTTTAATATCTAAATAATAAATCATAACATAAAATTTAATTGAATACTTCAAATAATATTCTTATGTGGTAACTGAATGTATGTTTTTCCGACTTAATTTCATAGGGCAATTAAATGAAAATGTAGTATAATTTAAATGTATATATGCATTAGTTTAACTTTCGAGTAATATACAGTATACATATACATACAAACCCGCTTCCAAAAAAGTTGGGACACTGTACAAAAATTGTGAGTAAAAAAGGAATGCATGATTTTAAGTTTTCAATTTCAATATTTTATTCAGAATACAACATTGATTGACATATCAAATGTTTAAACTGAGATAATGTATAATTTTAAGGGGAAAATAAGTTGTTTTTAAATTTCATGGCATCAACACATCTTTAAAATGTTGGGACAAGGCCTTGTTTACCACTGTGTGGCATCCCCTCTCTTTTTATAACAGTCTGCAAACGCCTGGGGACTGAGAAGACAAGTTGCTCAAGTTTAGGAATAGGAATGTTGTCCCATTCTTGTCTATACAGGCTTCTAGTTGCTCAACTGTACTTAGGTCTTCTTTGTCGCATCTTCCACTTTATGATGCGCCAAATGTTTTCTAAGGGTGAAAGATCTGGACTGCAGGCTGACCATTTCAGTACCCGGATCCTTCTTCTACTCAGCCATGATGTTGTAGTTGATGCAGTATGTTGTCTGGCATTGTCATGTTGGAAAATGTAAGGTCTTCCTTGAAAGAGACGACGTCTGGATGGGAGCTTATGTTGTTCTAGAACTTGGATATACTTTCAGCATTGATGGTGCCTTTCCAGATGTGTAAGCTGCCCATGCCACACGCACTCACGCAACCCCATACCATCAGAGATGCAGGCTTCTGAACTGAGCGCTGATAACAACTTGGGCTGGCCTTGTCCTCTTTAGTCCGGATGACATGGCGTCCCAGTTTTTCCAAAAAGAACTTCAAATTTTGATTCGTCTGACCACAGAACAGTTTTCCAAATGAGCCTTGGCCCAGAGAAAACGCCTGCGCTTCTGGATCATGCTTAGATATGGCTCTTTTTTTGACCTATAGAGTTTTAGCCGGCAACGGCGAATGGCACGGTGTATTGTGTTCACTGACAATGTTTTCTGGAAGTATTTCTGAGCCCATGTTGTGATTTCCATTAGAGTAGCATTCTTGTATGTGATGCAGTGCTGTCTAAGGGCCCGAAGATCACGGGCTTCCAGTATGGTTTTCCGGCCTTGACCTTACGCACAGAGATTGTTCCAGATTCTCTGAATCTTTGGATAATATTATGCACTGTAGATGATGATAACTTCAAACTCTTTGCAATTTTTCTCTGAGAAACTCCTTTCTGATATTGCTCCACAACAATTTTTTTATACCCGATCATGTTGCCAATTGACCTAATAAGTTGCAAATTGGTCCTCCAGCTGTTCCTTATATTTAACTTTTCCGGCCTCTTATTGCGACCTGTCCCAACTTTTTTGGAATGTGTAGCCCTCATGAAATCCAAATTTAATACACCTGCTCCCCATTCACACCTGAGACCTTGTAACACTAATGAGTTACATGACACTGGGGAGAGAAACTAATTGGACCCAATTTGGACATTTTCACTTAGGGGTGTACTCACTTTTGTGGCCAGCGGTTTAGACATTAATGGCTGTGTGTTGAGTTATTTTGAGGGGACAGCAAATCAAATTTACACTGTTATACAAACTGTACACTAACTACTTTACATTGTAGCAAAGTGTCTTTCTTCAGGTGTTGTCACATGAAAAGTACAATAAATATTTCAAAATGTGAGGGGTGTACTCACTTCTGTGAGATACTGTATGTTACAATATGGAAGAAAAGATCTGTTGCTACTTCCATTTCATCACAACTTTAAATTTCTGGGCCAGTTTTGCTTTAATTATCCCTGATTTTGGTTCCAAATGATTGGTTATAATAATTTTTGGAATGAGAAAATTAGGCAAAAAAATTAAATAAAAAATATATACACACACTCATACAATTTGCCCATTTTATCTTCAAGGAGACGGAAATCCACTAGTCGCTTAGAAAAGCACACCTCTTTCTCTCTAAGCTGTAGGATTTGAGGTATCATTCATGTCTGTAGTACAAATGGTGCGGGATGAGTTGCGTGTCAAAGTTTAATACTTTGGTGTTTGGTGAAATCTGTAACCCAAAGAATGAGCAATAATAAAAGGGATGATGATGGATTTTGACCCCTTGCCATCCACTTGTCCTTGGAGGATGATGGGAAATAAAGACCTCATCTAGTTGAAATAAGCTGTGAGTCACAGCAAGACTTTTAGAACTCCACAAGCAGCTTGAGAAGTCACAATCATTATCTATAGATTGAACTTCCTTTTTCTTGTTTAGAGTGTGATATTCATTAGCCCTTCATTTCCTCAAAGTGATTAAATGTCCCTGGGAACAAAAGTGGAGAGTGGTTGTGGGATATAGAAGGGCTGTCATTGATGAGGGCTCTTTTAAGTGATTGCAGTCAAAGCTGCTGGATGTCACAAGTGATTCTGAGAGGCTGCAAACAGTAATGTGTTAATGCGTTAAAGATGAGTATAACAATTATGGTATGTAAGACGCAAGATGGGGCTTCTACTTTATTACTAATTGATTAAAAATCTATAAATCAAAAAAAAAAATTCTATAAATATTTTACATATATATAAAGTTTCTGAGAAAATCCACAAAATGAAGATAATTCAAAGACATGACATTAATGTGGAAAAGCATTAAATAGTCAAGTGTTGATCCAAGACAGCAAGTCAAGTGTCCTTAAATGTTTTAAAGAATTACCATGAACTCACTGAAAAAATATGCACAAGCATAAAGTGTATAATAATATATTAAATGCAATTAAAAAATCATCACAAAACAATTTCTAGTCCTCGATTCTGATTGGCCAACAGCTGTTTTATTCACAATAAAACAGCTATGACCGCTTCACCCAACGGTTCTGTGCATCACTGTGCAAAACCCTTACCAACACCAGCGGTCAATATAGCATCAAAACTGTTCCATGCATTATGTATTTCAGAAAAATTTACTTTTTAATGTTTATGTAATGAATTGTGAGTGAACCCTGCTGGAGTTATGTTGCATCAATCACCTTTGATTTTGAGCACACGTCCTTCCCCCGTCAAATAAACTCTTCTCATGCAGGAGATATGTTGTGTGCGGAAGTGTGTGTCTGTGTGGAGGCCCACAGTTTCCAAAGTGCAGAGGGAATATTACTGTATTTACTTGTTTTCTGTTTCAGGTAATGTACTGCATGTCCATGAATTTACACTGTAATGATGCTAGCAAACGCGTCCTGTGCTGTGAATTGGTTTGTGTTTGATTAGGGCTGGAGCTAAACACTGCAGAACACCGGCCCTCCGTCCACCAGACAGAATGCCCAAAGAGCCAAGGCAGCACTGGCGCCGCAGACGCCTCCCTGAACACAATCAAGCAGTGGTGGGCCGTCAGGGCCAGCAAAGCCTTCTCTGCTGGCGTAAACACTATTAGAATCACTGATTTAGTTTTAATATATTTTTCCATGAATGTGTATTAAATTATTTCCAATAGTCTATTCTCTTCATTTCATAGCTTTTCTCTTGGTTGCGCTGCTTCAGTGTATGTTTATATTAGAGCTTTTTTCCAATCATATTTCAGCAATCGTGTTTTCAGGGTCAAAGAAATCTGCCTTAAGGTCTTCAGAATCCACAGTGCAGGCGTCTGTTAGCTTAAATCAATGGCAAATGAAACCGTTGCTTTAACATCAGATTTCGATTGGCAACACCAGGGCCATCTGCTGGCTAACGATAACGTCAGCCTTTTCTCGTCCCTTGATTTGCTGCTCAGCATACTAGCTAGCAACGCATCACTGTAAAGAATTTTATTAAACTAGTAAAACTTTTATACGTCCTCCGGTTTAGATTTTCAGGGCTTTTGACATAATATGTACCTACTATATTTATAATCCTAAAAACAGTATCCTAATGACGGCCGAAACACCACACACACTCCCCGGAAACCGGCTCGGTAACAGACTCGTGAAGATCAACACCACTAAGTATGGTAGGTTAATGTTAGTTTTGACTCTTATCGCTTGAATGCGTTGTATGCTGATGTTATGTCCGCGATAAAAGCCAGGCTTAGTTTCTGTAAGGATATCTCAGTTTCCCGAGTGGAGCTGTATTAACCGGTCTTTTCCTCCAGCCGCAGCACAGCTGGCAGAGGCAGACCAGCGGGGAGAGGAGAGTCACAGAGGTACGTTAAAACACATGTATACACTTTTCTTCATCGTCTTGTATGAATTATTTTAATGTTACATGCTCACTTTTCCAGTAAATCTGTGCTAACTAGTATTTTCCTCCCGCAGTGCGCTGGCAGACCGGCGGGGAGACTCGTGAAGACGAAATAAAGCAGTAAGAGAACATTAAATTGTTAGGTCAACTTTAAAACACATGTAATCACCTTATTTGTTTTATACCAATGCTATCTGTAAGGTATAAATGCATTTGGGTGAATAAATGTCTGTAAGAACATCGGATGGACTGTATTTGTGTCATTTTGTTAGGTTAATGCTTCAGCTACAGATGATGTGTTGCGCAATTGTTAATTGGGTTTCTTTCTTTAGTAATGGCATTCATTCTCGCTACATAAGATACCTGTCTGTTATGTAGTGCCATGTTATAGTGCATTACTGTGTGATATTTATGGTTTCTATAGCCGTGGCATCATTATGATGGTATGAAGAGATGGATTAATTCATGTAGGACACCACTGAAGGCCTAGGTGTAAAATGTATGGCCCGCCACTGCAATCAAGCAGCACTGGACTAGCGTGATATAGGGAGTGAAAACAAAGCCAATACATAAACAATACTTATGATTGCAATTTTCTTTTTCTTTTTTTTTTTACTTTAGCAGTTATCTATTACCCACGGCTGCATGAGAATTTCACAGCATCCTCGCGCATCTGTCACTAGGTCCACCCCCCCCCCCCCCCCCCCCCCCGCTTTCTCACCGGATTTAAAGCACTATGAGCACATAAGGCTGTGTACATACTGCAACAGTCTTCGGCTGTGGACTGCCTTTCTTAGCGCCTGCAAAGCAGAGGAAAAACTGCTCTGAAGTTCAAAACTGTCTAGTTCTATCTACATAAGCATGCAGTGGACACACGGGGCACAGGGAGCACCTCTGTGACACTGAATCAGAGGCTGGTTTGGGGGGGCAGAATGCCTCTATCGTAATAACCTGGGTTCTGAATGGCGTTGAGAGCACTTCAGGTGTATAGCCATGTCTGGGCGTCAGTCTGACCATGCAATCGTCCGGGCCTAACTACATATAAGCACTGCTGACCGAGAGGGCATGCAGATCACCCACTCACTTCCCACACATTAACGTGAGCAGTAGCGCCATCTTAAATGAGAGTACTTTCAAGTTGCTCGACTTGAGCTGGTTTGAAGGGTGGACCATACAGCTCACTGAACATTAATGATAAGTCCCATATATACTGGCAACAGACGAGAGCGGGGTGATTCAGTCATCTTGCACCCAAAAAAAGCTAATTATTAGCGGGTGTTTACTCACTGAGCGACTCTCATGAAAGGCATCGATAGCGGCCACATAGGCTTTTAGCATTGAGGGAGAGCTGCCCGCATGTAGGCATTCCTGCAGGAAGGTCAAAATAGCGGGGATATCACAACTCACCGGGTCCTCATGTCTGCTGACACACCAGTTTGCAAACACTTTCCACTTCAAAGTGCATAGGTGCCTCGTCGAAGGGGCTCTAGCCTCTGTTATTGTGTGCAGCGATACTGCATGTGTCTAGTGTTCGATTTTTGCTTCGCCAAAGAGGCTCCATATCATCTTCATTGTTTGAGGATGTTGTCTCCACTCTTTGTGTATAATTCCCTCCCTGGATGGCATGTCCGCGCGACAATTCAAACTGCCTGGTACGTGCACTGCTCAAATCGAGAGGAGCGTTTGATCCACCCAAAAGAGCAGGCGCCATGCCACGCTTTGCAGGGCATGCGAGTGCACTACTTCCTGGCGATTGATGTATGCCACCACCACTGTATTGTCCGTTCGGATCAGAACATGCTGGTCAATCACGAATGGTAGAAATTCCTGCAGTGTTAAGTGAACACCTTCCATTTCCAGGCAGTTCATATGCCGGTGTTTCTAGTCGCTCATCCACATATTAAATGCTGGTCTGACAGAGGGCTCCCCAGCCTGACAGTGACATGTCCGTGGTAACCACTATTCATCTGAACACTATGCCCATAGCGGCACCCTGTTTGTACATAGCTGTGCTGAACCAGGGCGTCAGCGCTTTGAGACATGAGTGTGTTATGACAAGGCGCTCTGTCCCTGCTCTCCACGCTTGCTGTGGGACACAACTCTGTAACCATAGTTGCAGCGGCCTCATATGCAGCAAGCCCCGGCAGCAGACAGAGGCTGCAGCTGCCATCAGTACCAGCAATCTCTGAAACGTCTTCAGGGGGATCGCTCTGCCCTGCACAAAAGAGGCCAATATATCGTGAATAGACTGAACTCTCTGTGCTGATAAGTGTAAAAACATCCCCAGGAATGTAATAGACTAGCAGGGCTGAAGCATGCTCTTTTGCATGTTCACAGACAGGCCTAGGCATGCTAAATGGGCGAGGTGCTTGTGTTTGTCACACTCCTCGACTTTTCCCTTTTTTTTGAGCGATGATGAGCCAGTCGTCGAGGAAGTTCAGCATGCGCATGCCGGTGAGTCTCAAGGGGAAAAAGTGCTGCATTCATTTACATTGTGAACGTGTGGGGGGCCAGAGCCAGTCCGAACGGTAATGCTTTGAATTGGTATGCAACACCTTCAAATGTAAATCGCAGGAAGCACCTGAGATGAGGGGCTATCTGAATATGAAAATAAGAATCTTTCAGATCCACCATTATGAAGTAGTCCTCGGGCCAGATGTGTGTGAGTATCTGCTTCACTGTAATCATTTTAAACAAGTGCTTTGTTTAACGGTCGTAAATACAATATTGGGCACATGCCCCCATCCTTTTTCAGGACGAGGAAGTAGCGCTGTATAGCCCGCACTCCCTCTGCTCCTTGGGTACTATCTCTACTGCCTGTTTGGCTAAGAGAGAGGAGATTTCTGCTCGTAACAGCGGAGCGCTCTGTTTTGACACTTCTGAAATAATCATGCTGCTGAGCGGGGCGGTCTGTGAACAAATTCCAACGCCGCCAAAAGTGCTGTCATAAGGTCAGGGACTGCTGATATCCAGCAAATTAGTTAGCACATGGAACTTTTCCGTTCTCTGCACACAACTAGCTGCTGTTTTGAGGCAGGGGGCTGCTTGAATCATGCGAATGAGGGTCTGTGAACCTCTGTAAATCTCCTCTCATTGACAGCAATGTCTATTAGGGCTTAGGGGGGAGGGATGAGGAGACATGGGAGGTTTAGGTGAACAAAGGGGATGTGAGAATTGACAGAAGCCCATCACCTAAACTTTCTGTCCCAAGTTGCTGTGCCTTCCGTCTCTGCGGCTCAGTGGCAGAGGTGAAGAAGTGAACGGACAGCTTATCCGTACAATATGAAGATATTATACTCACCAGAACACTGCAGGGGATGGCAATCCGAGCACCTTCTTGAAGAGAAGTCCAAGAGACTTCTTGAAAACAGCATCGCTAAGTGAAGGAGAAAGATTCTGAGGTAAATTGGAGCCCGACATCACTTACAATATATAGGGGCTGAGCACACCAATCAGGTGAATGCTCGAATGCCATTGGCTATTGCAAAGCAATAGAGTGATTCAATAAGGTTTCAGCATCTCAGAGTAAATGGGTTTCCCTATACGTAATGTCGAGAGACCGCCTCGATACGTTTTCTCATGCTGAGAGATAAGCAGATGTATGTGTGTGAGAAAATATCATGTATGGTGTTTTAAAAAAACACAGCGGATGAGAACAGTTCCTATGCTCTGTTTTTATTTGAGTTACATGAAATTAGGCATGTTTTGTATAGGAACATTCTCTTGTCATTCACGGTTTGTCAGGAACTATTTAGCGAAGGATAACCTTTAATGAATTTGCTTAAAAAATTAACGTATCAATGCAAGAAATTTTGGTTTTAATATTTGTATTGTGTGGTAACTATTTTATAAAAGCAATCAGGTACAAGAGGCCGTGCTCTATTGTGAATAAGTCCCGGCTGAAGGGGTTGCAGGCACTCTGCTTTGCATCAATGCCCTTCAGCCATGACTTATTCACAATAGAGCACAGCCTCTTGTACCTTATTTCTTACATAAATGTTACAATAATAGTAAAATATAATTTTTGGTCAATTGCTTTCTAAATGTCTGATTTCTGTGAGAATATTGTGAGTTTAGCACTGTGGGCTGAACAGCAAGATGTCATGACAGACATGAGAAGAGGCAAAATTTCCAACTATCTGACATCGCTTTCCACACTGACAGCTACTCTCAGTTGAGTCTCTTGACATCCTGCTGATGATTACATCACTATAGCAACCAAAGTAGATACAATAGATCTTGACTATACTGTCTGAACAAACATGTCTGAATACATCACCTCCCAAAATGGCACAGATATTTGAAAACCAAATTGCATTTATATGCAGTGTTAACAAAACCTTAAGGGCTGTACACCTGGGACCCGTTCTTGCGTTCTGTCTGAGCTGCTTTTTAATTGGTCAATGTACACATGCATCAGATGGAATTTGTAAACTATTGCATTGCATCTTGTTGTTTTTATGGCATTTTACACCATAAGTGCTGCATTTTTTAAACGCAGTGTCAAAGGCTATTGGCTCTTTTAACTGACAGGTGGAACTTCAATTCCTGCAACCACAGCAATTGTGAGTGTGATATTGCTTTTAGGCAACAGTTCAATAGACAGCGGGTTAATAATGAATTACTTACATTTTAGATACAATATTGTCAGCTGTATATTGTGTTCCATCAAAGAAAATAGTTCCAAATGAACAAAGACAAAGGAGAATTAACCAAATGTTGTTGAATTAATTGGTTGGGTGAATAATTCAATGATTCACTCATCTTCTTTTTCGTTAATGGCCAATCACTCCTTGGATAATTATTGTCATATACCATAATTTTACCAATACTGCATCACCTGTCTAATTTTACCTGGGTCATCAAATCGTCATCTGGCACTAATGAATAAATTTTAAAAACCATCACTTGTTTCCTTCACAAATAAATCAGTGTTAAAGGTGGTTACTTGATTCCACCTATTGGCGAGATGATGTAATCTGCAGAAACAGTCACTAGCTGCACTTCCATCCACCTATTTTTATGCGCATTTTGGAATATTGCATAAAAAAATGCTGGATGGAAATGCCAAGATGCGCATAAATTCTAAAAATGCTAAAAAAACGTATGCGCACATTTGAGTAGGATAACCATTTTATCCGATAAGAAAAAATGCACATAAACTACGATTGAAACACATTTACCGAATAAATTCCTCCATGCACATCAAAAAAGTCACGTGACTTTGTGCTATGAGGCGGGATAACTTGACTAGCAGCGAACCGATCTCGTTCACAGCATCTATATGTTGTTATGGTCATTCTGAAATGCCTGAGCAAAGTCTGTCGTCAAAATATTTCTGTATAATTGTCTTACACGACTACGCTCCCAAACAGCAGCATCAACCTCCGGAAGCGTTGACAGCATTTATTGTGTTACGTCTGCTCGCTCTGAGGTGCAAGTAATTTATATCATATATGAAAATTATTATATGCAGTGGCTTCTCCTATATTCTTAGTGATATTTAATGTCACAGTTTACCAGGAAGTGACGATTTTGTTCTCTTTGACTCATTGGATGGAAACGGTGCTTTATTCGCATATGTTTTTTGCGATATTCCAGTTTTGAGTATACGTTTAATTCGAATCTTTGGATGGAAACATAGCTACTGAAAAAGGCCTAAACATACAGTACTTCAGATTTTTTATATGCAAGCTAGGGTATGTGCATAGTGCACATGATGTAAATTTCACGCTCAGACAGTACACATATACTGTATGCATCCAGCCCAGTTTTAGTAACAGTGGGTACTCACCATCCATACCGTCAAGCATAAAAGTACAACAACATTTTTATAGATGAATCTCTGGAGAGAAATGCCGCAGACACTTGACAAAGATTTTTCAGTGCACATGTGTCACGACTCACCCTCCTGTGTTCGTGCCCACTATCCAGTGGATTATACATTGAAAGACCATGTGTTTGGCATCAAAACTAATGTACCGTATTACTTACACTCTAAAAAATGCTGGGTTAAATACAAACTAGCGCTGGGTAGAATATGGACAAACCCAGTGATTGGGTTGTTTTGACCAGCTTTTGGGTTGTTTTGACCCAGTGGTTGGGTTAAACATTTAACCCAACTGTTGGTTGAAAACAACCCAATCGCTGGGTTTGTCCATATTTTACCCAGCATTTTTTTTAGAGTGTAGGGCTTAATGAACATTCTGGATTGTAAAAGTAGAGTGATACAAACAGTGAAAAGTCCTAGTGTTTCATGCTCCGAGTAAAGGCTTGTTCACATCGATAAATATAATTATATATATATAACATGTTGAACCTACAGCACTAATAATAACAACACAATATCACAGTGTTAAGCTTGTGACACAACAAACTGACCTCAAAGGAATAGTGGCGACAAAAGCTGACTGTGTTGTTGCATAACATCGCCTTGTCTGTGCCAAAATAATTGTGCTTGAACATACCGCAAAGATTAAAGTCAATGGCCAACTGGCATGTATGCTCTGTGTCTGCATTAAAGGAAATAACTCTCCACACCAGCAGGTGGCAGTAGCCTGTATTCGTCATTCAAAAAAGGAAAGTTGTTGTGAAAAACCTGCCGTAGTCGGAAAGTTGGAAAGTATGAGTCCTGTTGACATCTTAGTTTGCTTGCTTTTATCACTTTTGTTTTTTTTGTGCATTGGTTCGCTAAGTCAGTATTTCCCAACCCTGTTCCTGCAGGCACATCAACACCCTGTTGAAAAAACTAGCATATGCTGGTTAGGTATGTTTGGAAGCTGGGATGCTGGTTTGAGCTGGTTTAAGCTTGTCCTTTGCTGGTTTATGCGGTCCTTAGCTGGTCCTGTGCTGGTCCTAAACTGGTCCGACCCGCTTAAGACCAGCACATGACCATCTAAGGACCAGTTTAAACCAGCATAAACCAGCAATGGACCAGCATCCCAGCTTCAAAACATACCTAACCAGCATAATGCTGTTTTTTTCAACAGCAGTGCACATTTCTTATGTCTCCCTTATCTGATCCATCGATTTCAGGTTTTGGAGTCTCTACTAACGAGCTGAAGAGTTGGTTCAGGTGTGTTTGATTAGGAAAAGTTTGAAAATGTAGAAGCTGTGTTCAATTAAAAGCACAGGTTTGAAAGACATGAACTTCAAAAGCCACACCTTTGAAGTCTGTATGTATATGTACAGGTGCATCTCAATAAATTAGAATGTCGTGGAAAAGTTAATTTATTTCAGTAATTCAACTAAAATTGTGAAGCTCGTGTATTAAATAAATTCAATGCACAGACTGAAGTTGTTTAAGTCTTTGGTTATTTTAATTGATGATTTTGGCTCACATTTAAGAAAAACCACCAATTCACTATCTCAACAAATCTGAATATGTGACCTGCCATCATCTAAATCAACTCAAAACTATGACCCCTGCAAAGGTTTCCTGAGCCTTCAAATGGTCTCTCAGTTTGGTTCACTAGGCTACACAATCATGGGGAAGACTGCTGATCTGACTGACACCCTTATAGACTGCTGATCTGATTGACACCCTTCACAAGGAGGGTAAGCCACAAACATTCATTGCCAAAGAAGCTGGCTGTTCACAGAGTGCTGTATCCAAGCATGTTAACAGACAGTTGAGTGGAAGGAAAAAGTGTGAAGAAAGAGATGCACAACCAACCGATAGAACCGCAGCCTTATGAGGATTGTCAATCAAAATCGCTTCAAGAATTTGAGTGAACTTCACAAGGAATGGACTGAGGCTGGGGTCAAGGCATCAAGAGCCACCACACACAGACGTGTCAAGGAATTTGGCTACAGTTGTCGTATTCCTCTTGTTAAGCCACTCCTGAACCACAGACAACGTCAGAGGCATCTTACCTGGGCTAAGGAGAAGATGAACTGGACTGTTGCCCATTGGTCCAAAGTCCTCTTTTCAGATGATAGCAAGTTTTGTATTTCATTTGGAAAACCAAGGTCCTAGAGTCTGGAGGAAGGTTGGAGAAGCTCATAGCCCAAGTTGCTTGAAGTACAGTGTTGTTTCCACAGTCTGTGATGATTTGGGTGCAATGTCATCTGCTGGTGTTGGTCCATTGTGTTTTTTGAAACCAACGTCACTGCACCCGTTTACCAAGAATTTTGGAGCACTTCATGCTTCCTTCTGCTGACTATCTTTTTGAAGATGCTGATTTCATTTTTTCAGCAGGATTTGGCACCTGCCCACATTACCAAAAGTTGGTTAAATGACCATGGGTGTTGGTGTGCTTGACTGTCCAGCAAACTCACCAGACCTGAACCCCCCATAGAGAATCTATGGGGTATTGTCAAGAGGAAAATTAGAAACAAGAGACCAAAAAAATGCAGTTGAGCTGAAGGCCACTGTCAAAGAAATTTTGGCTTCCATACCACCTCAGCAGTGCCGCAAACTGATTACCTCCATGCCACGCCGAATTGAGGCCGTAATTAAAGCAAAATGAGCCCCTACCAAGTATTGACTACATCAGTAAATGAACATATTTTCCAGAAGGCCAGCAATTCACTAAAATGTTTTTTTATTGGTCTTATGAAGTTATTCCATTTTGTTGGAGGATAGTGAATTTGGTGGTTTTTTGGTTAAATGTGAGCCAAAAATCATCAACAATTAAAAGACAAATATAGAATATGTAGCGAATCAGCTCATGACAGGAAATATGAATAATTAACATAACCTAGTTATAATTACCTATTCATATTTTAGATCCGCTGTAGATTTTTAGCTGACCTCTCAGGGTCAACTGTTTGTCAATTCTAAGAATGTTAATTTCCTGGTTAAGGGAAATAACTTTCTTACTGTACAACTCTACACAGTGTTTGTAGCATAAATCTGCATGATTAGGGACTTCAGTTATGAGTAAACAATGAACAACGTCAAGTGTGATTCAAGTAAGGTTTTATTAACTACATAAACACTTAAACTAGTCTAACATACTACATAAACACATAAACTGGTCTAACATCCTACATACACACATAAACTGGTCTAACATACACATACACACACACACACAGCCATACAGTTGGTATGTAAAGGGTTAAAGTTTACACTCATTACAGAAAGAGGCATAAGAATGAATTTTATGGAACACTTTGCATATTCAGCAGATCTACACCTGAGTGAAATGTCAGATTCTTAGTTCAAACATACCTTTGTAAAAAGGTGCAAATGATAATTAATGTATCAATTAATAAGACTACGTTTGATACTTGCAAGTCTCGTCTGTCTTAAAGAGATTCCTGATGCAATCTTAAGTTTTCCAGTTGATCTTTGCTGAATTTGGTTGATGAAAAGAACCAGTTTTGAGTTAGAGGATCTTGATGAATGGAAAGGACCAGGCCGAAGCCTGGCACAATGCTTTGATATCCTGAAGCATTTTCTCACATCTTCATCTTAGCATCTGCCTGAACCACCGACTGGGCGGGTCACATGTTGTGTCAGCTTTAAGGTCAGAGAAGATCCTCGCCTCTCAAGAATGTTCTTCACCATGAGAGAGGCCGAATCCCCCCCCCCCCCAAAGGTTTGGGCGTTTTTATGGCCCTTTGTTTGAAAGCATGGTAAAATAGAAATGGACTTGAATCGAAATTACTACAGGTTCTCAGGACCCTAATATATATTGCCTATGTACCAACATATAATATACACTCTTGTTTAGATCATCAGAAGGCGAATTCATAGATACTAAACACGGTATATGTTAGGTTATATGAATGAGTGGTTTATCGTAAGCATGAATAAAATAGTCGATAATACAACAGATTAAATACAACACAACAATAATATACACAATGGCCTGAAGAAAATGAGTGTTCATTCAAAGAAAAGGTTTTCCTATGATTTAATTAGTAGAAAAGTCAATTTCTACTCTGCCTTTCCTATGGGGACAAAGAGTGGGTTATTCTACTCACATTCCTGGGGGGACATAAAACCAGTGATATCATGATTAGTTGCCATGCAACAAGGGGCCTGTTCGGCTTCCTGGGGTGTTACGCATTCCGGGGGGAAGGGTTCATGGGTCCTCATATGGCTTTTTAACTGAGGGGGGTTACAGAGTATTTGTTAAATATAAAAACAAAATATATATTGTGTGTTTGATTGGTCCAGACGCTACAAATACTTCAGTCTGTGTGCATTGAATTTATTTAAATACACGAGTTTCACAATTTGAGTTGCATTACTGAAATAAATGAACTTTTCCACGACATTCTAATTTATTGAGATGCACCTGTATATGCATATGTATGTATATTGGCCTTTTATTAACATGACAATGCCGATTTGGTGTGCCTGAAAACAAACTTTTGAAATCAAGTTTCAAAGTGCATTATCGTATCTAGTGTAAACTATGAAAATGCAAATTTGTGAAAATGATGACGTCATGTGCATGCATATTATGTGTTTAGTAATGCCTATGTGCTCAGGCACATAGCGTTTCTTTACAAAGTTCCATCGCCAACTACTGGTCTGGTATGCGTAATACAGTGTTTAGTCTTTTTCTCAGATCTGTGTGAATAGGGATTGTTTTTGACAACATTGTCATCTGTATGTGAAACTTTTCAAAAACACAAAGGAAAAACTTTTCTGTTTGTAGTACAATCGTTGTCATGTAAACCTACACTAAATATACTCACCTTCATTTATGCGCACAATAAAATGTATAAAATCACGTCTTAGTAAGATATATCAGCTTAAACCGCTTTAAAGTTTTTTTGTTTTTTTTTACAATTGTACATTTGTATTATTAGATGATATTGTTAGATATTCAAGTTGAAACCCAATACTTGCAGTTAAAAGTGTAATCCGGTATTTTCTCTCAAAAAATCATGTTGTCACTGGGGCACAATGTATTTCGGAATAGTCTGGGCTGTGAAGAATCCATTAGTTGTATCCATTCATTGCCTAGGAAACGGAGTATGCTTTTCAAGGCCGAATTTGAAGGAGCCTTCAAAGTTGGACAGCCTTCGTCATGCCAATCAGCCTTCAGGATGCAGCCTCTGAATTGTGACAGTAGTAAAGTTGTTGTGCTTCCAGGAACAGGTTGGAAACACAGCACGAAACTGAACAGCTAATCAGAGTTACTGCCGGATGCCGATTCAACATGTATCTGCCAAATAGTCGCAGACGGAGTGAAACACACAACAAAAACAGGGCTGATAAGCACTCAACAATGGCCGACTTTGGTCCGAAGGTCGGCTTAATGTGTCACGGCCATTAGGTACCAGTTTTACAGTTCCTTGCTATTGTACTTCATCTGTGCGTTTTACAACTGCTCAGGCTGATCACAGTCGCCCCAGCAGGTGGGTTCTACTCCTTCAAATAAAATATTTAAATTGTTTAAGTATTTAATGATCTGTTTATGGTGCTGCACAGTTTGTCCCACCTCAAGAGCAGAACAGCAGTCCTCCATGTCAGGGGCGGGAATCATTTCACAGAAAGCACTCATGGGCAATCGTCAGGCCTACTCAACAGTGACGGCTGATTTACCTGCTAAACTTACTTCACCATTATGGAAAGAAAAGGTTGCACTGGATGGAGAAAAACAATAAATGGAGAGAGATAAATGAGCGTGTGCAGAGGGGAGAAAGACTGTAGAGCGTGTTAATGATTGGAGATGAAAATAAGATTAGCGGGTGCGTGTGCAAGAGAGAGAGAAAGAGAGAGTACATGGGTGAAATTGAGCAAGTCAGGCCACGACTGCGGAAAGGAGATTGTGTGATAGCGACGACACATGATACGCAGATAGGCTGAGATTACTGAAAAGGCAGTGTGGAAAAACAGAAGTCGGTAATGAGAAAAGGACAGATAAGAGTGGGTATCACTGAGAGAGAGAATACTCGGACCGGGATGAGACGGCTCCGTGCAGAGCAGAACCGAGAGCACAAACACATTTGATTATTTCTCAAATTGTGAGAGGTGCTGTGTCAGCGCAGAGAAGAAAGAGAAGAAAAGCCAGTTCCCCTGATACAGGGGAGAGAACGGGCAGCTCTAGAATTGGACATGCTGAGAGAAAACACTTGATTGGCACCTAGAGAGATTGTTTTTTGTACTGGTCTCCATGCTTTTGTTCTCGACTCTTTTAGCTTTTTGAATGCTGCCCAGTGGTATACGATGTAAATATATTCATCTAATGTCTCCCCCTGATTTCTTTACAAAACATGGGTCCTTTCATTATGACGACATGACAAAAGGCTGCCACAAACACTGTTGCATGCTGAGCAGGGTCCGTTTCTGTTAATACCACAAGAGAGCACTCAATTCCTGCGGAATAATCACATCTGACTCTACATGCAGAGAATCGGAGAGGATGGAAACAGCTTACCAACGTGCATCACAATTTTTTAATTAAACCCGGAAATAAACAGAAATGTTTGGGATTTTGGCACATTTCATATAAACATATTTTATGACATAAAATGAATAAGAAATATTTAACACATTTGTCATATTGAGCATGTAAACTCATTTGCACACAAGGTCAAATTTCCCCGTCTCCATTGAAGCACAAGATGCTCTTTGGATCATTAATTTGTGAAATATGCCTGCAGCATTGTATCTCAAAGATGTTTGCTGTTCATTTATTAAAAGATGAATAATATCATTTTGTAATATTTCAGATGAAATATGAAATGATGAAATGATACCCCAGTGATCATTTTGAATATGTACATGGATCATCAGGCTTCAATCCATGCCACATACAAACTTCATTCCATGCCAAAGTGCTGCTGTCGGCAAAGAAAATAAGAGAAAAACTAAATACTATTTCACACCTAATGGAAACCCTGGACTGCAAAAGAATTCAAAGGTGAAAAAAGTAAATAATATCAATAATAAAAATAAAAATACATTAATAAAAATACATCCTCTATTTTTTCTCTGCACTTTTTTTGCACGTAATTGTTTTTGTCAAACCGTTTTTTTCTTTTCTGTCTAGACAACTATATAATGCAGTACCAACTTCAGCCTTCTGATGCTACTAACATTAAGCAAGAAAACTTATGCTTACAGAATGTCCGTGTTACTTCATCAGTTGATTTATAATTGAATATTACAATTGAAAAAAAAATACAGATAAAAAAACAAACTGAACAAACTGAAATTTTTTTCAAGGAACATTTGGATCCTGTAATTTGAAAAAGACATTGTAACGCATAGCAACAATGCACTAAAAGAGGATATCACATCGTTACTTCAGTCATTGCTGTTTTTTTCCCCAGTTCGGTATGTACCAACACGCCTCTTCACCCCTATATTCCACACCCTGCCTTCCCATTACGGTCACATGACACTCGATAACTCTTGTCCATCCCCAGGTTTTGACAGCAATCTTGTCAGAGTGCACTCAGCAGCAGAGTTAAAACCCTTCTCTATCGCACAACCTCATTCACTTGGGGACCATTCCTTGGGACGTTCACTCAGCCTGTGGACAGAGTAATCAGGACAGATTTTACATGCTGTGATGGAGGGCCCGAAAAAAACGGAAAACAACTGCTGTGTGGTTGAAAGGAGACAAAGCTTGGCAATGCACAAAAAGATTTAGTGAGTAGCCACATGCGTCTCAGCCAGCGCATCTAAGAAATTGTGGAATGCTGGGTTGTTTTGAATGACATTTATGCCATCATTAGCATTCATAGTACAATTTCAGGCTGTAGCACGTAACCTACTGTATAAATGGTATATTAGAGATTAGGAAATGCTATATTACAGGATGAGAAACAATGCTTTTTAAAACTCTGAATCCATTGAACCAATTGGTTTTTACTTTTTTTGAATTTTTTTACTGCAATATATGCATGGACCATATATGCCTACGTATTAATACATAAAGAAATATATAGCAATGACGAAAAAAATTGCACTATATTTTTTACATATAATAGCTTTATCGATGCACTCTATTAATTGAGTGAACTCTTGGGTTTACTGTACATAAAGTGAATGAATATTCTTCTTGTTAAAGAAGTCTTGTTAAAGTCATAGCAATATGGTGGGTGCAAAATATGTGTACCATGTACTATAAATACAAATATATAGATATATATATCACAACATATATTTTCCTTGTAATTGTGTACATATATCACAAACATACTGTACAGTACATGTTCCCATATAAATCTGAATATATATAGTACATTCAATTATATTTATATACGCACAGTACCATATTTGGGGGGCTATGTCATAGCTACTGAGCTATGGTTCATACTTTCCGCATGCCCTCAACAGAGGGCTTACATGACTTACCAAAGATACTAACGCACAAGTGATGCACTACCTATGCCTATTTGCAACACTATATAGGTAATCACTATACAGGATTTCCCTATCATACCCCCTTTGTTATTTTTATCGACACGAATTGATAGGTTAAACAACAAACAGCCACCTACAAATAGTCTATATACAAAGCATCATGCTGTCTTTGAGTTCACATGAACAACAGCTAAAGTTACTCGTCGTCTGGCTACAAAAGAATACCATAATTCCTCCGTTCAAATAGGCCTAATACATCGAGAGTCACGCAGACCTATAACAACCCAGCCACAACACATAATTGCGAATAACATGCCTTACCTTAACACAGAATCGACCACAGAGTCCAGCGTTTATATTTTTTCTACAAATCTTTAAGTTAACATGTACTAAACAATTTGGAATTTGCACCGCAGCGCCCCCACACCTTGATGCTCATGACAAGAATAGCATGTATAGTTATCTTTATTTAAGTGAATTAGGTTTAAATCGCTGTCATGCATGAATGAATGATATTTTTTGCAATTTAACACATAATAATCAACAATGATCACATTACACAAAACTGAAATTGCACGTCAAAATAACACATTGTCAATATTCTTTGAGACCCCCCAAAATTTCACAAAACCCGTTTTCAGGGGAGCCCATGTCTTATTAAAGTGAGCCGAGCTCCCCCTAGCTCCCCCGTAGTTCGCACCCTGAACTTATAAGTTATATGCTTATATGCTATATATGCTTATAACTTATATGCTATATAAGAGACTCTTCCGATCTGAGATCGGCTGGTGAGATTGTGAGCAGCAGACATAAACATTTTGAATGACAGGGGTGAGATGCTGTTATGTGTGATGTGAAGTCAGCCACAGTCCATCAGCTTCAATGCCACAAAAGCAGATAAGCCAGTCCCTGAGGCCACACATTATGCATCTATCAAATCCACCATGAACATAGGGGAGTTCTCCACAGTGAAAGTCAATGCCATCAGCTCTCAAATGAAGCATGGCCTTGGCGTTTTATTTTTTTGCCCATTATTCTATTAAACAGGCACAGTCTTTGGGAAGATTAAGAGCCAGGGTGAATATCCGACTGTACAATAATTTTCTGCCACACTTAATGCTTCACACGTTTTTTTTCTCACAGCTGGATAAAAAATTATTCTAGGAAAAAAATCACGCGACCCAAACAACACAGCAGCAAAAATCACACCTCTCCAAGCCAGGCTTTTTACTTCTTTCTGAAAATCGACCTCCAAGAGAGAAACCATTTCCTGAGCTGGGCGAAGAAATGGTATGCTAAGAATCATCCACCCATTAAATTGGTTTCCGGCAAAAAATCTTTTGATCATGTGCTGAATGTGATTTGTGTGTGTGTGTGTTTTATACATTTGTGCCAAGCCGTGTTCTATATTTATGTCAGTAGTGAGTGAATGTTGTCCCTTTGGTAATTGTGGTTTAATCCCCGTCATTTCCCCCCCCCCACAACCCGAGAATCCCATCAAATGCATAATCTTGTTTACCTGTTAATCCTATGGTATCAACGGCTGGGAAAATACACACACAATACAAATCAAACAGACACACAATAGTGTTGCGCTTCATTTGTCAGTTGTCTCACAAGCCAACAGGAGATGAGGAGCAGATCTTGGCTGCCAAGTATACTGATGTGTCTTTTATGGTGCCACCTGCTGTGCTGTCTTTGTGCACATCTCACCTAACACCTTGTTCAACAAGCTCGGAGCCCAATCATACAAACCAGTTTATCTTCTAAAGGCTTTTTGAGAATTATTCATTATTATTCCCTTTTGTGCTTGTTATAGAGACAATTGGGATTAACATTGGATTTATAAAAGATCTTTTTTTTTCCAGTGCTGTGAAAGCATGTTCTTTTTTTCATGGTCTTTTGTACTTCAGTAACAAAACACTGATGATTTATTCAATACTATACATTGTTGGTATTTTTTATTTTTTTTTCTAAAATGTAAATTATAAAATGTTTCATTAACTGAATACAATATAAATCTTAGATGAAAACCTTAAACTTGATCCCACTTTATTTTAGGTGTCAAAAACTTAGAACAAAAAAGGTAAAATTGTAGCAAACAAATATTCATATAAATACTCTTTCTAGTACAACTAATGAGCTATCACATGTATTTCCACAATACATGCAAATATACTGACACCTACTGGCGTGGATGCAGCGTCATGCAGAAATAAATGTTTCAGTTACAATGCCATTAAAAAATCCTCTATTTATCATGATTAGTTTGTTCCACGAGTAAGAAAATAGTATCTAATAACAAGGCATTAATAAGATAAAGTGAATATTATACAGCTGGTCATGTGATCTCAACATGGCACCCTCTATGTGGTGCCCCACTCCAAGTATTTTCAGGCTATTGATATCACTGGAGTCTTTGTCCCATGTGAGTGAGATTATTCTAAACATTTTCAAAAACTATTATTCATTCCTTTACACAAAAAACTTTTTTAATGGGAAAAAAATCATTGAGGGCACATTTAAATTGTCCCTTTTTTAAAACCAAAGCTGCGTTTGATCGGTTTGTACCCTGTCCCCAGCTGTTCTTTAAATGTTAATAATGCTCAGTTCACTAAAATTAATTCTGGCTATGACTATTTCACTTATAAAACAAAAAAAACGAATTTATCTTTTTTCCTCCTGTGAGAGTCAGTGCCCTCTACAGTCACAGAGAGTATGTGTAATAAAAAGAACCACAACCTCACCCATTCTCTCTCATTTAAACTTCACTGTGCTGTTGTGTTTAAAATGAGGGTCTGGAACATCAAGTAGCATGCCAACCCTCTGCTCTTTCTGTAAGGGCTCCAGGGTTCATTAGGTGGCAAATCGTCCTTTCTATAATCAGCCAATGTAGCTCATGCTCCCATTTTGAAAAACTTCATCTCATTAAATTCATGGTATGCCCATTTGAGTTCTGTACAGAAAAAAAGATGTAAGTGAAAGAAATGGTGAGTAGTAATTAAAGAGCTGACAGGGATCCAGCTTGGATGAGTGGGTCCGCTAACACTCCTGCCACCTTTGAAGCCTCCCACTCTGCCATCCAAATCAGATGGTCTCAGACCCCTGGCTGCTGCTACCACTAGAGACTCTCACTCAACTGGCCTTTCATTTATTGGCCTTTATTTGGCGGTTTAGTTCAGAGACAATAGAGAAAAGCCTGGACATTTTTAGGGTGAGAAGGAGGAGTGAAATCAGCACATGACGCAAGCCAGATTCAAACTTAAATTTCCCATATGAGCACCACAGATTGATGAAATACTAAGCAACGGCTTCAACATTGATCTGGTCTTTGGTTTACAAGTATGATGATCTAATGAAACTTTCATAACAGTCCAAATTCATATGTATATTTACATTTACATTTAGTCATTTAGCAGACGCTTTTATCCAAAGCGACTTACAAATGAGGACAATGGAAGCAATCAAAATCAACAAAAGATCAATGATATCCAAGTGCTATAACAAGTCTCAAGAAAGTATATATTATAACAAGAAAGTAGTGTATTAGCAGACATAGGCAAAGAGCGCAGGTTGTTAGGATTGTTAGTATATTGATACACATCAGCTTGATTATTAAATAGGAGAATATTTCTGTCTTTACTGCGATCCTATAGAGTGCTGCAGGGATGACGTAAGTTTTTTAAACCAAACCCAGAAATTATTTTTAGCACTTTCGGTTATGTTGTCCTGAAGTCAACTGGTTTTTTGAATGTTTTTTGGTTAAATGCATGAAATAAGGTCCGTGAATTACCCAAACTCAAGATACTTTTATGTTTTCTTCTGTGACATAAAATACATTAGTAATATCCTCTAATGATTTATGAAGGCATTTAAGATGGTTACTAAGTGGTTAAATTGGACTAAAGAGATTGTTGGGGACATTAAATGTCATAACGCTGAACAGGGAAACTCATCTACTCACAAATCAGTTTTTTCAGCTGCTTTATGTTTATAATAATGCTCTTTCAATGTACTGTAGTCTAACTCAAACTTTCAGGGAAAATGTTTTTAAATAAAGGCTCAAAGTGTTGACGGAATCTTAATGGTGGTCGAAGTGATGTGACCGTGGTGTAGGTCGTTTATAGCCTACGTTTAGCTTTCTACTTCTGGCAAATTGTGGCAATGGTATTTAGGCTTTAAAGGTTGTGTTCATTTGTGAAAATTATCATTATGAACAAAACATGTAAGAATCATAAACTTTTTGTTGGGCACAGAGTTTATTTCTTGAAACAATCTAAAAGCCAATTGAAAAATCCTGATTTGTCAGATTAGTTGACAAAAATACATAATCACTGAAGCAATATTCAGAACCATTGAAATTCAGTCCAGTTGGAAATCATCTGGAAGTTATCATTTGAATCTGAACGTGTGAAAGTACTGAAATATTTTATACGCACATGAAGTCCACTCCAATAAATCTTCAGTTTTAATTAAGCTCTCAACACTTCATTACATCAACCAGCGGACGGCACATTGCAGTATGAAGTGATAATTTAGACAGTGGGGTGGCTATAGTCAATGGCTTTCACCTTCACAACTGCCCAGTCTCATTTACTTCATGAAATTAAACTACGTCGGACACAAATACAAAACAAAGAGTATTATTTTTAGGCAGAGTATTATTGAATGGACAATTTTTGTAGGTCTCTTTTATCTTCTCCCTTGATATGCTTTAGCTAAACAATTCCGTAATACAAACTGTGAACTGGAATTGTTATGAAGGTTAATTACCCAGGCTCTATTGTGAGGCTATCTGCACTAGTGCAATGTCAATGACACCGTTATGACAGGGATAATGTTATATCCACTCACAATCTGAATGATGTACACTCAACACCATTAGAAAAGTCTTTATAGCATCATGATTATTTAGGTATAGTGATTGCATTGCAATAGTCTGTCTACAGATATAAACTTTTGAGTTATATTGACATACTGTAAGTACTAGTGAGTCATTTTCCAGGTTCCCATGGAATTGCTATGGTTGCTGATGTGTTCAGGGTGTTTACTAGAGTGTTCTGAATGGTCTTTAGGGCATTGCTAGGGGGTTGCTGGATTGTTCTGGAGATGTGTTTCCCAAAAGCATTACCCAACTTATGGTCCATTAAACTCTGTTGGTAATGATAGAACCTGCAACTAATGCCCCTCTGGGTGGTTGCTAGTCGGTGGCTAGCTTGCTAATTTTACAAGTGGTTGCTAGAATGCTCTGAGTGGTTCTAAGGCATTGCTAGTCAGTTGCTGATAGGTGCTTTCTTTTGCTGTTCCCAACCCCCTTTTTTTTCTTTTTCTTTTTTTAACAGGAGACAAAAAACACAATAGCACACAATAATTAAAAAAAATCAGTTGTTAGTGTTACGGGGCTGACAAGACATGAGCCATGCGGATCTATGTGCAAGCTTTATTAAAGCAGGGAAGTCAGAAACACAGGCAGGGTCGAACAGTGGCAAACAGGTATATGGCGGGCAAGACAATAATAATCCTAGGGCTAGTGAAGGTCAACGAACAGCGAACAGATTCAAAAGGGCAAGACTAAAGGGATAAATCCAGGAAAACAGGCAAAGATCAGAAATCAAGAAAACACACAAGGCAAGGCAAGACTAGACTAGGCTAGGCAAGGCAAGGCAAGCTAATGAGGGCTCTGTAGAGTAGCTATCACTACTGGCGATAAGCGCATACAATACTCGGCAGTAGAAGGAGTGAGATGGAGTGTTAAATAGTGAGTGAGTGATATGAAACAGCTGTGTGCAATCAGTGCTGTGTGCAATCAGTGCAATGAATGATGGGATATGTAGTCCGGAATCAGTGTGTATTGCGCTATCCATGAAATGAAAAGGGGTGACCTCTTATGGCTAGCAACGGACGTTCATGGACAGGAATACGTAACAGAGTCACCCCAAGGAGCGCTTCCAGACCCCCAAAACACTTTACAATTCCGGATGCGGCGGTGAGTGAGCGGAACAGGGGGATGGTGATGGGCCATGTCCACATGGACGTGGAGAGACGGGAACTGAGGCAGAACCATCAGATGAAAAGATACCAGGGTGGACGCCACAGGTGGAGCAAGGGAACCACCAGCCGACAGCAACCACCACTGCAGAGCAGAAGGACCACCACGTCGGAGCAGAGACCCACCAGATCGGGCAAACAGTAGACCACCATGGCTGGGCATATGACCACCATTTCGTAGCAGCGGACCACCATAGCCAAGACAGACCACACTGCGTAGCAGAAGGAACAGTACACCCTCCGTTGAACCACACCGAACTAGGAGACCATGGCCGAATCTGTAACAACGAGAGATCAGAAACGACAACACATACATAACATTGGGTTTGATAGAACAAGGCTTAGCCGTTCAGAGGCGCTCCTTGCTGGTCGGGACAGAACAACAGTTCACAAACGACCTCCTGGGCTGAAGCAAAGCAAGCCAAGAATTCACAAACTGCCTCCACGATCGTGACAGGACAGGATGAGAATTCCCCGACGGCCTCCATAGCCGTGACAGGACGAGCAGGGAGTTCGCAGGGTGCCTCCTTAGCCGTGACAGGACAGGCAGAGATTTCACAGATGGCCTCCTTAGCCGTGACAGGGCAGGACGAGGATTCACAGACAGCCTCCATAGCCATAACAGGACAGGCAGAGAGTTCACATACAGCCTCCATAGCCATGACAGGACAAGCAGAGAGTTCACAAACGGCCTCCATAGCCGTGACAAGACAAGCAGGGAGTTCGCAAAATGGCCCTCTATCCATGACAGGCGCCAAGAGTTCTCCCTATGGTCTCCTTGGCCGGAACAGGACAAGCAGGGAGTTTATAGGCGGCCTCCTTGGCCGGAACGGAACAGACAGAGAGTTCATAGGCGGCCTCCTTGGTCGAAACAGAACAGGCTGACAGTTCATAGGCGGCCTCCTTGGCCGGAAAAAGACAGAGAGTTCATAGACGGCCTCCATGGCCAGAACAGAACAGGCAGAGAGTGCGTTGCTGGGTGCCACCACCATGCAAGGAACTGAGGCAAGTGTCGCCATATCAGGAGGTTCTGCAGCCTGCGCCGCCACCTATGAAGAGACTACAGTGGACACCATGGCCTCTGGGAGCACAGCAGCGGACACCGCTACCTCGGGAGGTTCTGCAGCGTAAGCCGCCACCTTTGGAGATGTTGTAGCAGGTGCCGCTGCCTCTAGCAAATCGGCAGAGTACGCGGCCCAGACACACCATAAAGCAACACCCCATATGGGAAGTGCTGCAGACAGAGGAATGAGTTCATGAACAGAAGGGTTAATGTGAGTGGGTTTGGGGATACCAGCTGAGCGTGCAGACACCAGCGGTGCATCCCTCACCCTGGATACCAGACTGGGATACTCTAAGGGCGACCTGCGACTTGTGTACAGCCCGACGTGATATGACTCTGTGAGCAGCTGTGATGCGACGTGATTCTGGATGATCAGCTGTGACGTGACGTGACTTTGGATGATCAGCTGTGATGTGACGTGGCTCTGGATGAACAGCTGAGACGTGATGAGGCTTTGGCAGATCAGATGAGACTTGACTGGACCCATGAAGATCAGCTGTGACTTGACTAGAATCAAGACGATCAGCTGTGACTTGACTTGACTCATGTAGATCAGCTGTGACTTGACTTGACTCGTGAAGATCTGTTGTGACTTGACTTGGTTCATGACGATCATCTGTGACTTGACTGAACTCAGGAATAACAACTGTGACTTGACTGAACTCATGACTATCAACTGTGACCTGACTTTACTCATGAAGATCTGTTTTGACTTGACTTGCCTCATGATGATCATCGATGACTTTGACTTGACTCAGGGCGATCAGCTGTGACTTGACGGAACTTCAGTAAGATCCTGTGACTTGACTGAACTCAGAATAACAACTGTGACAGACTTTTACTTCATGACTCTCACGGTGACCTTACTTTTACTATGAAGACTGTTTTTGTGACTTGACTTGCTCATGATTATCAGCGATGACTTGACTTGACTCAGATGCTATCCCGTGACTAACTTGACTCATGCCGATCAGGTGTGACTTACTTGACTCATGAAGACAACTGTGACTTGGCTTGACCTCATGCCGATCAACGTGCGTGCTTGACTCATGAAGATCAACTGTGACTTGGCTTGACTCATGAAGATCAACTGTGACTTGACTTGACTCATGACGATCAGTTGTGACTTGACTTGACTCATGAAGATCAACTGTGACTTGACTTGACTCATGAAGATCAACTGTGACTTTGACTTGACTCATGACGATCATCTGTGACTTGACTTGACTCACGATGATCAGCTTTGACTTGACTTGACTCATGAAGATCACTTGTGACTTGACTTGACTCATGACGAACAACTGTGACTAGACTCGACTCATGACGATCAGTTGTGACTTGACTTGACTCATGAAGATAAGCTGTGACCTGACTTGCCTCATGATGATCAACTTTGACTTGACTTGACTCATGACGATCAGTTGTGACTAGACTTGACTCATGACGATCAGCTGTGACTTGACTTGACTCAGGGAGATCAGCTGTGACTTGATTTGACTCATGATGATCAGCTGTGACTAGACTTTACTCATGACGATCAGCTGTGACTTGACTCATGACGATCAGTTGTGACTTGGCTTGACTCATGAAGATCAACTGTGCTTGACTTGACTCATGACATCATTTGTGACTTGACTTGAACTCAGAAGATCAACCTGTGACTTGGCTTGACTCCACTAATATCAACTGTACTGACTTGACTCATGATGATCAGTTGTGACTTGACTTGACTCATGATAATGAACTGTGACTCGATTTGACTCATGAAAATCAGCTGTGACTAGACATGACTAAGGACGATCAGTTGTGACAAGACTTGACTCAGGGCGATCAGTTGTGACTTGACTAGACTCATGAATATCAGCTGTGACTTGACCAGACTCACGAAGATCTCTGTGACTTGGATTGACTCATGATGATCAACTGTGACTAGACCTGACTCATGGTGATCAACCGTGACTTGACTTGACTCATGAAGATCCGTTGTGACTTGACTTGACTCATGAAGATCTGTTGTGACTTGACTTGGTTCATGAAGATCCCCTGTGAGTTGACTTGACTCAGTGTAATCAACTGTGACTTGACTTGACTCATGAAGATCAACTGTGACTTGACTTGACGATCATGAGATCAACTGTGCTTTGCTTGACTCCTTAGAGTCAACTGTGACGTCTTGACTCATTCGATCATTGTGAGTTGCTTGACTCGGAGATCAACTGTGACTTGGCGTGACTCATGACTATCAACTGTACTGACTTGCTCTGACGATCATTTGTGACTAGACTTGACTCCATGACGATCCGTGTGTGACCAGACTTGACTCAGTGTCTGATCAGCTGTGTTGACTAGACTCTGAAAATCAACTGTGACCTAGACTTGACATCTGATGATCAGTTGTGACTAGACGTTACCCATGACGATCAGTTTGTGACTAACTTGACTCATGAAAATCACGTGACTAGAATGACAAGACGATCAGTTTGTGACAAGACTGACTCAGGGCGATCAGTGTGACGTGACTAGCTCATGAAAATCAGCTGTGACTAGACTTGATTCATGAAGATCAGCTGTGACTTGACTTGACTCAGGAAGATCAGCTGTGACTTGACTAGCCTCATGGTAATAAACTGTTACTTGACCTGACTCGTGATGATCAACCGTGACTTGACTAGACTCATGAAGATTAACGGTCACTTTACTTGACTCATGAAGATCAGCTGTGACTTGCCTGGACTCAGGAAGATCAGCTGGGACTTGACTTGACTCATGACAATAAACTGTGACTTGACTTGGTTCATGAAGATAAGCTGTGACTTGACTTGATTCATGAAGAGCAGCTGTGACATAATGGGGTGCTGTTGTGTCCGCCATTTTGTGATCAGGCTCTGCTGTCGCCGGCATTTTGTGAGTGTGCTCTAGTGTGGCCGCCATTACACAAGTGGACTCTGAGTCATGTTTCTCTGCAACCCCCACCGTGAAATCTGAGTCGACACACAGCAGAGCAAAATCCCAAAAATAGCTCAGAGAAGAACGGGGACCCTCATGGATTAATCGTGACCTTAAGGGTTCATTTACTCCATCAAAAAAAAAGTCTATTAGCACACAGTCTGGCAAATCAGAATGACACGCAATGTCCAGATACTCTTGAATATAGCCTTCAAGCGGGCGTGTACCCTGTTTTAAGGCTAATAATAGTTTGGCAGTGTCCATACCTGCCCAATGCCCACAGGAAAAGCTGCTGGATCCTTGTGTGGCCGAGAATTCTGTTACGGGGCTGACAAGACATGAGACATGCGGATCCATGTGCAAGCTTTATTAAAGCAGGGAAGTCAGAAACACAGGCAGGGTCGAACAGTGGCAAACAGGTATATGGCGGGCAAGACACAAGAATAATCCTAGGGCTAGCGAAGGTCAACGAACGGCGAACAGAATCAAAAGGGCAAGACTAAAGGGATAAATCCAGGAAAACATGCAAAGATCAGAAACCGCGAAAACAGACAAGGCAAGACTAGGCTAGGCTATCTAGGAATCTACCGTCTAGGAAGCTAACTGATGCTAGCAGACGAAAGTTCCTGGACCAGATACGTAACAGTTAGGTTCCTAACTGCACCACGCGAAAATGAAACTAATAACATTAACAACAACGGCCAGATTTTAATTGAATACAATTTTTTGGGTGGATTACATATAACATAACATGTTATCTGCTAACATTTACTATATGGTCAAATAAGTTTTTTTAATTTTTAAATGAATTTTACATTTTAAAATTTACAATAGTGCATAAATGCTTGGTCTAACTCTAACCTTGGTCTGAACAAAAACTACAGGTAGACTGAATGAAAACGTAAATCCACTTTCTGACAGTAGGTGGTGCTTATACAGACCTCAGAATATCCATTTCTTTATTAGGCAGTAAATAGAGGTAAGATGAAAAGAAAATGCCATTAAAACTTTTCTCAAGACAGTTGGGTGCCTTCAGAGACACATTCATATAATTCATTCGTACTTTAATTCATATAATTTCCCTCATCACTCATTTTTTTAACCTTTGACTGCCTTCCGCCATAATTTCACACCAAACAAAACCTACACTGAATGCTGCACTTGTGTGGGTCTGCTGCTAACTTTGCTTAATGCTGGATATCATTTACCGTAGGTTTTTCAAATTGCAGTAATTAATCAAGTTTTTAATGATAATTAAAATATGAAGTGGTTATACTAAAAGTAAGGAATTTTATTGTGGGTTATCATCAAACTGATGTCTGTTTTAGTCCTACTTGTAACTCTCAAACTAGAGTGAGCTCGGCGACCCATCGTAAATCTTTAGTAACCTCTAGTGGTTCAGGTTGGGAACCGCTTTTCTAGAGCATTGTGTGTTTCTGAGTGTTTGCTAGGGTGTAGGTGGACAGTTGCTCTTGGCTGCTAGGGCATTGTTAGGCTGTTGATAGAGTCTTCTGTGTTTAGGCCTCTAGGGTGTTGCTGGGCAGTTTCTAGTGTGTTTTGAATGGTTGTTTTCAGGATGGCTGCTAGGGTGTAACAAGGCATTAATTAGGGTGTTCTGGGTGGTCTCAAGAGCAATGCTAGGCAGCTGCTAGCTTGCTAGTGTGTTTAGGTGGTTGCTAGGTGCTCTGGGAGGTTGTTAGACAGTTGCTAGGGTGTTCTGTGTGGTCTCTAGGGTGTTGCTAAGCAGTTGCTATTGTGTTATGGGTGGTTGCCATTGTTCTGAGTGTTAGCTAGAGCAGTGGTTCTCAATTCCAGTCCTCCCTGTATATTTTGCATGTCTCTCTTATTTAATACACCTGATTCAGATAACCAGCTCATTATAACAGAGCTCCATGCATGAACTGTGTTCTGATTGACATGGTCCCTAAACAGTGTTCATTGCTTCCTACTCCCTGAGCATGGGAAAGCCATTGAAATTTACTTCACTTCAGAGCATTCATTCACGGATTTGCACTATGCCACTGCCTGCAGCATCTTCACACACAGACAAAACTTACTAGAGAAGTGTGACGTGTGACATAATGTACCTCTGTAAATAAATACAATTTAAATTCATGTTGCTCACACTTTCATGCCCTTTGAATGAAACATATACTCTCCCTTCCAACTGGAATCATGTCAGAATATCCTTGATGTCCACTATTGCAGGGCACTTATGGTCCGAATAGAACAAACGTCTGAGTGATCGAATCAGAATCAGAATCAGAAGAGCTTCATTACCAAGTATGTTTACACACACAAGTAATTTGTTTTAGTGACAGAAGCTCCACAGTGCAACAGAATGACAGTGACAAGACAGGACACAGATAATAAAAATAATAATATAAAAATAGACAAAATAGACAATGTACAAAAAAGCAATATATATAGACAATTTTGTATGTACAGGTATGGTATGTGCAAATTTGAAATGTAATAAGTATGTGTGTTAAATAAATAATGTATACGAGTGTTGTGTGTTCCATAAAAAAAAAAAAAAAAATTATTGTTTCGGTGTTCTGAGGGAAAGAACTGTTCCTGTGTCTGGTCGTTCTGATGCTCAGAGCTCTGTAGCGTCGACCAAATGCAACAGTTCAAAGAGGGAGTGTGCTGGATGTGAGGGGTCCAGAGTGATTTTGCTAGCACTTTTGCTCACTCTGAATGAGTACAGTTCTTGGAGAGAAGGAAGGGTTGTACCAGTGATTCGCTCTGCAGTCCGGACTATCCTAGTCTTCTGAGGTCAGATTTGATAGCTGAGCTGAACCAGACAGTTATAGAAGTGCAGAGGACGGATTCAATGATGGCGGAGTAGAATTGTTTCAGCAGCTCCTGTGGCAGGTTAACTTCCTCAGCTGGCGAAGGAAGTAAAACCTCTGCTGGGCCTTTTTAACAATAGAATCTATGTGCGTGTCCCACTTCAGGTCCTGAGAGATAGTGGTGCCAAGGAACCTGAATGTCTTAACTGTCGTTAGAGTGCTGTTCATGATGGTGAGTGGAAGGAGAGCAGGGGGGTTCCTCCTGAAGTCCACTATCATCTCCACAGTTTTCCGAAGGGGGGTTGCAGGAGGTGTGAATGGTGTTTTTTCAAACCTGCAATAAAACTCGTTCAGATCGTCTGCTAGTTGTTGATTCTCCACAGTGCTGGGGGATGGTGTCTTGTATTTGGTGATTTCTTTTAGACTTTTCCATACTGATGCCGAGTCGCTGGAAGTGAATTTAATCTTTATTTTTTCAGAATGATTCCTCTTTGCCACTCTGATCTCCTATTCCAGTGTGTATTTGGCCTGTTTATACAAGAATCTGTCCCCATTCCTGTGAGCATCTTCTTTGGCCTTACGGAGCTGTCTGAGAACCATGGTTTGTCATTGTTGTAGGTTAAATGAGTCCTGGTAGTCCTCTGCTTCATTAGTCCATCTTTTTACAGTCCTTAATACAGGTTTAGCTGATTTCAGTTTCTGCCTGTAGATCGGTATTAGATTAACTAAACAGTGATCAAAGAGCCCCAAAGCTGCCCATGGGACGGAGCGATATGCATCCTTTATTGTGGTGTAGCAGTGGTCCAAAATATTTTTGTCTCTGGTGGGGCATGTAATGTGTTGTTTGAATTATGGCAGTTCATGTGTGAAGTTTGCTTTATTGAAGTCCCCAAGAATGATTATAACAGAGTCTGGGTGTTGTTGTTCTGTGTCTGTGATCTCATCAGCGAGTTTCTGTAAAGCTGAGCTCATGTGCACTTGTGGAGGAATGTAAACACTCACGAGAATTAACGAGCAAAACTCCCGCGGCGAATACAACGGCTTACAGTTAATGAAAAGCACTTCTAGATCAGAACAGCACATCATCTTTAACACAGTTACATCTGTACACCACCTTTCGTTGATGTAAAAACATGTCCTGCCGCCGCGCGATTTCCCCATTGATTCTGAGTCACGATCTGCTCTAAACAGCTGAAAGCCGGGCAGATGTAGCTGTAAGTGAAACAGGTCAATAATTTAGCTCAAATGGGAATCATTTAAGATTTTAAAGGGATCTCCACCATTAATATGCAAGGGAATTTGGACAGAATCACTGTTTTCCGGCTGATCACTGAGACGGCCAGCGAGTCAGTGAACGAGCGTATGACATCAATTCTGCAATGGATTTTTATATCTAAAATATAGTGAAAACACTATTAATTCGCACAGTAACAAGATCGGCAGTTTAAAACATTAACTTGTGAGCACAAAACACAAGCTACTTCTCTTTTCAATATAAATAAGGCTTTTAGATAAATCTAAGACATGTATACTAATCTAACACACGCATTCACACCCAAGTTGCAGAAAGAGAGAAAGTGAGGAAAGAATGAGTTTAATAGAATGGAAATGTGAAATTCCAAGTTTACAGCAATATGTGCCATTGCATGGATCTGAACAACCATCAATCACTCAATTAACCCTCGCACTGAGTTCCTCAAATGAGGTTAAAATTTATATTAAATAAACCAGTTCAGCTAGAATCTGGAGGTACTTGCGTTCCTGTGTGCGGGGTTCCTTTCCTTCTGGGTTGCCGAAAGGGGTTTCCCGCTTTTCTGATTGGCTGGAGGTTCAGTTTTGGGAAGCCAGTGGTTGGGCGTTGGCTTGCGACGCGGAGCTGTGGTCTGCAGTTGAGTTTTAGACGGCACTCTTTCGGAGACACGGCTTTAGGCAAAACTTAACTCGGAATACGAAACTCTCAACGGAAAATAAAACTAACTAAAGAATAGAAGTAAAGTTTGACGATACTAGGTGGTGTTTCTCCTCATGGTTTTGGTGGAGATGGGGTGTAAGCCAGAGCACGCTCAAAACTAAATAAGCATGATTTAAAATCATATCTCCAAGCTATCCCTAAACGAGGAGAGTAAGAAGGGGTTCATGAAGAGAGAACCAAGAACCAAAAGCAAGAGAATGATTTGATTGTGTTTCTAGTATTTAAACCAGGCTGTTTAACACCCCCCCAAATGGTGTTTTGACCAATTAGACACTGTCTTAGCTCGGGGTGTTGCGATGTTTCTCCTTCCCATTCATAAATCAACTGTTATCTCATCATTCACATGATCTGCGTTTTTCCTGCTCTGGTACGAGTATACATTTTGGACATGATTTCTTATAATAAGAATATGATACATTTGACCAAGAATTGATTGGAAGGAATGTTTCAAGCATGAATTCTCAAACACATACATACTAAACATGAATAGCAATTCTTAAACTATTCAATAGTTATTAAAAATACACACAATAAATGATTAAGACCTGATAAATCACATGTAGGTTACATACATGATATGGAGTTATATATAAATGATTAGTTGCTCAGGTCCTTTTAGTGTTATTCATTAGGTGCATGGAAAGGGCTTTTTTCGTGACATTGGGGAAGTCCATTTACGAGGAGCTTGTGACTGTAGTTACTATCGTGTGATAGTCATGCGGTCATCTCTTTTGACCATTATTCTTGATAACTTGCCCCAAAATTGACAATCTCCTTGGACTTGTCAATGTGTTCTCTTGTGTTAATGTTGAAAACTGTTCTGTTACAGGGGTTTAGTTTAGGCTTTCTTCATCGGGGCGAGGGGCTGATTTTGAAATCCTGGTTGCTGGGACCTCGTGTAATTTTTGATGACTCCTCGTGCCTCAACTGTTTTTGACCAATCTTAATTGTCTGATTCGGCTCCCTGATATCCTACATACCCCCCTTTGATCGGCGATGTGTTGAGCTGCAGACATCGGCGAGCACTGGAGAAACAAAGGCAGAAGGAGCAGACAAACACAGCAAACAACAAGACAACACCTCCATGACAGTTATTGTACTGGTGCAGGCATCAGGTTATTTAGGTACAGGTGGTTAAGTTCAATTAGTCAATGTAGTTTAGTACATTGAGAATAGTTTAGTTCAATCTGGAAATTGTTGTTCTAATTTGTTTCAGTATGTTGATTCTTCAATCAAATTTTGTGGTTAACTTTGTTTGGTTCTTTTAGGTTGTCTTAATTTAAAACGTTTACTGTTAATTTTCTAGTAACATCATTTGCAATGAAATGAATTGACCTATCGTGAATGGAGCTCTCTGGATTCCATTCAGTTTAGAGTGGCTGGCGGATATTAGGTGTGGTAAGTCAATCCTAATATCAGACCTTTGACCCGTGCAGGGTGTCTAGGTGTTTCACCTACTAAGGAAAGAGAGGAAGGAATCAGGATAGGTAAAAGAAGAACAAACAAAACTAAGCTGCTGTGGATTTTCCTAGCATGGCTTACAACTACTGTTGAGCTAGGATGTTGTGTGCAGCTAGTGTGTCATGTACCTTAACTTAGTGTCAGGTGTTCTACCTATTGTGAGGGTGGCTGCATGTTTCTTCATGGTGAGCATGTGTAACTTTGTTACGCTAAAATTTGGGTATTATACTTGTGGGAAGAAAATGTTTGTTGAGTGTGTTATCAGTAGATGTGGTTACCTTTGGTTTAGGTAATGTTGTGTGTGTTAATGGTGTAGTGTATGTGTGGTCAGATCTGTTTCAGTCTGTGTTGTCTCCCCCCTTTTCTTGTATGTCAGTGAAGACGGGCTCTCTGCATCCTTGGCTTGGATGAGGGCGTGTCCATGATCTAATGGGGGTCAGTCCAGCAAGGCAGGAAGTTCTTTAGCAGACAGTCAGAGCTAGTTTGGCATGGCTGTGTGAAGCTGGGGTGCAAACTTTGTCTCCTATGTTGCATTTCTCTTGTGATGCCTTCTGGTTGTGGCAGACTTTCTGACCTTCTGTGCTTGGGTGGTTGTTGTTGCACAGACAGGAATGTGTTTCTTGGAGTTGATTTGACAGTTTGTTATTGAGTGATGGGTGACTGAGGTGATGTTCTTTTGTACCTCAGAGTTTCATCAACAGTTGTCCGTGAGAGACTTGCTCGTTCTGGGTTGTTGTTGAACAGGTGCTTGTCATCTCTGATTTGGTGTACCAGTTACACTCGGCCTTCCTGTCTGTCGTGGTCACAGCGAGCATGACTCAACTTTGTGGTCATCCATGTTCAGCTTTTCTTGAAGGAACTCTTTAATTTGTCTCATGACTTGTTCCATGTCGTCTGAGGATAAGCTGTCTTGCTCTTCTGCATACTCAGCACTGTGCATGTCTGAGTGGTGCTGAGGTGGGTTTTGTTGTCGCTTACTCATACGAGTTGCTCTTGGATGAGTCAGGCGATTACCTTTGGATGTCTGGTTAGGTTTCCAGTTGTTCCTATCTTTTGGGTTTCTTGAGAAGCGTGGCTGTTTCCATGGATTTTTCCAGCGGCTGGGCTGAAAGCTGTCGTGGACATGGGGGTCACGTTCTCTGTGCTCTTGATGGAAGACTCTGGTGTTGTGATGCCACTGGGTGTCGTCCAGTGCAAGGCTTGAGTCTTTGGTGACGGAGTTCAAGAGTGTGGATGTTTTCTTTGAGGCCATCTTCTGCTTGTTGTAGGTCTTCTGTGTTAGGTCACGCAACTGTTGGTTGGTCATGGAGCGTGGACAGGCCATGGCGCCTAGATGATGGCTGACTCCAGGGTGCAGGTTTCTTAGGAAGAGGCTTTTGAAGTTCACATCCTCTTCAAGGTCAGGTTCGTTGTGTGCACCAAAGTAGGCTTGTCGGAGTCGGTTGTAGTAAGCTTGTGGAACCTCTTGTCGACCTTGTTTGGTTTCCAAGGCAGTTAACAGTCCATGCTCAGACTCAGGGTCTGTAAACTCTTTAATCAGGACCTCACGAAGTAGCTGGTAGCTTGACTTTGTTTGACTGGGCTGTCGATCTAGGAAGTTTCGTACCTCAGGACTGGACGTGGCTCTAAGGAGGTATTACCTGTCTCTGTCAGTCACATGAGGTCTCATTTCCAGATAAAACTCGATATCTTTCAGGTAGGCCTGGATGTCGTGGCCCTCTGTGGAGTTCGGGTTGAACTTTCTGATGTTTTTAGACAGCTTGTTGAGGTATTTGATGGTCATCCCATGTGCAGCTCCAGGGTCTGCTTGGATGGGAGGTATTCTTCGTTGGCAGGAAAGGCTTGTGTGGCGAAGGCAGGTGAGGTTTTGGGTTGTGGCCCTTCGCGCCTTTCGTCATATGCCAGTTCTTGGATATGGGACTTTGCTCTGCTCAGCAGTGGTGAGGCTGAGAGATGCTTCTCTTTTCTTGGCTCTTGTTTCAGCTCATAAGCATCTTTGAGTTCTTTTCTGACCATGTAGAGCTCATCGTTGGTATCGTCTAGTTGTTGGGTCCGATTGTCCATTTCAGTTCTATACCTTTCAAGGTGGTCTTTCAGGGTACTGATTTCGACATTCTTGTCTCTGATGTGATTCTTGTCTTTCTCTAGTAGCTGTTCGGCATACTGGAGTCTGTTTACCAGGTCTTTCTGGACAGCCTTTGAATGTTGCTGGTCGAGCTGCGCTGCTGCCAGGGCTGCTTGGAGCTTCATAACTTGTTCCGTTGTTTCCTGCTCCCTCTCGTTGGGTGCTTTGAGTTGATCTTGAACTTTCACTTCCAGCTTGTCTATGCGGCGTTGAGCACGTGTCAGCTCCTCTTGAAGGTGGGTGATGTGCTTGTCGCTCAGTTTCAGCTGGGTTGTGAAGGCGTAGCTTAGGGAGCTGGTGATTTTGACTAGCTCCTCGTGGTTGTTGTTCTGGCTTGAATCTTGTGTCAGGAATCTTCTCAGGATTAGGATTATTATTAAAAATAATAACAGTTCAAATGTCTTGGGGGTGAGGCTGTCTGTCATGCCTCTCAGCCAAGTGTTCGCATCTTCTCCATGGGCAATGGGGTCTGCTCTCTGCGGCATTTTGGCACGCTGGGGAGAAGAGAGACTGACACAGATCTGTGTAGAGTAGAAGCCTATGTGTGGTGGGACAACTAAGTGTGGTATCAGTGACTGTGACCCACTAGTGAAGTGTGGTGATGATTGTGTTGGTTTTAGGGTGTCTAGGTAGATTAGGGATGTGATGACTTCGTTACTCTAATGAGGAAGAGGGAAAAGAGAGAAAAAGGTGAAAACAATTCAATAAAAAAAACTATTCCTTTTCGGTTTAGAGAAAAAAATTTTTTTCAATTGAATGTGGTTATCAAGAAGGTAAACAATATTATTAAATCTCTGTTTTATTAGACAAAAGAATGCAATAATAATGTTGATATCTCTTTTCTTAGTCTGACAGGATTGACACCGTGCACCTTACAGTTGGGCCGCTCACCAGGGAGGCTGCGAAGGCGACAGTTGTTCAACACTTATCTCTATTAAATTGATCTCAGCGTTGGATGAGATGCTAAAATTTGGATTGCGTTTCCAAATGTAGGGAGGTTAGGAAGAACGAAGGAGGGGTTGATTACAATCAAATTCATACGGATGATTCATCTTTTTCAACAAGATTATGTATTTCATTCACATAGGATTGATTGATTGTTCTTACAGGTCCCTACGCATGTGAAGAGTAAAGAGGAAAGAAAGCAGGAGGTGACAGGAGAAAAGGGAAGGAGAGCTCAGGAGTTTACTCAGTAAACTGAGTGGATCGTGTCCACTAGCAGGCTCTGATGCTGTTATGCTCAACTACGAGTAGAATAGTGTTGTTCTTAGTTGCTGCACAACTAATCAAACAAAAATAAAATTTGAGGGAAATAAAGTTGTCTTTCTAATTTATTTGAACTCGTAGTGAGGGATAACACTGTCTCATATTAGGGCTTGGGTGTGTCGTTCCCAAGCTAGGATCTCCAGAGGAAAAAGAATGGTAAGTAAAGTAAAATTAAAAAGTAATAAATGGGCAAAATAAGTAAAAAAAGGAAATTAAATAAAAGAAGGAAATCACGAAATAAAACAATAATGGCTAAGTGTATAACCACAGGAAGGAAAGAGGTAAAACGCAATAAAATAATGACCAAGTATAAGTCTGAATAGAATTTATTGATAGGTAATAAAATCAATTAGGTAGAATAAGTTTATTAAACTTTAAAGTTCAAGGCTTATTCGTACCTAAGATGATTAGGCATAAGAGGGAATACTAGAAATAATGATCATATGAAATGATCTGAGGGGGAAATTTTAATGTTTCCAAATAAATTTAATGTTTTAATTAAATTTGAATTTGGCACAATTAATAATTGTGAGTTAGTATTTCCCTTTCTAGTAAAGTAAGATAAAGTGGTAAGAAGTGAGAAAAGGGAGGAGTAGGAGAGAGAAAGAGACCAACAGGTGTATTAGTTCAGATGTTTAAAGGGTTAAATCACTTTATCGTTGCCCAAACAGACATTGCATTCAACCACTGGATGTTAATGCTAACTGCTAACCTTTGAGGCTACAGGCTTTAGCATAGACTTCAATGTAAACAACTGTTTCGTTAGCTTAGCACCACCGTGGGGTTTGTTTACAATATCGTTGCTGTGCTGCGCGTGCGCAGTTCAAAGTTGCTTCGGAAGTAGGTTCAGACTTCCATGTCACGATCGTAACTATGGCAACCAAATCAAGCTCTAGTGGCTAGCATGTGAATAGTTGCATTGCAAGTACAGTTAAGCATGTTATATGAAATTTCAACACTGTACAAATAACAACACCGCTTTTGGTTGGTTTTGCGATGTGGCGCTTAAACTCTCGGTTCGTTCTGAGTTAAATTGAACTTTATTCAAATAGCAGCTTTGTGCTGCAGTGAGGGGAAACAGTGAACGATCTCAGCAGATCTTTAAATCTCTGTGCCAGTTTCTGTGGACACTTAAACAACAGGTTTTCTTCGCTGTTGGTGCAAAGTTAATATTCACTTACACGCAGTGTTAAGCGAAATTAAATGTACTTTGTGAACAGACACAGGCAGGCAAGCATTATTCTCGTAATGTTTAACCCAGGGAATCGAATAGCATGTGGCAATGGGACACGCATTGGAAAATCAAACTATGAATAATAAGGCTTTGATAAATAGATTGAGGAACACGCTCAAAACTATTTTTTATTTTATTTATTTCCCTTTTAACTACTGCAGTTTAGCTCCGTTCAGCTAACGGTGACTGAGATTCGGGGAGTATAGCGATTGAAAAACACTGGAACACGCAATGAAATCAATTCAGCTATAAAACAAGGCATTACAAAAATGAGGAACACGCTCAATTTCTACCTTATTGTACGATCTCAGATGTTAACTTGAAGTTACACTTACTGCAGTTTAATAATGAAGAGTCGGACTCGAGTTACAGCCTTCTCTGTGTTCATTCAAGCGGTCGCGCGCTGCTTATGTCACACACGCAACACACACACACACACCAGTCTTCTCGTCTTTCATCCGCAGCAATGAAGATATGAAATAACTTGGTTTATGCTCACACATTAGGTTAATCTGCCCCGCATCCTCCACCAATATATGTAGGGGAAACAGGTCAATTTAGCTCAAAGGGAATATTATTTTAAGATTGTAAAGGGAACTCCACCATTAATATGTAAGGGGATTAGGACAGAATCACTGTTTACGGCTGATCTCTGAGATGGCCAGCGAGTCAGTGAACGAGCCGTATGACATCAGTTCTGCAATGGATATTTATATCCAAAATATATTGAAAACACTATTAATTAGCACAGTATCAAGATCGGCAGTTTAAGACATTAATTTGTGAGCACAAAACACGAGATACTTCTTTTTTCAATATAAATAAGTCTTTATTGGATAAATCTAAGACATATTAACTAATCTAACACATGCATTCACACAAGTTTGCAGAAAGAGAGAAATTGAGGAAATAATTAGTTTAAGAGAATGTAAATGTGAAATCCCAAGTTTACAGCAGTATGTGCAATTGTATAGATCTGAACAACCATCAATCTCTTAATTAACCCTCGCCTTGAGTTTCTCAATGAGGTTAAAGTTTATATTAAATGCACCAGTTAAGCTAGGATCTGGAGGTACTTGCGTTTCTGTGTTGCGGGGTTCCTTTTCTTGTCTGGTTGCTGAAAGGGGTTTTCCGCTTTTCTGATTGGCTGGAGGTTCGGTCTTGGGAAGCCAGTGATTGGGCGTTGGCTTGCGACGCGGAGCTGTGGTCTGCAGTTTAAGTTTTAGACTGCACTCTTTCGGAGATGCGGCGTTAGGGAAACTTAACTCAAAACACGAAACTCTTAACGGAAAATAAAACAAACTAAAGAAGTAGAAATAGAAGTAAAGTTTGACGAGACCAGGTTGCGTTTCTCCTCATGGTTTTGGAGGAGCTGGCGTGTAGGCCAGAGCATGCTCAAAACTAAAGAAGCATGATTTGAAAAAGGCAAAGCTCAAAGCTATCCTAAAGAGTAGAGTAAGAAGTGGGTTGAAGCCAGAAGAACCAAGAGAACCAATAGCACCAAAAGACAGAGAGTGATTTGATAGGTGTGTCTAGTATTTCACCATTCCTGTTAACCACACCCAAAATGGGTCGCGACCATTGTAGCTCGGTGTTTTTGCAATTGTTTTCTCCTTCCCCTCATAATCAACTGTTACTCATCCTTCACATGAGCATGTTTTTCCCGCTCTTGTAACGAGTTACATTTTTGGACATAGTTCTTATCACTAAGATATGATACTTTGACCAGTGATTGATTGGAAAAACGTTTCAAGCATGATTCTCAACACACACATACTAAACATGAATGGCAATTCTTAAACTATTCAATAGTTTGCAAATACATCACATAAATGTTAAGACTGAATGTTTAAACATGTGGTAGATCCATGATATGGGTTATATATCTCGCATGGTTTAGTTGCTCGATCCTTTAGGGTCATTTAGGTGCATGGAAAGGTTCTTTGTCCGTGCAGTGGGGGAAGTCAATTTACGAGGAGCTTGTTACTGTAGTTACTCTCGTGTGATAGTCATGCGGTCATCTCTTTTGTCCATTATTCTTGATAACTTGCCCCAATATTTTACAATCTCCTTGGACTTGTCATTGTGTTCTTTTGTGTTAATGTTGAAAAGTGTTCTGTGACAGGGGTTTAGGTTTAGGCTTGCTTCAGAAAGGCTAGGGTCTGATTTATGACATCCTGTCGTCTTGGGCCTCAGTGGAATTTTTGTGACTCCTCGTGCCTCAACACGGTTTTGACCAAATCTTAGATTTCTTACTTCGTCTGATACCGACAATAGCGCGCTGTCCGGAATGGCTTCTTTCAGCCAGGTTTCCGTGAAACATAGAGCAGCAGAGTTTTGAAAAATCCTTGTTTGTCTTGGAGAGCAGAAGTTTGTCCGTTTTGTTGGGTAGAGAGCGGAGGTTCGCCAAATGGATGCTAGGCAACGGCGTTCGAAATCTGCGCTGCCTGAGCTTCATGAGCACGCCGGCTCTCTTCCCTCATCTGCGCGTCCTGAAGCGCTTGATCAGTGCCGCTGCTCTGCCAACTACAATGTTCAGCAAAACGTCCGAATAATCAAACTCCGGTAGGAGATTTTGTGTTCTGCCGAATGTTCAGCAGTTCATCCCTGTTAAAACTGATCGTGTTTAAAAAACAAAAAACAGGAAATACGAACAAAAACAGTACAAACACTGGAAAGCCAAACACTGAGGCTGCCGTCTGCAGCGCCATCNATCATATCCTCCTGTCTGCACTCTCTTCACTGGGCATCACAGGGATTCCACTTTACTGGTTTGAATCCTATCTCACTGGTGGGTCTTTCAGGGTGTCTTGGGGAGGGAGGTATCCAAAGCACATCAACTTTTCACTGGGGTTCCTCAGGGATCAGTTCTTGGAGCCCTCCTCTTCTCCATTTACACAACATCACTGGGTCCCATCATACCGGCACATGGCTTCTCCTACCATTGCTACGCTGATGACACACAGCTCAATCTTTCATTTCAACCAGATTATCCAACGGTAGCTGCACGTATCTCAGGCTGCCTGGCAGACATCTCTGCATGGATGAAAGAATATCACTTACAGCTCATCCTGGCAAAGACTGAGCTTCTTGTCTTCCTGGCCACCACTCTACAGTCTATTTTTTTCCATCCATCTAGGTTTCTTCGACATTACCCCCATCACTTGACTCGTCAGAAATCTTGTGTAACTTTTGATAACCAAGCTGACCATTCAAGACCACATTGCCAAGACCGCTCGACTGCATGTTTGCATGCACAACATCAGAAATATCGGCCCTTTTCTAACGGAGCTGCTGCACAACTTCTTGTCCAGGGCCCTTGTCCATCCTAGGCTTGGACTACTCCTGCATGCTCTCTGGCTGGACCTCCCATCAAGCCAATCAAACTCTACAAATGATTCGATGCAGCTGCACGACTGGTCTTCAACAAGCTTAAAAGAGCCCATGTTACACCTCTCTTCCTCTCCTTGCACTGGCTAAACCGGTTGCGGCCCGAATCAAGTTCAAGACATTGATGCTGGCATATAGAACAGCCACAGGCTCAGCAACCGCCTACTTCCACTCACTACTACGAAACTACATCCCCTCCAGAAGTCTGAGATACGCTAGTGAGCGACGCCTCATGGTACCATCACAAAGAGGCACAAAATCACTTTCACAGACTTCTCGTTCCCCGGGGGACACTCCTGGCTGGTGGAATGATCTTCCCACCCCTATTCTGAATCCCTGACAATTTTCAAGCAACAGTTGAAAACTCATTTCTTTCGAAGCTACTTGACTTCATCATCATTAAAAAAAAAAATTCTATCTCTTGATTTATTCCTTCTCTTTCTAGCTTGTACGTATTTGAACAATGTCTAAGAACTTGGTATTAAAACCACTTCTTGTGTCTGTTTGCCTCTTCAAGAAGAATCGCTTTATGTATCCCCCAATTGTAAGTCGCTTTGGATAAAAGCGTCTGCTAAATGACTAAATGTAAATATAAATGTAAATGTAAATGAAACTGAAAAACCATGCTCAATATTCAACCCCAATTCCAGTTAAGATGGGATGCTTTATAAAGTGCAATAAAATCAAGAATCTGTGATTTGTTAACTGTCTTTAACATTCATATAGTTGACAAAGGTACGATTAAAAGATTTCCAATGTTTTCACTGACCGACTTAAATGTATTTTATAAATATAAACAATTTTAATTTTGATGGATGCAACACACTCCACAAAAGTTGGGACAGAGGCATGATTAAAGTGAAAAGGTTATAGAATGTCCAAGTTAAAGTTTTGAAACAGTCCACAATAAGCAGGCGAATTGGTAATAGAGCAGGATATCATGATTGGGTTTATGCAGAACATCTTTAACAGCAAAGCTGGATCTTAGTTCACCACTTTGTGGCAAATTTCATGAGAGAAGAGTCAGACAAATCAAAAATCACATTTCTCATTGTAAAGGGCAAGATTTTAGGTCTTGTCACATAACTCCATCATAATTTGTGAAAAGATTCAGGAGATAATCCAGAGAATTCCATACAAATTAGGCAAGGCAGGACCCCTCAGAGTGAGTGTGTATCTTTAGCCCTCAGATGACATTCATTAGACTGGCCATGCGGTGTTAAGTAATAGCACATGGGGCATCCGGAGTAGTTCGGAAAACCCACTTTTAACACAGTTCTGCCGTGCATTAAGAATATGCATTTGAATCTCGGGTTAACATGGAGAAATGTATACATAATTCTAGGCAGAGACGCCAGTGAGTTTCGCTGGCCCGAGCTCATCTTATATTGTCCAAAAGACAGTGAAAATGTGTGTGGTCAGATGAGTCCACATTTCAGCTTGTTTTTGGGGAAAACAGACATCAAATTGTCAGTCCCAAAGACAAGAGGGACCATCCAGACTTTCATCAGTGACAGATGCGAAAGCAAAAGTTTGTCATGCTATGGGGGTGCATCAGTGCAAACAGCATGGGTGACTTGCATATGTGTGAAGGTACCATTGATGTGGAGGCATATATTGGGATTGTACAGAGACATATACTGACATCAAGATGACATCTTTCATGGGAAGTTCATGGTTATCGGATCAAGACAATGCCAGGTCTCATTCTGTATGTGCTACAACAGCGTTCTGTAGTCACATGTGGAAGTGACTGACTGGCCAGCAGATTTGTCTCCTATTAAAAATGTTTGGCCTATCATGAAAAGGAGAATGAGACAAAAATGACTATGGACTGCTGAGCTGCTGAAGTCTTGTTTCAAGCAAGTTCAAGCAATTTTGCTGGCAAAACTTTAAAAACCAGCATCATTAATTCCCAGATGATTCAAATGTGTAATTAAAAGGAAAGGTGATTTAACACAGTGGTAAACATGCCTCTGTCCCAACTTATTTAAAGTGCCTTGTAGCCATCAAAATCAAAATGTGTTTATATTTACAAAATAAAATTAAGCTGGCCAGTGAAAACTGTGGTTATACAAAATAGTGTTTTTATATAGTCTCATTGCCACAGATGTAGAGATGCATCTTTTCAATATATATGGGATTTCTTTTGCCCAATTTTATCATCTACTAGTTGAAAATATTGAATCACTTGATAAAACACCTCTGTTAAGCACAAACAGTGCAGGCTGAGTTACAGTGAAGATTAATATTGAGGGCTAAAGGTTTTGAACAAATCCATAAATCTAAGTATGAGCAATAGAAATGCTTCCCTTAGCAAACACCACTACAAATCAGTAGTTATGAATGTCCTTGCTCTCCAGTTTTCTTGTATTGTGAAAAGTCACAGTCACATAATCTGATATTACATGATCTAAACAGGTACAGTTTACATCAGTAGTGTCTGTGCATGAATACAGGCCTAAGGCAGCCTTAAAGCAACCTGAATCCCCCTGAATGTAACATTTCTTGACATAAATGAACAGATCTTGGTTGTGACAAAGTTACAGTGCCTTTTTTATTGGGGTATATATTTAATATCGGCACATAATTGTCTCTCGAAAAGACTAATACAGTACAATCCAAAATGACAGCTGACTTTTACTGAGTGAATTCACTCTCATATGAAAAACAAGCACTGCTGTCTAAACGAAATAAAACCTGTAGTGTCTCCATATTCATCATAGCTCTGTGTGTGAGATATCACCTCACACAGGCTTACAGCTGGCAGAAGAGATGGGTCTTGTCTTGCTGGCAGTGAAACAGGCAGCCACATTGCTCATCATCTGCCTGTGTCAGGTGGTAACATAGCAGGAGAACTGGTGACTGTTCAGATATTAGCAACATGACTGTGTCTGGTCCACGGGACAGTCTCGTTAAACTGCGGTGTTAATTACATCCAACCTTTTTACGCCTGATCTGGATCAATGTCTACTGCTGAGATTATATTGTACTGTTTGGGAGTTAAGTTAACTGAAAATATTCACAATTTGGTTGGAACAGCCATGGGTACATGGGGTCCTTGTACAAGAATGGTTCTCAACCTTTTGGATTTCAAGACTGCCTTTGTCCAAGACAATATTCAAAGACTCTCCTATCTAATCTTCTGTTGTTACTAAAAAAGAAACTCAAAATATTATGCAAATTTAATGTTTGTTCATCTTTATTTATTTATTTGTATTTGTGTGTTTCTTTTTGTAAGCATTTTATTTAAGATTATGTTAATTAATAAATTGAAGACTTATTGGGGCCAGGGTCAGAATTAACCTCTCCATTAAGGGGCCATTTTTGCCCCCCCTGGATTGATTTTAATAATTGTATCTCAGTTGTTTTTAATGTTAAATACTTGAATTTAACCAGTTACTTCAACCAATCAAAATACTTTAAACTGTTGCCAATACCAATTGACTGTTTAAAATTGTATCTAAAGTATACATTTAAAAACAGGAGCTAATGTGGCTGCAATTATAACAAAAGTCGTTATTGTCAATTATTGCTCTTGATATTGTAATAATGATTATTAATGTCGATCAATAGAATACATATAAAAACTTTGTGTTTTGTGTCTGCATTTTGGGGAAATGGCTCGTCATGTATTCTGGCTCTGGCAAGTTATGCAAAAACTCCTGTTATAATCACTGAAGCCACGAAATGAATATTTTATTTACATCGTATCTGCACTGTGTGTTGTTTATGATGAGGGAATTCACGAGCACAAAGAATTCAATCAGTGAGCGCGCACACTCACCAACAACTCCGGAGTATTCATCACTGCCAGTGATTAGCATGTTTTCAGTGCCTAACTTATCAAAGTTATCAAAGTTATCTAAATGCAGTGTGAGCAAATCAAAATGTAATTCCGTGAATAGACACTTTTCATTCATTTTCATATTTCTTTTTAATCACGACAGCCATAAATTTGTGGGGCATTTTTTTTCCACAAGCACCCATTAATTTCCAACCTTGATTGGGGTCCCCTGAAAATTTGCTGTGGCCTGAGGCTGGGTCCCAGAGAGAACCGACATTTTCTTCAGAAGAAGCATGTAGTTCTTTTTATTTTCATGTGAATCCTATGAAGAGGCAACATTCAATTCAATGTAACAACCAGTAAACGAATCCTCAAATTTTGATATGAAATGTTTAGAAATATGAGCACATCACACTTGCTGAGCAGGTACAATTTTGCAAGACTTTTGGGAATCTATAAGAAACACAACAAGATGTGACAAATCTGGTTATCCACTTGAGTCGTAGTTACTCTTGTTAAAGGGAATACTGACTCCTAATAGTCTCACCGCTTGCTCCATATGGTAGCAGCCAAAACAAGAGATTACTCCAGTCTTGAAGATTTGTTTTGTTTGGTAAACATGTGGCCCCTTTGGGCCGTTCGAAAGGGAGTGTGATCCACTGTGTGTGTTATTATCCACATCTCGATGCAAGCCAGTGCCATCTGCTCCTGCTCTGGTTGGTTCCTGCTGTTTTGTTCTGTTCTCTGTGTTTAACTGAGAAAATATTAGCTTAAGCTGACGAAAGACATTACCCTCTATGGCTCCCAAAGTAGAAGATGCACCCTCATTATGTAAAACAAAAAGAAACAAATGGTGAGGAAGTGGGACTCTCCAGGGCATGTTGAAGTTTGTTGAGCCTTTTATGTATAACGTTGATTAGGCAGGTAAAGAGATTTGGATGCGTTTCTCTCATTGTACTTTCTGTTCTTTGTGTTGAGACAATTGTGATGCATTAAAGGAATTGTTTATCCATAAATGTAAAATTACTCACCCTCAGGCCATCCAAGATGTCGATGATTTGTTTCTTCATTGGAAAAGTTTTGGAGAAATTTAGCATTACATCACTTTTTAAGTGATACATTAAAAAGTATTACATCACTTTTTAAGTGATACATTAAAAAGTAAATGTTAATTGATGGACTGGAACCACGTGGATTATTTGTAGATTTTTTTTGTTTTTTTCAGATGTTTGAAATCTCATTCTGATGGCACCCATTCACTGCAGAGGTTCCATTGGTGGAAAAAGTGATCTAATGTTAAATATCTCCAAATCTGTTCTGATGAAGAACATTCTACAAGTGATACTTGTATGGGCTTTTCATTCTGAAGAACAATCATCGACTAACTTTGTGGGTACTTGCACCTTTTATTCAAACGATTATATATATGTATAATAATATATATAGACCGTATACACCCACACCACAAACACACACAAACATCACCATCAAACACCACCAAAAACAAGACTGACACTAACATTAAGAGACACACACACGACACAATACACACGACATAAGCAAAACAATACGTCGAAGACATGTAAACTCTAGTATGTAGGAGAGGAGGACTAATGATAAAATACGATGTCAGCAAACCTCATTAGAAATAAGAACTACATCTGATTAAACTACTACTAAAAGGAAGTCTTTACAGTGATAAGACTATAAGGAAAACACTGCCCCACCTTACTGCACTTGAAATCAAAGTTGTCAATGCCAGCCACAGTCAATGAATAATAAAGAGGATTGCATAGTTCTGTTTACCTAACTGGGAGAATATTGTTTTTTTTTTTGACTCTTGCTGCTGATTTTAAGTGTCTGTTGATGGCCTTTAATTTTTCATCAGAAATGCGCACGCTGATTTTCTGATGTCCATTGAATTTTTCCGTGTCTTTTTTCCAGTTGCCAAATCCAGTCACTTGAAATGTGTCTTGAATCGTTGCCACCAAAGGTGAGACATGTGAAGAAGAAAAAATAAATCGTGTGGACGACTATATAAGTCATAAATTGCATTCCTGAACTTTCTACTGTCCGTTACTGGAAATGAAATTATGTTGTTATATGGTTCCATCTCAAAGTTGACACAAGCTTTGTTCCACAAACCGGATCGCGCTCTGCAGGCGCGCTTGCCTGTGGGAGCTTGGCCAGGCCCTGAAAGGTTTCCAGATGAATAACTGAGGGTGGCTTCTCACGTTATATTTTTGTGCATCCAGGGCTATGGTTATCACTATGTCAATCATTACTATTTCGAGTGTGAATCCAGCATAAATATGCAGTTGTCATTCCCGAAACTTTGCAGCATGCATGTGTCTGAAAAACAAGTTTTTCTATAAATTTTTAATGGATTATAGCCTAGAAAGCTTGCAAAGCACGCTCCCCTTATAATCACTAAAAAGCTGTCACTAATCTTAGTTCATCGCAATCTCACAAGGTTCCGTTATAATCAATGAAGCTCTCTAAACTGCACAAAGAATCTCTTATTTACATTGCATCTGCACTTTGTTATGAGAGAATTCATGCGCATGACAAAATGGAAGCTTTAAAGGGTTAGTTCAGCCAAAAATGAAAATTCTGTCATTAATACTCACCTCATGTCTTTCCAAACCCGTAAGACCATTGTTCCACAAAGTAAGATATTTTTGATGAAATTCGAGCGCTTTGACCCTCCATAGACAGCAGCATAACTACCACGTTCAAGGCCCAGAAAGGTAGTAAGGACATTGATAAAATATTCCATGTGACATCAGTGGTTCAACCGTAATGTTATGAAGCTACGAGAATACTTTTTTGCTCAAAGAAAACACAGATAACGACTTTATTCAACAATTTCTTCTCTTCTGTGTCAGTCTTCGATGCGCGTTCACGAGAGTACCACGACGCATGCATGTGATGCTGCTGACGCAGGAGACGGCGTTCTGATGTAGAACATCCATATGCGCTGCGCCTTGTTTGCAAGCAGAGGAATGCACACGCATGCGTGGTACTCTCGTGAATGCAGCACGGAAGAGAAGAAATTGTTGAATAAAGTCGTTATTTTTGTTTTCTTTGTGCACAAAAAGTATTCTCGTAGCTTCATAACACAAAAACGCACTGGATAATGTGCCAGATCTTCAATTGAGGGTGCTTTTGCTTTCGTTTGAGGGTGCATGAGCTTGGCTAACCTCTCCAAATTGCATCTGGGATTCTATGACTATCGATGGGGGGGTGGGGGGTATATATATACAGTATATATATATACAGATGGCAATGTCGACCCTGTATATTTACTTACATTACTCCATAGCTCAGTAAATGTGTATTAATCCTGTGATTTCTGACCTTTCCTGTTGGCTGTGCCTCAGCGGTTTGAACAAAGAATAGATTTAGCCTCAGAATCACCATTCCGTGAAGACAAACATCAGGTCATTCGACCCAAATGCATTTCTACAAGTTTGTTTTCCTAGCTACTGACAAAATGTTATATTTCCTCAGCCCCAGAGAACATTCCCGTGTGGTTCTCAAAGCATAAACCATAGAAGGATATTCTGAGGTGATGATAATAGTCCAGTTTGAATCTGCATTTCAGATGTCATTGCTCTTTTGAGAATTGCAGATAAGAATCCATCTCATGCCATGTGGGAAGGAGTGAGGAGTGTCAGTTTAAGACTTTGGAGACCAGTCCCCTATCATTTAATTGCATCTAGTTCAGTGTTTGTGTGGTGTGCTTTATCTGCCCACTAGAGCCTGTTCTTTTTGTTCTCATTTCCTCTGTGTGTTAAAGGGAAGGATACAACTTTTTAATACCATATAGATGAGATCTGTCTATCTATCTATCTATCTATCTATCTATCTATCTATCTATCTATCTATCTATCTATCTATCTATCTATCTATCCATCCATCCATCCATCCATCCATCCATCCATCCATCCATCTATCCATCCATCCATCCATCCATCCATCTATCTTGCGTATTACTAGCATATTGGCTGTTTATTAGTACTTATAAAGCACATATTAATGCCTTATTCTGCATGGCCGTATTTTAATCCCTTAATCCACCCATACCTAAATTTAACAACTACCTTACTAACTATTAATAAGTAGCAAATTAGGAGTTTGTTCAGGAAAAACTCTTAGTTAATAGTGAATATGTGTTCCCTATTCTAAAGTGTTAACTGTAAACAAACATTTACAGAACAACCTTTCAGAGAACTACATTTCACAGTATAAAACTATAACTTACAAACAAGGAAAATTGAATGTATACCAGTAAATTCAACAACAAAATCTGTTTTGTACCTTAAACATGCTGACAACCACCTTAATAATGCAGGTGGTAAAAAAGAAAGCCACTTGAAGAATCAAAGTTCATCTCAAGTAGCTTTTCCACAAGCTGAAGTATATACTAATATACAGAAGGTGGACAGAGTCATTCCCGCAAACACAAAACATCATCATGGTGACACACGACACTTAAAAAATGCAATAAACATTCATTAAACAACAGAGGATATAACATAAAACCCAAATGTACATAACTGATAACAAACATGACAAAACTATTAAGAAACATAATTATTTAAACAAAATACTTTCAAATGTAGAGTGTCATGCAGGGAATTCTGGGAATATCAGTTTACAGTTTTTTACTGTAAATTATACGTTGATTTGTTCTTTTTTACTTCTAAAAACTGTACAATTAACAGCATCTTTTACACTTTTTCTCTGTATATATTAAGGGAACTTACTCAAACTAATAATTTTTTCATAGCGTTTTTACAATATTTTACAGTTAAAATTACACTTATTTTTTACAGTGTTGATCATTGTCATTTCATCCATCCATCAATCTATGTCCTATCTATACTAATACTATGTTAAAGTGAAGAGATGAGATCATTATATATTAAAATTGGTTGTCATAGTAACGACACTGATTTGTGGAGATTCAGTGCATTGAGTTCTACATATCTGAATGCATTATTTGTAAATTGACTATTAAGATAAACATTTTGCACAATTTAGTATCTGTAATATCATTGTGTTGCCACTAGATGCCTTTACAGCCCTATGTAACAATCCCTAGTGGCTAAGACATTGCACATAAATCACACATAAATAAATTTTATTACATTTTCATTTGGATACTATATACTATACTACTACATATTGTTTAGATATTATAAATGGTTACTTTTTGTCTTATCTGTTTTTTGTTGTCAAATTTTTTGTTGTGTTTCTTGAAAATTGATTTATAGTGTCAGTTATTGCATTATTATTTCAGTCAAACCCCTTTGTTACCCCAAACTACAAATAAAAGCTTTATCAGTGGCATAAAAATAACCAATGCAGCTACTTAATCATTTGCTACTCGTTAATGCGTTAACTTCCCCTTTAAAGAAGGTTAATAACGCTCTCCCATTAAGCGCTGTTGGAAGTGAATGAGTTGATTCAGCATTTCGACACCTCCGTCTGGATGCATTTAACTCGACAAAGTGGTCTAAATAAAGGATGAATTAGGGAAGTTTACTATACAAATATTTTTTAATCGGATGTTAAAGTTTATATGGGAATATTACATGACACGCTGATCCTTAACAATGCATTGGCGCAAAAAACGAACACCTTTTGGACAAATGTGCCACAAATATTTGGACAAAAGTGCCACAAAAGAGCCACAAATACTGCCTAAACAAAATACTGATTTTGTGCACTTTATTTACTGTACAAATATTTTAAATGGGCCTTTGAACTTAGCTTTATTGCATGGCAAAAAAAAGTGTTACCTTGCCAAAAGCACTGACAGAGCCCACTGATCTAACGGCGTTGTTGAGCGCTCCAAATGCAAACTTTGCATTCAACAATCAGACAGCAATTGACAGCACTCTGATCCAATGGCATACAGGCATCATCAGAATGACAGTACTCTAGCCCAGTGATGTTGGGGGATCCAATGGGTGCGGCAACCATGTTTAAGGTTGGCCGTGCCACTCTATATCACAACCCTGCTAAAAGTGCCAGTTCGTGCGCTCATTGGCGCCCCTTCAGCTGGTGGCGCCCTAGGCGACCGCCTAGCTCGCCTATGCCTAGAAACGGCCCTGCATGTGGGTAACATTAACAGTATCTGTTCACGACTGACTACCATTTTTTCCCTCATACTATGGAAGTCCGCAACAGTCTGGTTACCCATATTAATAAAAAAACTCATACAGGTTTGGAACGACTTCACAATGACAGAATTTTTGGGTGACCTATCTCTTTAAGCAGATATGTTTATGCAAGTGTGCTTTAAATATATCAAGAGATGACGCTTGATCTCTGTCTGTTTATTTACACTTATCGCTCTAAAGTTTTGTATGGCTGGCTGGGCCTGCAACAGCGAGAACTGCGGGGTTCTCATTTTCCCCTTATAATAATTTCTCTCCGTCTTTATCTCTCATTTTATCGTTCACTACCATTCTTCCTTTCCCTCTAAACTCTTTCGCTCACATTCTCTTATTGTGATGAAAAGAGACCACATGGGGTAAAATATGCCCCCTCTGAAGTTTGACCATGAATATAATTTCCTGTCATTTTGAACAACAGATTGTGTGAGAATTTTGAGACAGCAGGAACTCAGGACATGCATTTGATGAATAGGAACATTTGGAAACTATGTGCATCACTTAAGAACGGCACAAAGGGATGAAAAATGGGATGACATTTGAAAGTTTCTTCAGCATTAATTTTTACCTTTAACAATCCCAAAAGTACAAGCGGGGGAGCCATGAAAAATTTCTACACTGATTCAATTTCTAAAATAAATTCAGACTGAATGGTGCACGTAAAATAAAATTGGAACTCTGAAAACATTTCATCCAGGTGTTATCTCATGACAGATAGCCTATATATAGATGAGGGATTGGAGACCCTACGATCAGCAGATTTATCTCCTAATTCACTGATTTACGTTATTCCACAAGCAGATGGGGAGAGGATGGGACAAAAGAATCAATAGCCTTCTTTTCTTTTCCTTTTTCGTCTCTATTGATTCAATGTGCAGGTTGAATCTTGGCTACACTGCTTCACTGATCACTTCCGTCCTCCCATGCATGGAAGCAGAAAATCTGCCTTCTACTCAGGGAGATGCACAAGACACAGATGGGTACTTATCAAGAGTGAGGGGTCGGTACAAAGTCACTACTTGATTACAAAACTTGCATCATGTGAAGAGCGATAATTAGTATTAGTTGTGGAAGATCATGCTGTCTAAAGGCCTGTTCACACCAAGAGCGATAATGATAGCTATAAATACAACAATAACTATATTTGCATCAACACTAGTGAACGATAACTGTCTATTTATTCTAAGTTTGCACATTGCAGTTTCCAAGCAATGAAAGTGGAATGTGCTGCTTACGTTTCGCAAAGACACCAAAGAAAAAACAGCTGCTTTTGGGTACATGAGATCCTTCAAAGATGAGAGGAGTTTGACAAATCTGTCACTCTGCTTAGAGAGTTATCATCTTTTAAAGAGAAATTTTATTCATACTTATGAGTCAGTTTCAGTTTTTGTTGTTCTTGTTGTATTTACATGACTTCAACCAGTAGATGTCCTCAGCATGCACGTCTAAATAGTGAATCTAGTGTAATTGCGATTATTAATTACGATTATCACAATTTACATTGAATGATGATTATACCGCTGTTTAAAGTGTATCATCTGATCATTCAATTATGCACTACGCATACGTCCGCCCGGAACGGCTTCTGACACAGTTAGCACAAGCTACAGAAAAGTGGTTATAACGTTTTAAATATGGATATGTTTCTTTAAAAAATGCATCGATTTGCTACAGGAGGCACTTTTTTATTTCAGAAGGATGCGCTTTATTGGACTTCTATTGAACTGTTGAACAGAAATACCCGCCCATGCCATTATAAAGCTTGGAAAAGCCAGGATAATTTTTAATATAACTCCGATTGGATTCGTCTGAAAGAAGAGCGTCATATACACCTAGGATGCCTTGAGGGTGAGTAAATCATGGGCTAATTTTTTTTATTTTTGGGTGAACTATCCTTTAAGATAACCCGTAGAAAAAAAAACATCTTAAGCACGCAGAATAACATAAAAAGCAGCTCCAGTTGGTGTGCAATGGATATAATGTAATCAGTACCATCTTTAGACTGCCAAAATCTAATATATGTGTAAAGAAATATTTTAACTTGCTAGCGTGTTATTATAACTTTTTGGCAGTAGTTCCACTTGGTGGAAACATGTTCACCAGAAATTAAAATGAAATCATTGTTTAATAATTTTGTTGCAAACAGAGTTGATGTACTTTGACTCGGGACTCTGACTCAGACTCAGACTCGGACTGCAATTGTGAATGAACTTGGACTTGGACGGACCCGGGTGGACTCAGGTGGACTCGGACTTTATGGACGCAGAAATCTTTCAGAGTACAGACGAATCCATGTCATGTGTAATATAAAATAAAATAAAAAGTAACAACATAAAATTAATATAAAAAGACATTAATGAACGTCTCCCACTAAACTCAATTGATTAAAAACTAGGACTCGACAAGGTGGACTCCGACATTACGTAATTGTGGCATCAGTAATTGTAATTGCGATTATAAATTCGATTAATTGTGCAGCCCTTTAATAGTTTAAAACTTTTAATGCCAAACAATAAAAGCCTTAGCTGAAATTTCTTTATGAACACATAAAAGGTTTAATGAGAAACAAATAAGCACCTGAGTGGTAATTCATGTGTTTTTACAAAAACACATCAGCTTGATTGTGTCTTTTTATCTCTGCACATTTCCATTTTTTATAGAAAATTAAGCAGATTGTGTGTGACAAAAGAATCTGCATGCACCAGATAACAATAAAAACGTCATTGTGGTAAATGAATCTTAGTGATATCTGAGAAATCAGCAGAAAACAAAAAGCACAAAACACAGTCCTCCCTCAGCTTTGACCCAAAATGTTCACTTGCTCATTATACATGTGCACCCAAAGCACAATCAGCCCTTGATGCTCAAAGCTCTCTAAAGCGCATAAAGGAAACCATTTTCATACCAAAACACTGGAGCAGGAAATTTGGCTCCTGGTGGTTTAGTCTGCCCCATGAGGGCTGCGAGCTCTGGCTGGTGAGCTCATGGGATTCAGAGGTCAGGCGCTTTTTTTAAATGAAGTGACCGTGTAGTCTTGCTGGAGACTGCAAGCTTCACTGTTTGAACGTGGATTGGACATAGAAACTCGGGACGAGCTGAACAATGTTTACCGATGGAGATAATTACATGCTCCTGCCAATGATGAAATACCTTGGGGTACAAAGCAATAAATCTTTTTATAGCTGAGCTGGTTACTTATGTGTGAATGGACGGACTCCGAAAAGGACGGAAGGAAGCTCAGTTTGGTGGAATGAAACTTTTCACTACAGGAAGTGACCTCAAGGCTGAAGAACAAAAGGTGGTTTGTTTGCCACTTGGTGTGATTTGAACCGAAAAACTGTCTTGAAATAGCAGCACAGGAGAAGCAAGACTTTCATTAATATATATATAATGTTCATGTTATGTCTCCTCCTAATAGAATAGAAATTTAGGAAAAAACAAAAAAGAAGGTAAGAAACACATCTCAGCATGCCCTTCTTAATTAAAGCAAGACCTCTGCGTGAAAATTAAATTAAATTAAATTAAATATCTAAAAAAATATCTTCAGTTTAATTTTATACAAGGTTTTGCAAACCACTCAAAGTTGACACAACTACTGCTTATGTTTTCTATTTTCCACACTGTACCATAATAGTAAAGTGATGGAAAGAAAAGAAATGGAAGTTTTGGAATTATCTAGAGACCAAGTCAACCAACCAATTGAACATCCCCAGCTCCTCCTTTCGCCACAATCAGGACTTGGCTTTCTGATATTCCTTGCTAATCAGACTCCTTTATCTTGAAATAAAGTGTTACACTTAAATATCATTAAGTACATTAATGATATCTGCCTTGTTCTGTTCTGTTAACCCTAGGGGGGTTATTATTGCTGCTCTCCCTGCTCATTCATGACAGGCTGCATTGATGGGCAGGGAGGCCTTTGCCCAGAACAGAACCATACCCGCCAAACCAAACTTTATGCTAAGTATCTATCATTTTGACGATAGTGGTCCTGACAGAATAATAGTTTATGTTTGATGGAGCTTACTGGAAATATTTCTCGCCCATCAAGTTCATAAGAGAATCTCATGCAGGGATTGTTATTATTATCATGTGCATCTGTGTTTGCCAATGGATTTAACATATGGTCTGTCACCTTTGTGACTATATGAATGCTACCATACCAATCACTTTGACAGATCAGCCAAGCAGACAGGCCCATGATGATGACAATACCTCTGAGAATGCCACATGCACCGCTTACCTACTCACTGAGACGTTTACTTGAGAAAAACTTGTCAGAAACACTTAATGTTTCAAAGTTACTGGAGAGACAGTCAAGGAAAGTTTCATTCAGGTATGTGAGGGGAAGAGGAAGAGAATTTCAATCATGCTTGCCGTATGAAACATATGGGTAGTTGTAATTCGCTGAGATCCCATAACAACAGCAGACTTGAGGACGGACTGCTGAGTTTTGCTATAATTTATGAATCTGATTAGGTCTTTAGTAAAGTGCTGCTGTTTGGTTAATGCTCTCAATAACAATTATTTTAACCATATGGTGGCTTTCTTGTGGTTGGCTTGCGTGAGTATTCCCCTTGCCAGTCATAGTGTGTGGTTATATTTGCAATATGGTTATCACATAAAACGCTTATGTATTAAGCTCAGCAAACACTAAAATACTATTACAAGTTGACAAAATGGGAAGCTCACGAGATAAAAGCAAATAAACAAAAAATCTGAAACCGTCAATCTTAAATTTTTGGATGAAAGACCTGACCATTTAAGCAGACCATCTAAGACAGCATATAAAAAGCCAAATTAACCACGATAAAACAGGACTAAGTAAAGTCATCTGCAAGTTGTTTTCCTCAAAATGTATGGCTTTGATTTCAAAACTGCTGTACTCTGAAATGGCTTTGGGAATTGAGGTTTGTAACTTTAATAGTATATGCTTGTGCACCAAGAAAAACATCAATCATGAAATCATTGCTAATTCATGCATTTATAGCACAAAACAAAAGCTTTTAACTAGTCAAGTACTTTTTATCTATAGTAGGCTGTTTTGCAAAACTCAGCATAGAGATAAACTCCCATCACATTAAAATTTCCAGCCGGTACATGCATGAAGAAGCAGGTGCTAAAAAACCCTAGCCTGCTTATTTTCTCTCTGTGTAGTTAACAGAAGGCTTGAGTGATGAGTTTAATTCCCATCAGTGCACACTGGTGCTCAGTGAGTTGAAATTATATGCTTGAGTGGTCTTATCATTATTTACCTCTAAGGAGTTGATCTCCGGTGGTCAGTATCTTTTGCACTCTTCAGACTGGCAAAGGGCTATTCCATTATGTTCCGAATAAGCCACTTCCAGTCCTGCTTTTACACACCAGCCTGTAATTTTCAAACAATCCTGATGACTTTGATTAGCTAGTTTAGGTGTGATTGAATATGGTTGGAGCTATAGTCTGCTTGAATACTACAATGATTGAACAACAATCATAAATCACATTATGATAATATTGTATTTGACATATTTTTGTATGAATTTTTCTGTATGTAATTGATAGATTTTGTACATATTACTAATTCTAGTATACATATAAATGGTTTTTTTTAAAGACTGCGTATAGCCCATGACTTGCCATGGCCCAAATGCACATGATGAATCCAATGAAGAATCTCTCAGATATCATTCTGGCAGAACACAGAACATAAGTCAAGTGAAGTCAAGTCAAGTCAAGTCACCTTTATTTGTATTGTGCTTTATACAATACTGATTATGTCAAAGCAGTTCAGTCGAGGGGCCAGTTCTCCTCTGGCCAGACAAAGCCAGCATGGCATGGTTTAATTCCAGGCTGCAACAAGGGTCAAACTGTGCAGAGGACTTGTCTGGTTCCCGTGGTTTTGTGCAGATGGTTGTCAAGGTGACAAAGAACAAATTGTAATAAATAGTCCACTAAAGCCGAGTGTAGGCAAACCCAAGTGCAGCTTTATTAAATCCAAACATGAGCTGATACAAAAATAAACAAAGGCTTGACTTGGCTTGACTTGACTTGGTAAAAACAAACTTACATGTGAACAAGAAACACACCAACAGTGGTTACACGAACAAAGCTAGACAAGACACAATGGCAACATGAGGGATATACAGTGGGTACGGAAAGTATTCAGACCCCCTTAAATTTTTCACTCTTTGTTACGTATATATATATAAAAACAAAAGAGGTCACATGTCATAATCCAACCAACGAAAACATGACACATAACTAAAACAACAAATCACATCATGACACATTGATTAAGGGAGCACTTGGCAAGATACATGAGGACAAGGGAATTACATGACAAACAAGGAAACATAAACATGACTAAACTACAAAATTAAAGACATGAAAACATGAACAAGAAACAAAAACCAAAAACAGATATGACAGATCCCCGCCTCTATGGGCGGCTCACGATGCCCAAACAGTACACCCACCCCAAAACACAAACAAAAAAGTCCAGGAGGATGATGGAGCAGAGGCAGTCTAGGGGGAAGGAAGGAGTGCCAGGCCCGTGAAGCGGGATATGACCTGGAATATGGAGCAAGGGCAGACCTGCGCAGCAGAGGCAGGCCTGAACCATGGAACAGTGGCGGGCCTTGACTGAGGAGCAGTGGGCCAGACCATGGGCCATGGAGAAGTGGTGGACTTTGATCATGGAGCAATGACAGAAACCGGGGACTGTGGAGCAGAGGTGGGCCTGGACCATGGAGTAGTGGAGGACCTGGTCCGTGGAGCAGTGGCTGAGACCCCCCCCCATTCTGGAGATAGGTGTTAGTAGAGCAGGAAGGAAACCAGGGAAAAGAGCAAGGCAGAGACTGACGACCACAGGGGATGGACAGCAGCGGGACTGAGAATCCCCACGGTATAGCAGATGACCACCAGGGTGGAGCCAATGGAGCAGGTGACCAGAATGTAGCAGATGACCACCACAGGTCAGGAGGCCATGGCAGAGCAGAGACATGAACGGACTACCTGGCCATGATAGAACAGGCAGACGGTTTGTGAGCGGCCTCCATGGCCGCGACATGACAGGCAGAATATCCTTGAAAGGCCTCAGCGGCCATAGCATGACAGGCATAGTCGCGACATGACAGGCAGGGTATTCAGAGACAACCTCCATAGACATGACAGGATAGGCAAGAGGTTCAAGGACAACTTCTCAGCCGTGTTTGGACAGGCTGAGAGCCCAGAGACAGCCTCCTTGGCCATGATATGGCAGACTGTGAGTTCAGAGACAGCCTCCTCAGCCATGACAGGACTGGCAGAGGGTTCACGTATAACCACTGTGGTCAAACCAGGACAGACAGGAAACTCACAGGTTTGTGCCAACACAGGACTGAGCTCTAGGGCTTGATCGGGCTCTGGAACAAATCCATGGACTCATCTAGGTATCCTTATGAATAAATTTGTATGGTGGCAGTGGCGTGATAAGGCTCTGGAGTGGCTGCCATCTTGGCTGTAGGCTCTGGCATGGCAGCCATGACGGGTCGATATTTGGGCTGCCCCCTAATACTCAACTAACGTTTAGTCGATGAGAAAAAGCCTTTTCTCACCAAAATTGTTGACCAAAATTTTATTATTTTTTTTTTTTTTTTTTAATAAAAAAAAAAAAATCCTCAGGAAGTGGTGAGATTACGCAGTCTGTGATGGACAGATCGTTAATGGCTGGATTTTGTGGTAATACAGTACATCATAGGGTTTTCAACCTGCTCCTGGGGACCCACCGTCCTGCAAAGTTTAGTTCCAACCTGCTTCAGTAAACCTGGTCTGTGACTTTTCAAGTGATCCTGAAGACCTTGATTAGCTGGTTCAGGTATGTTTGATTAGGGTTGAAGCTAAAATCTGCAGGACAGTGTGTCCCCAGGAGCAGAGTTGAAGACCTAGGGCAGTTTTTTTAATCCATATGCTCTCCTATCATTAATCGACCTCAAATATGGCTTATCATCTGAAATATATTAGTAGCAACTTTACATGGCCGCTCAATCTAATGTTAAGCTAGAAAAATGTGCACTATTCAAGTGTCTGAACAGCAGTGTTGGGGAGTAACTAGTTACATGTAACGGCATTACATAATTTAATTACAAAATAAAAATAATCAGTTTCAGTTACAGTTACTAAGGAAAAATGTGTAATTAAATTACAGTTACTTATGAAAATGTTAACAATTACAAAGGGGATTACATTTGAATATTTACACACATACACATACAGATTTAATTTATTTTTCCCCAAATTGCACTGACTACTCTGAGACATACGGTCCTATAATTTCCGCGTTTCGGAAAACACAGACTGGTTCGTATAATCCAGTCATAAAAACGGAATTCCTATAGCCTAACGTGGACTGAATATTCCACATTTTGGACGAATAAATCAAAAGTAGGTCAGTACACTTGAATCAAAACGCGATATGGACTAGTAGTGTCTGTGAATATTAAGCCGCAAAAATACAATATATGAATCCTGCACATTCTGCATGTCTGTGGAAATGAGGCGCAGACTGGCCATTGGGAGAATCGGGACAATTCCCGGTGGCCTGGCAGCCGATTTGGCCCGCTATTTTAATATTATTATTGTATAATTGCCTGCCAAATGTACTAAAGAGATTATTTCCGAATTCGCCATTCGATAATTAAATCTCTAATAAATAATGAATCGGTTAGTCGTGGCAATGCTTCGGCTTGCGCGCTCTCCATCAAACATTTTGGATCAGAGTAATCAATGCGAGAGAGAGAATGGAGTGGACTGTGGAAGCGCACAGGTGGAGCAGAGAAGCTAAACTACTGTTCAGGGTTTCAAGTGCATGTCAGTTTCATCTGTAAATATGCTATTGTATTTTTGTCCTTGTTTACTTAAGCAGCAGCAGCCAATTGCTCATCAGTCATCACTCAAAATACTGTATAAAGGACATCATTATTATCTATTAAAACTGTTTTGTTAAATCTTGAGTATTAAAGTCATGAGAGAGATAGATATCAGGGCAAAATAAAGAGACTGAAAAGAAAAATGGAAGTGAAGGTGCAGTTCATGAGAGAACTTTTAATTATTTTGCATGTCCCCAACCTAAGGATTTAATAATTTTTTATGTGAGGTCCATACAAAAAATAGGGTTATCCATGTTTCAGAATTTGTTGTGGGTGTATGAGTGTGAGATTTCCTGGCCTTTGGGGGTTGGTGTTGAAATTTTTCCCAGTCCGCCCTCGTGGAAATTAATGGCGGAGACATGCGGTTTTATTTACTACACATAGGCCTACTGAAGCTCACGGTGTTTTCAGCCTCTTCCGCCTCAATATATGAGTACATGAACACATAAACATAATCTCTAGAACTGCTCTGAGTCACTTCATGAGTATTTTACTTATTTTGAGAAAACTATCGTCATATATCATATACAAAGAGACACCAATGTTTCAGGAGTTTAGTACACAGAATAGGACACATGCTTATTAGATAACCGTATTTGAGTTGATGTATCTGCTTTTATTTATTATTACTTTTTAATTAACAATTTTTTTTCCAAACCATTGTTAGATGCAGTGTTTCCTGCAAATTATTACAGTTGCAACTAAACAGTCGTAGAAATTTTGAAAAGTAATCAGTTTAATACTTACTTTAATAAAGTAATTGAAAAAGTACACTACTAATTAATTTTAAATAGGTAAATTGTTAATCTTTACATTTCCAAAGTAACCTTTCCTAACACTGATGAAACAGTAGCAAACGATCACAGCATGACAGGATGGAGGCGCTGGTGCAGTCACTTGCTCTTAAAATACTCCATCATTTTTGGTCATACAGATAAGAGTAATACATCTTTCGAATCTGTAAAGCCTCAACATTTATTTGTGTGCACTCACTATTACAAACAGGATGCACTTTCTGCCATCTTGACCTCTGTGAACTTGAGCGCGAAACTCTGTGTATGCTTGCCTTACAGATATGAAAATTTATCTATAGAGAGTGAAATGTCTACTTCAAATGAACCAATTCAAATGGGAAACAAATATACTCAGATTATGTAATCCGTATGAAACATGCATACAGGCGCATCACTACTGTGGAGATGACGAGTCAGTGTCGCCGAATTCATCTCTCAAGCCGAAAACACCATAGTCTATCAATAGATTATTAAAATGTTAATGGAGTTTAATCTTATACATTCATCATCATTACTTCTGCCGGTGTGCTGTGGCAAGTCTTTATTTGTGTGCTTGAGCGCTTCTTAGGCTATGTAGGCAATTAAAGGCTCATTAGCATGATTTAAATGGTTTATTAATAAACATGCGATTAGTCAACTAATGCTTAAAACTACTAGTCGACCAGAAAAATCTTCAGTCGAGGGCAGCCCTAGTGTTTTTGATACTCTGGATTGGGGCCATGTTGTGACAAGACTCGGGCATGGGTGGCCATGATGTGGGGGGGGCTATTATAGAGTGGCAGCCATGTGGGCTCACACCCCGAGGCTATGGGTGGTGGCCCAGGAAGTCCCTGCCCCGAGTGGCTCGGGCGTACCACCCCGCAATCTTGGGCTCGGAGATAAGGGCAGTGAACCCGACATGCGTGAAAAAGGCTTTGGCTTGGCAGGCATCCGAGCGTGAGAACAGGGATGGGTCGTGCGCATCTGTGAGCGACCAAAGGCCACTAATGAACGAATTCGGGGGAGCATGAGCGAACAACCGACGAGATGAGTATAGCACACGGATATATAAGTAGTTCTTCAGTTTGCTTCTCAAGGAAGCGAGGAAAATGAGGGAGAGAGAAGGAGGCTGCAACAAACAATAGACATTAGTAATAGTATTGAGCAAGGGTAAAATAGTACTTTTCCTCCGGTCATCCTTAAGACGAACCTTTCCAGGCTTATAGGAAGCGATGAAACGGGTAATTTAACCTCATAACAAAAAATGCCCAGAAGATCCAGCCATTAAGCCACCAAATGATACACTACACAAAGAAGTCCGACCACCATAGTCTCCAGTATACTAATGCTTACCTTGCAAATGGCCAAATCAAAGAAATTGCTGGGGCCATTATAACGGTCTAAATTCCTGTAAAAAATTGTCCAATGAAGGTGATACGTGTAGACAGAAACCAAGTGACAGCTTTATTAAATCCAAACTGAGAAGATACAAAAATAAAACCAAGGACTTGGCAACAAAACCAAACTTAAACAATGAATAAGAACTCCCCACAGTGGTACACAAACAAAGCTAGACAAGAAACATGGCACCATGCAGGGCTATATAATATCAAACGAAAGGGGTTACATGACCATATTTCCAACAATGAACACATGACCGACATAACGAAAGACAACCAATCACAACATGACACATTGATTAAGGGAGCACATTGCAAGATACATGAGGGCAAGGGAATTACATGACAAACAAGGAAACATAACCATGACTAAACCACAAAATAAAAGACATGAAAACATGAAACAAAACCCAAAACATATAAACAAAGCAGAATGACCCAAACAAACACAGCAACTACACACGTATTACAGCATGATGTCACATGCACGATTGAACATCTTCCTCTGTTCTTAACCCTCTTAGTGCCAAAGTCGCAAAATTGCGACAAGACGTCGTACTTAATCAGATAGGCTGTAGATCCTAATATGGTGTAGTATCTCATTTGTATTCCCTACCACTAAATGACGGACATGTAGTACTTCGATTCTGGACCAAAATTGCATCACTTTCCTATTCAAAGTGTTCGAGGAAAGAGCAGAGCAATTGATCGTGTGAGCTAACTGAGTGTCAATTGAGCAGAAGCAGGCCGTTCATGTTAGCGTGCGGGGAGCGTGAGATTTGTGAGAGGAAACTCGTCCCAAAAGCTAATAAAAGTTGTACCGTGAGATGTGTTGCAAATGTTTTACATTCGGCCGATTTTCTGACTTGAAGGGGAATATTTACCCTTTCAGATCGGTCGCTCTAATGTGATGCGGCTTTCTCCCGGTCACATCTTGCAGCGCCATGGTCCGCCGTGCAAGGCTAGCTATCGGCGAGTGTTCACAAAGCACAACCAAGTATAATTTCGACCTTTGCCCCCAACAGAGATGGGGTGCAGGGCAATACCTATTATTTCCTGAATATTACTGATTAACTGATCAAAAAGTAGGCTACTGTTTAAATGTGTTTTACTACTATATAGTAAAGTAATATAGTAATAATTTAGTACTTTCTCCTGTTTTATTGTTGGGTTCCTCTTTTCTGATCATTTGGAATGAGGATTAAAAAGACAAAAAAACTAAAACATGCAAATAAGTTCAAACATCAATTCAATATCTACTATTTCCTGAATATTATGACATTCAGGAGGGCCGCCCCCTGATGACGTCATAATATGCCAATTAGATGAGTATATTTACACCCAACATAAACTTTCGGTCATGCCCAACATCATTTTTCTAATTTACATTAGATCTCTATCTTTAAGCCCTATCAAGCCACAAGCTTTTGAAATCTTGATGTCAAAATCCAGCACAATTTAAAAAAACAAACCGCAGAGGCCCAGCGCTCTCTAAGGGGGTTAATCACTATAAAGGCAAGGCAAGGCAAGTTTATTTATGTAGAACATTTCATACATAATGGTAATTCAAAGGGCTTTACATAAAATAAAATAAAAACATTAATCACAACAATAACAACACTCGGAAGTAATATGAAACTTTTGAGACAGGATTTGTAAGCAAAAAAATGTAGTTAGACGAGATTCCTCAGGCCGCCAGACGAGCCTAAAGATGCGAAGGTATAAGAACACCGATTATACATATAATATAAGTGCGTAATCGCGTCCCTTCGGAAAGTGCACAGTGTTCATTCAATAAATGTGCAGCTAAATAGATGAGTTTTGAGTCTGCATTTAAAAGTGACTAATGTTTTAGCACATCTGATCTCTTCTGGAAGCTTGTTCCGCGCGGATACGCTGGACGGTGGCATAATAGCTAAAAGCACATTCCCCTTGTTTTGTGAGAACCCTTGGCATTTCTAACTGACTCAATCCTAATGATCTGAGAGGTCTGTTAAGCTAGCGGTTTATATTCACCACATGTTGAGCATTTATGTCGCTCTTATATTTAGGTCCTAGGCGACCCATAAGTATTTAAAATCAAGATCCTAGACTATAACTGGAAGCATGGAGAATGTAGGAACCTGAGGAGGAACTGGATGATAATTTTGGAAAATATGCTCAGATTTTCCACTCGGCTTTAGTCAGAATCTTGCGGGCAGCCAGCAGCTCTTCTGGATGAGCTGCAGCTGTCTAAAGGTCTTCTTGGGAAGGCCGGTGAGGAGACATTACAATAGTCCACCCTGCTGGTGATAAAAGGCATGAACAAGTTTCTCCAAGTCTTGACTGGAAACAAAACCTCTAATTCTTGCAATGTTTTTGAGATGATAGTATGCTGATTTAGTTACAGCTTTGACATGACTACTGAAACTAAGGTCTGTCTCCAGAATCACACCAAGATTCCTGACTTGATTTTTAGTTGATAGACCTAGAGTCAAGTTATGCATTCACCTTGAGAACTTCATCTTTGTTTCCAAATGCAATGACTTCGGTTTTTTCTTTGTTTAACTGAAGAAAGTTCTCGCACATCCAACTGTTAATTTCATCAATGCATTGGCAGAGGGAGTCAATGGGGCTGTAGTCATTTGGAGATAAGGCTAGGTAAATCTGGGTATCATCTGCATAGCTGTGATAGGCAATTTGGTTCTTTCTCATTATTTGACTTAGTGGGAGCATATACAGGCTAAACAAGAGCGGTGCAAGAATTGAGCCTTGTGGGACTCCGCATGTCATGGATGTCCACTTAGACTTATGCTCTCCTATACTCACATAATAACCTCTCCCTTCTAAGTATGACCTGAACCATTTAATTACCATGCCAGAAAGCCCGACCAAGTTTTCCAGTCTCTCTAGTAGTATGTTATGATCGACAGTATCAAACGCAGCACTGAGATCTAGTAGTACCAGCACTGATATTTTGCCAGATTCTGAATTTAAGCGAATATCATTTATAAACATTTATAAACATATCATTTATAAACATCCCTAATGATCCCTGGATGTCCAGTGGCAATGAATTTCATTGCATCAAAACATACGTAGGGCTAGAGATGGAGGGGAGGAGAAGGGATGCTAGAGAAACGTCACTGAAGGCTAAGTTAGATTAATTAGATGAACAAGCTCATCTTGAACTTACGTATGAATTTTATATATTGTTGCCATTGTGTCAGATGGATACTTGCACTGTTTACACAAGTCCACATCATGTGGACAACCAAGTGAGGATGGGTTACCCTGAGGAAAAACAAGGAACAGCCCCTGGAAAGGGTGATGGTGGAAATGCGTATCAAGGGCCATCGAGTACCCTCTTCACTTGGTTGTGAATCTGTCCCAAGACTTCATCCTCTCTTGCTTGGCACAAATTAGAAACAGACCCTACTTGATGTGTATACATGGGGACACTAGACTTGTGCAGGCAGTGTGTGGCGAGGGGGGCGTGGTTTAGCGGGGTTTGCAGCGGGAGGGAGCGGTCGGAGACGAGCGGTGAGTAAGTAGGTCAAGTGCAGAATGACATTCACCTGCTTCTACTTACAGTGATTGTCGTGGGGAGACCGTAAAAGGCCACGGCGGATCAGAAGTGGGGAGAGAGACCGACTGAGGACTCGTGGCCTAAGTGGACGGGAATACAGCCAACGTGCTCTGAGTTTGTTATTTGATGTCTGTGATCACGCCTATGCTTATAGTTTTGGAGAACCAAATAAAATTCAACGAGCCTCAGTTACGCCGACTCCGACTTCTTCCTTTCCCCTAAACAAACTTTATCACACTGGTGCCGAAACCCGGGAGGGAAGAAGCATGGCCGCCGCTACCATGCAGTCACCGCCAACTTCGCCGTTTGCGGAAGTGATTCAGTCGCTCGCGGGCCCTTTTCCCAGGTCCCTTTTCCAGGTTCCCTTCTTCCCCGAGTTCCACCCCGGGGACGGGGTGGACTGATCCTGGAGACTACTGCCGCCCCGAGAGTGCCCCCCAGGGGGGCGGGGCTGGCCAGCGCAGGCGCCGTTGCAATGCCGCTCTCTCCGTTCTCCCTACGCCAGTCCCTTAACCCACTTCCTGCCACTAGGGCGGCGGGGAAGCCTGGGCCGGCCTGTTGGTGTTGCGGGGACCCAGGGCATTTTATTGATCGTGTCCGGTGATTGAGGTGGGGACACTGATCCAGGTCCCGGACGACCCACAAGCTGCCCCCGAGCAAGTTGGCCTGTACCAAATACCTGTGAGTATTAAGGAGGGTACCTATCTGGCTTTGGTGGATTCGGGTTGTAACCAGACCTCGATCCACCAAAGTCTGATTCAGCTCGGGGCATGGGATAAAAGCCGTGTGGTTCCGGTACGGTGTGTGCACGGGGATGTGGTAAAGTATCCTGTAATGCCCGCGGTTATTCAATTTCGGCGGAAAAAGCATAGTGTAGAGGTTGCAGTTAACCCGCACCTCTGACATCCGCTGATTTTGGGGACAAATTGGCCAGCGTTTAGTCAATTAATGTAGTATTTGTGTGTGGATGTCTCTTGTGGAGAAAGAAAGCTGGGGAGCACGGTGGACGTGCAGGTGGGAGTGGCTGAACCGGGACTGCGGGATTCTGAGCCAGGGGAACGGAGCGCGGATGAGAGGCTAACCCTCGCTGAGCGTGATGATCAGTCGGCACGCGGGCATCGGTTTGCATTAGTGCTGGTGGACTATGCAACCCGATACCCAGAGGCAGTAGCGCTTTGCAGCATTTCAGCGAAAAGTGTAGGGGAGTACTCCAGAAGTACTCTTGTGTTCACGGAAACATGGCTCAACAACAGCGTTCCGGACTGCGCTATTCATCTCGATCAGCTGACATGCTATCGAGCGGACAGAGCTTGCGTCGAGGGAGGTAAGACCCGCGGCGGAGGGCTTTGTGTTTACATCAATGATGCGTGGTGCCGCGATGCTGTTGTGGTCTGCAAACACTGCTCACCCCTCGTGGAGTTTATGATTATTAAGTGCCGGCCATTCTATCTACCGAGGGAATATACAGCCATACTGCTCGTTGCTGTATACATCCCTCCCAGCTCCAACAACAGCAACAGGAGCGAGGCACTAAATGAACTGTACCAGCACATCAGTGAGCAGCAGACAGCCCACCCCGATGCTTTTCTCATCTTGGCTGGGGATTTCAACCACGCAGAGTGTGTTCCCAAAAATACACCAACACATAGACTTTCCAACACGGGGAAACAACACTCTGGACTTTGTTTACACCGCACAGAGAGGAGATTACAAGGCCCTCCCCCTCCCCCACCTCGGTGCCTCAGACCACATCACTATCATGCTATTGCCTGCATACAGACCGCTTGTTAAAGTCACCAAACCAGTTCATAAACAGATACAAGTGTGGCCGGAAGGGTCGTCAGAGGCTCTTCAAGACTGTTTTAACACCACTGACTGGAATATGTTTAAGCAGGCTGCCACATACAATAACACCACAGACCTCCAGGAGTACTCAGAGACTGTCACTGCCTACATCACCAAGTGCATTGATGATGTAACAGTCACAAAGACCATCACTGTCCAGGCCAACCAGAAGCCGTGGCTAACAGGGAGGTCTACGGACTCCTGAAGACACGGAACGCTGCCTTCAGAGCTGGAGATGAGGTGGGCTTGAAGACAGCTAGGGCCAACCTTTCCCACAGCATCAGGAAGGCAAAAAGTCAGTACCCCAGGAGGATAGCCCATCATTTCAGCAACAGCAGAGACACTCGGAGCCTGTGGCAGGGGATACAGACCATTACGGACTACAAGCCCCCACCACGCACCTGTGACAGCACCATCTCTCTGCTGAACGAACTGAACATCTTCTTTGCTCGCTTTGAGGCACAAAACAGCACCACTGCACAGAAGACTCCACCTCCTCCAGGCGACCAGGTGATGACGCTGTCCCCAAACAGCATGAGGAGATCCCTCAGCAGGATCAAAACACGCAAAGCTCCGGGTTCTGACAACATTCCTGGGCATGCACTGAGAGACTGTGCAGTGGAACTCAATGATGTCTTCACAGACATTTTCAACATCCCGCTAAGTCAGGCTGTTGTCCCCACAAGCTTCAAAGCTACCACCATCATTCCAGTCCCGAAGAAGTTGTCTCCATCCTGCTTCAATGACTACCATCAAGTTGCACTTACTCCTATTCTCATGAAGTGCTTTGAAAGGCTAGTCATGCACCACATCAAGTCTGCCCTCCCCACCTCCCTGGACCCCCTCCAGTTTGCATCGTTTTTTTCGTTTTTCATTGGTGTATGATTTTATTTTATAATTTATTAATGATATTTTTTTTTTTGGTCCAAACGCTCGACCGATGACGCAATCGCCACTACCCTCCACTCAGCACTCAAACACCTGGACAAAAAAGACTCATACGACAGAATGCTGTTCATAGACTTCAGTTAAGCATTCAACACAAACATCCCTCAACAGCTCATTCACAAACAAACTGGTCCAGCTGGGGCTCAACAATTCTCTGTGCAACTGGCTATTGGTCTTCCTGACTAGGAGACCTCAGGCAGTACGGGTCGGCAGCAACACATCCAGAACCATCACACTGAACACTGGGGCCCCCAAGGATGTGTGCTGAGCCCCCTCCTCTTCACTCTGATGACCCACGACTGCACACCGTCACACAACTCCAACCTCCTTATCAAGTTGGCGGATGACACGACTGTAGTGGGTCTCATTAGCAACAGAGATGAGACAAAATACAGGAGCGAGGTGAGCCGCCTGGCAGGGTGGTGCAGAAGCAATAATTGCTCTCTGAATGTGGAGAAGATGAAGGACATTGTTGTTGACTTCAGGAGAGTGCGCACACAGCATGCTCCTCTGACCGTCAATGGTGTGACTGTGGAGAGGGTGAGCAGCACAAAGTTCCTGGGTGTGCACATCACAGAAAATCTCTCCTGGACTGACAACACCGCAACACTGACCAAGAAAGCACAGCAGCGTCTCTAATTCCTCCACAAACTGAGAAGAGCCAGATCCCCGGCCCCCATCATGTGCACCTTCCACAGAGGCACCATCGAGAGCATCCTGAACAGCTGCATCACTGTGTGATATGGCGCCTACAACGCATCCTGCCGCAAGTCACTTCAACGCATAGTAAGAGCAGCTGAGAAGATCGTTGGTGCCACTCTCCCCTCCCTTCAGGACATCTACAACACCCGTCTCACCCGCAAAACCCTCTGCATTGCAGGTGATCCCACCAACCCAACACACAGCTTCTTCAGTCTGCCGCCATCAGGGAGGAGACTGCGGAGTCGCCAGGCCAGGACCAGCAGACTGAAGGAAAGCTCCATCCATCAGGCTGTCAGGAAGCTGAAATCCCTCCCGACCTTGCCCCCCCTCCCCTCTTTTGCCCACGCACCTCTGAACTCTGACCCTCTGACGGACTCTTCCACTCCCCCCTCCCTAATACACACACACGCTGTCACTTTAATCAGTTTGAATAAGCTCTTTTGCACTACAAATAAATTTTTTTTGCGCTACAATCATTATATCTGCACTGTTGGTTACTTTACTGGTTTGCACTCTATCTGCCATATGCCTTGTGCTTTATATATATATTTTAACATTTTACCTTATTTGTATATTTGTACAGTTGTATTTGTATTTAATCTGTATTAGGTTATAGGTATGCACCAAGGGTCTGAGAGAGTACGCAATTTCACAATTCTCTTGTGCAGTCCTGTCATGATGGAAGGAATTGACAATAAAGCAGACGTGAATTGAACTTGAACCCATGATTTGGGGGCATGGTTAGCAGGGAGTTTGCAGTGGGAGGGACGCGGGTCGAAGACGAAACGGTGGAGTAAAGTGTGACATGTGTGTGTAAAATGGTGGACCCAATGTGATTTTGCTGCAGCCTGGAATTGAACTGCTGTTTTTGTCTGGTCAGAGGAGAACTGGCCCCAGACTGAGCCTGGTTTCTCCCAAGGTTTGTTCTCCATTCTGTCACCGATGGATTTTCGGTTCCTTGCCGCTGGCGCCTCTGGCTTGCTTAGTTGGGGACAATTAATATCCAGCGATATCGTCGACTAATTGCAAAAACGATATGATTAAAACTAACTGAGCTGGAGGATACATCACTGGGAATTGAATGATGAACTGTTTCTTTAACTGACCAAAAAAAGGAGTGTTTACGGTTGTCGGTTTTGCAGCTTGACACACTATTTTCTTATTAAGCTGTTCAGTTGCTTTGACCAAATTGATTGTTAAAAGGCGTTATATAAAATAATAGGTGAATTGACTTGACTTAGTAGGTCAAGGCACCAGAATGGCATTACCCTGCTTCTACTTACAGCGGGCACCCCTTGAGTGCGAGACGGGGCTCTGGATGAGCGTAAAGGACCACGGCGGATCGAAGTGGGGAGACGAGACCAATCCGACTGAGGATAGCACTCGTGGACCCCTAAGTGGCGGAATACAGCCAACTTGCCTCTGAGTTATGATTATTTGATGCGTGTGATCAGCCTATAGCTTCTGAGTTTTGTTGAAACCGAAACAAAAGAAAAATTCCACGAAGCATCAGTCACGCCGACTCAGACTCTTATTTTCCCCTAAATGAACGTTTGACAAAATAACACGAGGTCGCCAAGTCCACATCCATCTCAGCCAGGGGCCTTGGGGAAGTGGGAATGTATAGGTACCCCTCACTTAGGGTTTGGACTGGCCGGTTTTGGAACCAAGTGGCCTCTGAGACCTGAACAAGTAAGACATCCGAGTTGAGGGAAGAATGAAATAGAAACACAATCCACTGCGCTCGCCTGGTACCTCTTATTTCGTGTGGCAACTTATCAGGGTGAAGAAAAACAACTGTTGGTTATATTCCCCAAAGTGGAGGGGATGGTCAGAACTCTGTTCATCCACTTGGTGAGCAGGGAAGATTAATCTGCTGCAATCTGGAAAGGTCCTGGCAGAAACAATGCAAGGGACTGGGACCAACGTGAGGAAATTGCCACACCAGAAGTAATGCTGAGGCCATATGCAAAGTACCTGGGTTCTGATTTGGTAGGGGAATTAAACAATACCTTTGAGAAAACGAGAAAACAGAAAAGCAATGACAAAGTTCTTAGCACTGCAATCAAAAACTTTGTTTGTTTGCCAGTCAATAATTGTGGTAGCATGAGTTCAGATTTGCTCACCCCTATATGCCATTTAAAAACTGTGGGCTAAGTTGTTCCTGGTGCGTAACCCCATATCTGAATTTGATTTTTGTATAATACAGCTGTGGTTTGAACGTGTGAACAGTGACCTGATTAGCTTAATCAGTGCCTCATACGTCGCAACACAGTCACAGCACTTTTCAAAACAATAACCATGCAGCAAAAGTCCCACTAGTGTCATTTAGTGGTTTATACAGTGGAAGTTCTCACTAAATGAATACAAAAACAAACAGGCTACTGGAAATTTGATCAGACCAGAAAGCAAAAAGTGCAAGTATGAGTTTGTAATGCACTATGCAGAATTATTTGCCTGGTGCCAGAAGAAACTCTACAAATAAGAATATTGTGAAGCCATACAACTAGGGATACCTAATTGGCTAAGTTTTGGGGCAGAATTTTACAAGACCTCTATAAAATATTCAGTCTTGGTTTGCAGAGACATCGAAATTATTTATGCCTGCAAAATGAAAAATCTGGGAAATTCTACAGGCCAGCTGCAGAGGCTTTGGGCATTTTATTTTCCACTCATCTAAAAGCATGTGCTTAATTATTAATGGCCCAAATTGTCATCCAGGCTTTGTCTGATCATGTGAAGGGCAACAAAGTGACACTGGTGGTAGCTGAAGCAGTTTCCAACACTTATCATAATGACTGTGAGGCTTTAGAGCAGATGTGACCTTTGTGTTGGGGATATTTGGTTGAAGGTTCACTATATTATGGGAACAAATATTAATAATATGAATGGCCTTGTTTAGCCCTAATATTTCAGCACTTTTTTTAAGCACCAGGGGTCCCATGTTTTGAAACATTTCTCTGTTTTGATGAATATCTGCGTAATATTAGTAATACTCTCTCCCTAAAGAACCACAACCACAGAGAATTGCTTGCTACTTGCTTTCAAGCATCCATTTTCTTTGAACATGCCAACATGGTCAAACAATGGCAGATGACATTTAAATGTATATTTCATCTGTACTTCAAAGAGGCTGCCAGTGACATTTGGTGACTTTTTATTTTACTTTTTGGCTTCAAATCCAGTAGAGTGAATTAATCAAAATTCCATGTTGGTTGGTTTATTTATTTTAATTAATTATAAGGGGGATTTCAGTCCATAATATTTGCTTCTTAACTAAACAGTCCGCTATATGTGGTATTGGATCTGAAAAAGTCAGGATCCACTTTTGACTGCTTATGTGCATTAAGAGCATGAACAACGTCATTTACATATTTAGCAGAATCCTTTTATCCAAAGCGACGTACAACGCATTAATGCATTCAAGATACAGATCAATTCATGCAATCACTGAGAATCAAACCCATGGCCATACTAATGCTCTACTGTTTGCTTTACAGAAATGCTGCAATTTGAACTAGACTTCAAAGTCCTTGTGGGTTAATAAAAAATATTTTGTTCATACACTGCATGCGACATGGCTGCTAAGCTTTCTGCTACCAGCTTTGGTGAAAAATGCTAAATCCATTAGGTTTAATACCATAACACAACCCTTTCCAATTAAGGAACAGATAAATGGTCAGTGGCTCTATTTTGCTGACGAGGAGACCCTCTGATAGGATTCAAAACCTATAGATCACAAGATCAATTTTTGTTTGTTTTGGATTGGGCTGAAATATGTAGGTGTGTTATATTATCAACAGGAACAGAGGACAGAGGGACATTTGCCCTGTTAGTGTGTTATATTTTAGTCTCCCCATCATATATAATGAATGGATTCAGATGGTAAACGACAAAGTCCAGCCCACTTACGCTTCTTTACCCCGAACAGATGGAGCCTAAAGACATGCATGTCTATGAATTATAGGTGGAAAGTGTTTGTGTCTCTGTGTGTGTGCTTGTCATGAAAAATTATGTTTAGTTTAGGTTATTTGTTGCTGATCACAAACATTTCTAGTCCTGTCTATGACTTCTGTTTTGTTTTCATGCTCAGAAATATCACTCTCCATGTCAGCATTTAATAAGTGATATCTCTGCTGCAAAATTTACATAAATGCAATGGATACAGTTTTATTGAGGTGGAAAATAAGATGCACATTATTCATGACTCTGGCTGTTTTCTGTGTGCCTACAAGGAGTGTAAAGCAGAAATAAACACTTTATAAATATATAAATACATAAATTATGTCTCTTATGGTATTGGTGAAAGGCTTTTTGTTCTAACATGTAAGTACTCAGGACAAGCAATTCTAGCTCACTGTCTTAAAAAAAGGGAAGAATGTCAAGGAAATCAATTTATCCTAACATGCTGTTACTTATCCGGTCCATGAACTTCCGTCTGCTAGCCGTCAGAGGTCACCCTTTCCATTTTCATTGACTCTCGCACTACACACTGTTGCACATCACCCCGGACTACATATCCCATCATTCATTGCACTGATTGCACTTAACACTGATTGCACCCAGCTGTTTCATATCACTCCCTCACTATTTAACACTCACTCTGATCCCTTCCCTCTGCCGAGTATTGTATGCGCTTATCGCCCCCAGTGATAGCTACTCTACAGAGCCCTCTTTAGCTTCCTAGCCCAGCCTAGTCTTGCCTTGTCTGTTTTCTTGGTCTTTGATCTGTGCCTGTTTTCCTGGAGTTATTCCTTTAATTTCGCCCTTGTGATCCTGTTCGCCAATCGTTGACCTACGCTTGCCCTAGGACTATTCTTGTGTCTTGCCAGCCATATACCTGTTTTGCCACCCGAGATTCGACCCTAGCCTGTTGTTTCTGACCTCCTCGGCTGCTTTAATAAAACTTGCATATGGATCCGCACGTCTCACGTCTTGTCAGCCCCGTCACAGAATACTCGGCCACACAAGGATCCAGCAGCTTTTCAAGTGAACATTGGCCAGGTATGGACACTGCAAGGCTGTTGTTAGCCCTCGAGCAGGGCACATGCTCGCTCGAGGATTACATTCAAGAGTATCTGGACATTGCCTATCACTCTGATCTACCGGACTGTGTGTTAATAGATTTTTTCTGTAATGGCATTAAGCAACTGCTAAGGTCTAAGCTCATACTTGAGGGTCCGCATTCATCACTATGTGAGTTTATGGATTATGCGTTATTGACTGTTGGCTCTTTGTGGACTGTGGGTATCGCGGAGCAAGAACGTGATACCGCGTCTGTGCCTGAAATGGCGGCCACACCAGAGCGCGCTCGCATGATGGCGGCGACAGCGGAGCCCATTCGCAAAATGGCGGCCACACTAGAGCACGCTCACAAAATGGCGTGACCGCGGAGCACGCTCACAAGATGGCAGACAAAACAGCACCCCGTTATGTCACAGCTGCCCTTCACGAGTTCGGTCAAGTCACGGTTGATCATCATGAGTCAGGTCAAGTCACAGTTTATTATCATGAGTCAAATCGAGTCACAGTTGATTGTCATGGGTCAAGTCTAGTCACAGTTGATCATCATAAGTCAAGTCAAGACATAGTTGATCGTCATGAGTCAAGTCAAGTCACAACTGATCTTCACGATTCAAGTCAAGTCACAGCTGATCTTCACGAGTCAAGTCAAGTCACCGCTGATCTTCCTGAGTCAAGTCAGGTCACAGTTGATCGTCGTGAGTCAAGTCAACTCACAGCAGATCTTCGTGAGGCAAGTCAAGTCACACCTGTTCTTCATGAGCCCAGTCAAGTCACAGCTGATCTTCCTGAGTCGAGTCTAGTCACAGCTGATCTTCCTGAGTTAAGTCAAGTCACAGTTGATCTTCCTAGTCGATCTAGTAACATTGATCGTCACGATCAAATCGTCACAGTTTAATTATCATGAGTCTAGTCAGTCACAACTGATCGTATGGTCAGGTCTAGTCACCGTTTGATCGTCATGAGTCAATCAGTTACCGTTCTTATATTGAGTCGTCTATTCACAGTGATGTCCCTATCCGAGCCTCTAGTCACAGTTCGATCGTGGCATATTATCCAAGTCAGTCATAAACTGCTCTTCATAGCCCAGTCAAGTCTCTCTGATTCTCCAAAGCTCTCGTCACTCTCAGCTGTTCGTCCCAGATCCCGCTGCACGCCCTCCAGTTTACGTCATTCCAGTCTCCCGTCACATCACAGTTGACCATCCATAATCACGTTGTCCCGCATCCAGCTGAATCATCTAGAATCATGTCACTCCTGCACGGTCTGTTATCACCCAGATTCTCAAGGTCAAGCCCTTCTTTATCCTCAGTCTGGTATCCATTTGAGGATGCACCGCTGTGTTGCACGCCACAGCTGGTATCCACAACCATCACTCTAACCCTCTGTTTCATGAATTCATTCCCCGCTTCAGCAACTCCCTATTGGGTTGCTTTATGGTGTATCTGGGCCCCATACTCCATCACCGATTTGCTAGAAGCAGCGGCACCGGCTACAACATCTCCATAGGTGGCGGCTTACGCTGCAGAACCTCCCAAGGGAGTCGAGGTGTCTGCTGCTGTGCTCCCAGAGGCCATGGTGTCCGCTGCAGTCTCTTCAGAGGTGGTGGCGCATGCTGCAGAACCTCCCGAAACTGCGGTGCTCGCTTCAGCTCCTTGCGTGGTTGTGGCGCCTAGAAACGCACATTCGACCTGGCCTTTTCCGGCCAAGGAGCCGCCTATGGTTCTCGCTGCCTGTCCCTGTTCCCGGCCCTAGAGGTGCCGTTCGATGACCTTTCTCTTACCTGTTCTGTCCGCCAAGTGGCCATGCTTATGAACTCATGTATGGCCTGTTCCGGCCAAGGAGGCCGCCTATGAACTCTTTGTCTGTTCTGTTCTGGCCAAGGAGGCCGTCTTTGAACTCTCTGCTCGTCCTGTTCCGGCAAGGAGGCCGTCTATGAACTTTCTGTCTGTTCTGTTCCGGCCAAGGAGTCCGTCTATGAACTTCCTGCCTGTCCTTTTCTGGCCAAGGAGGCCGTCTATGAGCTCTCTGCCTGTTCTGTTTCCGGCCAAGGAGGCCGTCTATGAAATCTCTGCCTGTCCTGTTCCGGCCAAGGAGGACGGTTGCGAACTCCTACTCTTGTCCTGTTCCGGCCAAGGAGGCCGTCTTTGAACTCTCTGTCTGTCCTGTCACGGCTATAGAGGCCGGTTTGTGAACTCCCTGCTTGTCCTGTCACGGCTACGGAGGCCGTCTGTGAATCCTTGTCCCGTCCTATCATGGCTTCTTCGAGGCCGTTTAACGATCTCCCTGCTCGTATCGTCCACACGGCTATGGAGGCCATCGGGGAATCCTCATCCTGTCCTTTCACGGTTATGGAGGCCGTTTGTGAATTCTTTGTGCTTTGTGTCGGCCAAGGAGGTCGTTTGTGAGCTTTTGTCCTGTCCCGACCCAACCAAGGAGGCTGCCTCTGAATGCTCAGCCTTGTCTATCAACCCCAATGTTCTGTCCGTGTTGTCTGTCTCTGCTCTCTCGTTGTTACAGTTTCCGCCATGGTCTTCTGGTCGGTGTGGTTCACCGGGGGGGGGGGGGGGGTGCCTTTTCCCTCTGCTCCCACATGGTGGTCCTCTGCCCGCCGTGGTGGTCTACTGTCTGGCCCTGGTGGTCCTCTGCTCGGGCCGGGTGGTCTCGGCTCTGCCGTGTGGTCTTGCTGGCTCTGCCTGCTTTGCATGTGGCCTGCTGTCCTGACTCTGGTGGTTCTCCTGCTCCGCCGTGTGCCCTCTGCCCCCCGGGTGTCCTACTGTCTGCTCTGGTGTCCTATGCTCTGCCGGGGTGTCTCTTTCTGCCGCCGTGTGTCTGCTGCTGCTCTGGTGGTTCCCGCTCCATCCTGTTACTGCCGCTCCACCCTGGCTCTCGCTCCGCTGGTTTTCTCTGCCTCAGTTCCGTCTCTCCACTTCCATGTGACGTCTGGAAGCCCTCCTGGGGGGGGGCTCGTTACTTATCCGCCATGCACTTCCGTCTGCTAGCCATCGAGGTCACCCTTTCCATTGTTCATTGACTCTCGAACTACCACTGTTCCCCTCACCCCGGACTACATATCCCTCATTCGATTGCACTGATTGCATACCGCACTGATTGCACACCGCTGTTTCATATCACTCATTCACTATTTAACACCCAGTCTCACTCCATTCTGGCTGCCGAGTATTGTATGCGCTTATCGCCCCCAGTGATAGCTACTCTACAGAGCCCTCTTTAGCTTCCTAGCCCAGCCTAGTCTTGCCTTGTCTGTTTTCCCGGTTCCTAATCTGTGCCTGTTTTCCTGGAGTTATCCTTTTAGTCTCGCCCTTGTGATCCTGTTCGCCAACCTACGCTTACCCTAGGACTATTCTTGTGTCTTGCCCACCATATACCTGTTTGCCACCGTTCGACCCTGCCTGTGTTTCTGATCTCCTCTCTGCGTTAATAAAGCTTGCATATGGATCTGCACGTCTCACGACTTGTCAGTCCCGTCACACATGCCATGGTCCATTTCGACTTTTGCATTATTTGTTGAGAAAAAAAGTTCTTTATGGTTCCCCTTTTTATTATTTAGCATCTCTCTGGTTGATCTGCCACAAAGAACAGGTGCAGCGGCATTTTGTCTGGCAAAATAATGCTTTAAGCAAATTACTTTGAAACTCAGGAGGAGAATCTACTACAGCTTGCAAAGGTGCACAGCAGCATCTCTGATGTCTCAATCAGGTTTTATATCAAAGTAGCACAGGAACGTGTTGCATAATTGCAGCTGTCCTTGTGCCCGACTCAAAGACAAACATTTTAAGACTTTTTACATGGTGTAGGAAGAGTTTAGAATGTATTTGGCATGCCATACAGGGTGTTTTACAGTATAACATGCACAGGTCTGTCATCAAAAGCAATTATTATGAAAGTTCTGTGATCATTTACTCGCTCTAATGTAATTCCAAAACAATTCCAAAACACCTTTCTTCTGTTGAACACAGCAGGTCAAATACTGCAGAAAGTACTGGCCTCTCAAAATAAGTGAAAGCAAGGTTTCTGTAGGTTTTATGAAGGTCAGTTTAAAAATTAAGACTTTTAAAGATGAAATAAAGAACATTTAAGGACCAAATATCAATATGTTCTCTAAATGTTAATATCTAGGCAGAAAATGAGGTGTATTAGCAACTTACAACAGATCTGTATTTCTTTTTTTTAATTCATTTTATAAAAAAGCTTAACTACAATATAGAAATACCTTTTACTGCATCCTTTTCATACCTTTCATTGACAGATATTTGTTCTTGTTTTAAGCATAAAACTCACTTAATTATGATCATATTTTCAGAAAACAAGACCTCAACTATGTCTCCATGTTGATGTTCAGTATTGTCACGGGAACGACTATCTGATTTCTGCTGATTTGATATTTGTATTGAAAAACAAGACAAAAATACTGTGGAAGATATTCATTTTTTTGCAGTTTATGCAACATTTTATACCATGGCTTCATGAATCTAAGACTTTCTGCTCTGATTTGATTTCATACCTTTGGAAGGCCATAGTCTGTTGAAGCAAGATTTAAGACTTTTTGAGACATTTTAATGACCACAATCATACCCTTCTTGATAAGCTTTGAAATAAGCCGTTACAAGTCGTTGATAAGAACGTCCTGCTCAAAGCTGCCAGATCCAACAAAAATTATTTCTAGATGCAGAACTATAAACCAATATTACCATTAGTAGTAACTTATAGCTCTTCCTCTGTGTTCTGCGCCAAATTGTTCTCTACATAATCCACACCTTCTGTCCTCTGTAAACCAGAGCAACAGTACTCCAGTGTGGGGCACCCTAACTTCCACGTACCCTTAAAAGGAGGTTACATTCTTCTGTCACTATTAATACTTTTCAATATGCCAAAGCTATTGTATGGCTCGAAATATAAAGTAGCACACAAGTTTAACACTGCCATAAAATACAACTTGATGGCACAAATGACCGATACTTTATGCTTCATATAAATTGTTGCTTCAATCTTATGAGCATAATAAACAGGATTTGGATTTCATTGTCAAACTCGTATGGTCATTTTGAAAGGCCAGTTAAAAGTCATGCCAAAGTTTCTTATAAAATAGATTTTTTTTAACATGGCTCCCTCCTGGTGAGGCTTGAATATTCAACAGTGTTTACAACTGGTGGGGGAAAAAAAGCATATCTAATAGATGCTGCCTGCTGGATGTGTCTCAGAGCCCTGTTCTCACAGGACACCTTGTTGTTTTTCACATTGTCTGATTTTTGCATCTATAGGGACGAACATCTTGAAGAGTATTTCCTCTAGAGGGACACACAAATGAGAGGAGACGGTAGATGACAGTGCAGACAGGAATTCAAGGGAAAGTGTTTGCACAGAGAGAGACTGAGTCGCCAAACAAGAACAAAGGAGAAGGAAGCCACATGTGAAAGATGACTCCCTCCCTCTCTCCCTTACTCCCCAAACGTAAATATTTGTTAACCATGGCAGATAGGTGGAAGCTGAAGCAGAATTTTATATAGATCATGTCTAGTCCCATTAATTAGAGTGGAATTTCAGCTACTCTGTAGCTTTTTTTAGATCCTCATTCGGTTCCTCTCAGCTGTAATGATGATTTGTTTAGTTTGTGCATTTGTGTTGCACTGCACAAATTCTATTCCAACTTCTTTTTAGTTCACATTATCCTGTTTAGTTGAAAGGTAAAGCATGCCATTTCTGTGACACCAACTTTTCTGTCATATGTTTTGTTTCTTTGATGAAAATATCCAATAAATGTATTCAATATTTCATCATGGCATATTCACTCATTTAATTCAGACTAAAATGCCATATTTTTTGTTGGCAAAAAGAACACTATATTGATGAGAAAGTGCCAAATATTAAAACAAATATATTGCATTAATGTAACAAAATTTAACAACAACAACAACAACAAAACTGTCATTTTTACATGACTGGTTTAAAGTTGACAAACCAGTCTAATCCAATCAGGAATAGTTGGCAACTTTCTCTGTCAACTCAGGCTTTGTTTTTGAATAACTGTGTGCACATTAAAGTATAACATCCGACATCTTTGTTGAAGATAAAGAGATTGTTATGAAAAAAATATGAAGAGTTCAAACACATTTAAACAGCAAGAAGGGGACAACTAAAAGAAAACATATGGCGGTCCCACTTTATATTACATGGCCTTAACTGTAATTACATCAAAAATAAGTACAATGTACTTATTGTGTTCATATTGTATTGCAAAACACTTTTGCTGCTATTGAGGTGGGATATGGGTATGGTTAGGGACAGGTTTGGCGGTCTGGTTATAGGTTTAAGGGTGGGTTAAGGTGTAAGGGATGGGTCAACAGTGTAAATTATAAATGTAATTACAGAAATTGATTACAGATGTAATTACATGCAGGTATTTTAAAAATATAAATACAATGTAAAAACATGTATGTACACAATAAGTGTATTATACCAAATTATTCATTTAAATGTAAGTACATAATAGTTAAGGCCACTTAATATAAAGTGGGACCAAAATAATGATAGTATTCTTTTTTGACCATACCACACAGCCCTAAAAGATAATTAATGCACTAAAAATGTTTTCTAAGAAAGAAACTGTAGAAAGAATATAATTGTTTCAAATAAGCTAACCACAGTCAATAATGTGTGTTTGACCCATATGTGCTGAAGCTAAAGAGTCAATGAACACCAGTAAACGGAAATTAACTTAACAAACTCTATAAATTTGATTAAGCAGATATGTACACGACATAGAGGTAATATTGCAACTTACATCTGTACATAATAGGGATGCTCATATTGACCTTTAAATCTGTAACCAAAAGTAAGAAGTTTGGGTTCTACTTTCTACCCATACACCAAACCTGTCCCTAACCTTACCGGTATCCCACCTCAATAGCAGCAAAAGTGTTTTGCAATACAATATGAACACAATAAGTACATTGTACTTATTTTTTGATGTAAGTAAGGCAAGGCAAAGCAAGTTTATTTATATAGCATATTTCATACACAATGGTAATTCAAAGTGCTTTACATAAAAGGAAGTAAAATAATCATACCAAAATAATCACAACAATAAAAGCAAAGTATAAACTTTTTAAAATAATTTAAACAGTTAAAGATAAAAATAAATACTTTATATATAAATACAGGTGCAATCATTCCGACTATGCACATTGCTCAGTGGTCAATAATGCACAGCCTAAACTGATGAGTTTTTGAGTCCTGTATTTAGATTTGGATATTGTTTTAAAGCACATATGATCTCGTCTGTAACTGTTCCACTGCGGTGGCAAAATCTAAACGGACTCTCCCTTGTTTTGTGTGAACCCTTGTATTCTAACTGCTCATCCTAAGGATCCTGAGTGGTCTGTTATTTAAATTCATGAGCATATCTGCCATTAATCCCTATGTAACTGGAAGCCAGTGTAAGGACTTGAAGACTGGTGTGATATGCTCAGATCTTCTGGTTCTAGTCAGAATCCTGGCAGCTGTGTTCTGGATGAGCTGCAACTGTCTAATGGTCTTCTTGGAAAGGCCGGTGAGGAAACCATACAATAGTCCACCCTGCTGGTGATAAAGGCATGAACAAGTTTCTCCTAATCTTGACTGGAAACAAAACATCTCATTCTTGCGATGTTTTTGAGATGATAGTATGCTGTTTTAGTTACTGCTTTGACATGACTACTGACACTAAGGTCTGTCTCCAGAATCACACAAAGATTATTGATTTGATTTTTAGTTGTTTGACCCCTAGAATCAAGGTATGCATTCCTGCCGGCGTTGAGGGACAACGTGTCATGCTTTGGTGGTCCAAATGCACTGAGTGTACTGGGTCAGTTTTTTCCTTTTTTAACTGAAGAAAGTTCTGGCACATCCATCTGTTAATTTCATCAATGCATTGGCATAGGGAGTCAATGGGGCTGTAGTCATTTGGAGTTAAGGCTAGGTAAATCTGGGTATCATTTGCATAGCTGTGATAGGCGATTTGGTCCTTTCTCATTATTTTATTTAGTGGGAGCATATACAGGCTAAACAGGATCGGTGCAAGAATTGAGCCTTGTGGGATTCCGCATGTCATGGACGTCCACTTAGCCTTATGCTCTCCTATACTCACATAATACCCTCTCCCTTCTAAGTATGACCTGAAACATTTGAATACCATCCCAGAAAGCCCAACCCAGTTTTCCAATCTCTCTAGAAGTACGTTATGATCGACAGTGTCAAACGCAGAACTAAGATCTAGTAGTACCAGCACTGACATTTTGCCAGAATCAGAATTAAAGCGAATACCATTTATTATCTTAATGAGCGCTGTCTCTGTGCTAGTGTGTCCAGTGAAACCAGTTTAAAACTGCCAGGTATCCTGTGAGTTGAAAGCTCATCCATGAAATCAAAATTGAATAACTTCGTATTGTTTAAATGGTAATACGGGCTGTTGTATGATACAATACTTTATCCTGCTCTTCATTATTTTTCTCAAATGCATGTGCCCTCGTAATCTTTAATCAAAAACGTTAACCTCCCCTCCCCCTCAAAACGACTCATCTTCTCTTCCGGTCATGAGCTGTGGCGCAAGGGCGGAGCTATCTGGAACGGCCAACAGCTGCAGTGACATCAATGGCGTTTGGGGGGAAAAGCTGAAGCTGATGCTTCACTTTATAGCACTGGCACCAGTCATAAGGGAGTACATTGCCCTTAAACATTGAAAATATATTAGGATATTACCACAACATTACTCTTAGGACATCACAAACTAATTTTTTTCATGAATATAACTTAACCTGATGGAGGCTCAGTCATTCAGGCAGTCTCTCTTTCTCTCTCTCTCTCTCTCACTCTATCATGTGCGCACGCGGTTTAGGCATGTTTTGTGCCATTGATTGTCATCGTCAACCTTAATAAATAAAACATTTATTCATGCTTGGGTGTCAGCTGTGAATCCAGTGGAGAGAAATCCCCCACCACTAACTGCAAATTGGCATTCAGACCTGCCTCCATTTTGTTAGCAACGTCCCAACTTCCAACGATCCAATCAATTCCTGAAGGACGAAATCAAGTCCCACCCTCTCATTTCAGATGCCGTTTCACTCGCATGTACGTCACAGTAGAGAAGAAAAGACAATCGCAACTTCTGTTTCATGCTGACTTTAAGTAGTTGTTCAACTGATTAAAAACTATTTTGGTACATAGTACAAGTCAATTTTGCGATTTTTTTGTATTGAGGTGTTTATGAATTAGAATTTGAAACATATTTCAAAAGGAAACCAATTAGGGCTTTATGAAAAACCTGTAACACATCTCTACAACAGACAAAACAATATGAATATGGGCAAACATCAAAACAATAAAAAAAAACCTGACTGCAGAGACTCTCAAATAACAGAAACTTGAACAGTGACAAAATGGTGTCTGTTCTTTCTTGATGTCTGTCATAAGGTGGCTGTGTTCTGTTCTTGTGCTGCATTCTGATTGCACACTGATGGTCAATGTCCACTATAGCAGCAGAACTTTGCTTACTGCTGCTCAAAACGCCACAACATCTCTGCTTTTGGGGTGTGCCATAGCAAGTGTGCCTTTTCAGCATACAAGCAATATAATCATCATATATACATACAATTACAGTTGGAAAAGATGCAAAAATTGTTCCTGAATACCCAAAATAAAGATATGGAGTCCTTTTAATAAACATTTAAACAAAGCCAGCCAATTCAGAATGAAATACAAGTTCAAACATATTTAATCTCTAATACAGTTGCCATAACTTTCATTTCATCAGTCATGTCATTGACTTTGACCCCAGATGCCCACATATGCTTCTGAAGGTACTTTTCGCATTGTCCTCTACAAAATAAGGACAGGTTAACAAGAGTTGTTAGCTTCATTGCAGTTATCAAAACCTCTCCATGCTGTCTAAACAAACAAAATATTAAAGTAGGAACATATCTGAAATTCAGCAGTTTGAGTTTCTGGTTTCTTGAACTTCGAACCTTTGTTATCAGTCAATTTCTCTTCGGTTCTTTCTATTCTGCTTCAGGTACATTGTAAAGGCAATAAAATGTTATCTTACTTTGGCATAACTATGACATTTATTTATGTTATAATAACTGCAATGATATTAAAAGAGATCAACAATCCTGTGGAAGACAAACTCAAAGTGAAGGAACTAAATGGTCCAGATCTGAGAAAGATTTCCGTCAAACAGCCCTTAAATTAAAATATCAGCAGCAGATCAGATGCGATATCACAGGAATTAAAATGCAAATAACCAGCTGAAACCTTAAAGGAATGAAGCAAAAGCAATTACTGTCATGGCTTTCATAGTGGCCCCAAAAATGCAGATTACTGCTCTTGTGTTCTCTCATGCACAACAATCAATTCAGATATAATTCAATTCAAATTCATTCTGCTCCTCTATCTATTGTAATCACAGAGAGGTTCTATTTGTCACCAATTGAAAGAATGACACTGGTTTGGCAACACATTCACAGAGGCACTTTATTTATTTACCAAGAACTCTCTTGTAACTTTTTTATTAAATGACTACAAAGCGGCAACCACGGAGATGAAAGAAAACTTAATATGACAGAACTTAAAACATGCCTATTAGGGCTCAGAAGTAGCACTGAGCTTAGTTCAGTAACATTTGGGACTTTTAGAATAATAGGACCCTTGCATGCAGGCGTTTGAAGAAGTGGCTGTTAAATAACTGTGCATATTACTCTGAAGGGCATGATTAATGCTACAAACATGTGAGGCAACCCAAAGCCTGGAGGCATGCGCCCTTTGGCTCTGGTGTGGGCAGTGCTTGAAGTGGGCCTGTACGAAGTCTTCAATATTTTAGTCTTTAGCGTACTGGAACTTTTTCGTGCATACCGGCACTTCTGACATGTTCTGACACTGACAAGCGTCAGTGTCCGGGTGATTAGAAATGACACTATAAAGCACACTACCCGGGAGGACATTTGAAACGGGTGAACTTCTGGAAAGTTCAAGGATCCAGTAAGGGAATGCAATAGTAATAAATAAGTTCAAAACAGCGCTAATGCAGAGAAAAAACTGACAGGAGGAGTACCTGCACTGAGGAGTACCTGCACTTTTTTTCCACTTCAAGCACTGGGTGTGGGTATAAAAACATTGACCATTGGGAAAACAAACATAATAGCCTGTATTGCAGGTCAGTTTAATAAACAAGTATAAACATTATGTAAGACTGGTTTCATGCATGAAAGTCATTTATTAGATCAATCAGTATGTATATTATTTATTTTGTTTGCTTCATGTACAAAAATAAAAATGAGTTATTAATTTTCATACAGACATTTTATTTATTTTCATTCATTTTCCGTTCTCCATTTGGCAATAGTTAAACCAAAAACGGAATACATTTTTGAGGAATATCCTATCCACTCATTTCAATATAACAGAAGTGCATTAGAAGAGGTTCGTTTTTGTTTCCTTTAAGAGAATTGGACTTAATTAAGAAAATTAATTTAATACACTTTTACCTCGTTTTTTAATGGTGCTTTTCATTGTAATTGTCTGGAAAGAGTGCCTATGTTGTAATTTATGCAAAATGATATTACATTGCTTCTTGCACATTTTGTGACACTTTCAAAGTGAAATGTCCAATGAGTGGCACTGAAGTGTTTTATTATGTTGGTTTTGTACATATCATGGCAGTTCAGAAATAAAATGTCCAATGAGTGGCTATAAATGGTTAACACTTTATCGAAAGTAAGATACCTTCTACACTAAACACTACCCTAAACTTAACTGGTAGTGTTAACAAAAGCAAACGTGAGATAAAAACACTTTTGTTGCAGTAACCATGAAATTTGAGCAATCTTCTTCAAGTCTTTGATCTCATTTATCAAGTGTTATAACCCATGTTTCACATTTTTGCAAGAGCAGTGCTGTACCAGGTGAGCTACAGAGCAAGTTTACAATGTCAGAAAAGCCAAACATATGGAGCTGGTTATGTGATGCAAAAATATATTATTAGTAAAGTTCACGCTATGGTAAAAGTGTTTTGAGGTTATAACATAGAATTGTTCAAGGAACCGCATGAAAATAAGTCTTAATCATTGATAATCTACTTCTGTTATCAATTGGTGCAAACAAGAATAAAAGTTCTTGGTGTTTTACTGCCACCAGTGTTTATTTCAGCTGGAAACTGCTGTGAATTATATAACTAGTACGTGTTTTGATTTTCGCTGCTGACTAAAATCAAACGAGTCTGGTTGGAAAGCATATTGATGTTTCAAAAACTTTTCTCAGCTTCTGTATGTGCTTCCAATTTGTTTATGATGAAACAGTGGCTAGTGCTGTTGGCAGTTCACTACAATCAGACCAATCTGGGAGTCCTGTGACAGCTGTGGGATATGGAGTGTATCCAGGAAGACAGCTGACCTTTTACTTTAGTCCAAGGACTTGGTGGTGGAAACCATCCCTAAGAGTGAATCTGAGAGTGAACCGAAAACACAAGCAGCCTTCATATGTAGCCCTTGACAGAATTTTATCTGTCTGTCTGATGCTTTTGTTCCTTTCATGTGAGGAGACATCTGCTTACAATTGGTCAGAATAGTGCTTACCTGTGGTTAGAGGTCTATGTCTGCAAGGCTTGTAAGCAAAATTTTCCTGAATAAACAGCATTGTTCACCTTTGAGAAAATAATTCAACCTATATTGCTCATCATTATAAGTCACAGAATAAAAGTTTTGGTTGCGGTGGTGATGTGACAATAATAGCTAAATTACTGTGACACCACCAACATCAACGATGGATATGAGGATATAGCAGCACTACACGCTACACAATAATCTTGGCCATAATGTATAATTGCTTTTAATTTAAATTTAAGCCTAAAGAGTCTTATTGCTGGAAGAATAGTTCTAGACATATTTTTTCCAGTCAGGGGGGGGGGGGGGGGTGACTTCATAAAAATGTAACTATTTATGATGGGGTGATTTCATATAATCTCATACTGAAAATATCAACGGATTTATTTTGGAAAAAAAAACATGAAGCTCCACCCCAAACCCACCTAAAACTGATTAGTATATATGACGTTACTGAAAATGAAAGATTCAACGAATAAATAGTCCGGACACACTACACTCTTCCACTGACCATCATATTATGCATGCAATGTGGTACAGGAAAACCCAATCTCATGTTATTCTGCTGCCTTCCAACTGTTTCAAGGTTTGGTGCCTCTGCTCTACAACTTGGGGTATCTAGATCTACTGTATATATATGTTGCACCAACAAACGCATGAGTAGTACTATTTGTATATAGAAAAATTATGTTTTAAGGGGTCATATGATGCGATTTCAAGTTTTCCTGTTCTCTTTGGAGTGTTACACTGTTCGTGAATAGATAGATCCCGACGGTGCAAAGACTAAAGTCCAAACCAAAGAAGATTTCCTTTACGCAAAGTATAAGACTCTGCCACACCCCCCTAAAACAGATCGTTCTAACATGCCCCCACATATCTAATCTACTTCACTTTGTGGAAATATTTGCATAATGCCACCCAAAAGTGCACGCAAAGGAAGAAGGCGTGGTTTCAGGAACAGCAGTATTGTTTATGCAGCCATGTCAGGGAGACGCTGTTTTTCTAGGCGAAAGCAAAAGTACTTTTTTTTGGCCTTCCGAAAGTAGATGCATTTGGGAATTTTTAAGATTACTTACAACAGAACAGCAAAGTATTTTATGGACGACCTTTTCGTGAACCTAGGAGAGGAGGTACTTCTGACTTTGCTATGACAATCTGGCAATTCTGAATCAGCTACTGTTTTGTTACTAGTTTAAGTATTTGTTATTGACTGTTCAAATGCAGAGTTTTGTGTATTGTGTGTGTGTGTGTGTGTATGCGCGCGTGTGTGTGTATGTGAGAGAGAAAGAGAGAGAGACAGCGTCACATCAAAGTGGAGTCAGCTGTCTTAACTGTGGCTTGTGTACTGCATCATCACTGTGTCTTTCACGCGACTCTGTTGCCCTTTCAGGGCTTGAACTGATGGTAACACTAATGACATTATTTACTGTCTTTACATTTATTTTGAAAGATGAAGCTTGCGATTATGTAAGGGGCGTTACATTTCCGACGAGAAATGTTCGGCCAATCACAATGCACTGGTTCAGCTCGCCAATCAGAGTAGACTGCGCTTGTTGGAAGGAGGGACTTTGTAGAAAACGAAGCGTTTGAGAGAGGCAGGGCATATAAAATAATGTGTTTTTTGAACATTAAAGCATGTCAACATATTCTGTTACACCAAATACACAAAATAATGATCTGTAAAAAAGCATCATATGACCCCTTTAATAAACTGTGCTCAATCAAAATAAATGCAAATATGCCTTTCATCAGCATTGATTGTTTTTTATTTGCTCATTCCTACTCAAAAAGCCAATACCAGGACTTCAGGATTTTTGCAGTGCCTCCAAGAGATATAAATCTACCAACACCCAATTGCCCAGCAATTGCATCTTATTAGAGCAGAAGAGATCATGATGACCGCCATCTGTGATCTATCATAATTTGTGTAAAATACTGAGTTTGCCCTCTTCCACCTGATTGCCCTGATGGAAGCAAAAATTGCCATAAATCTTTTGAAAACGCCATGTTTCAGCCCCACACACTTTATGGTCATTTTAAGCTCAATTTGAATGAAGTGCTAATGTAAAACAGCAATTTTCTAGGTTACCTGAAGATTTGCAGGGAAGTCACTGGTAATAATGAATTTCAGCCTGTTTCTCTCATACAAGTCTATTTGTATAGTACAACACAAATTGCCTGTATTGCAGTGCAATACAATACACATTGATTCAAAGCAGCTGTACAGAAAATCATGACGTTATTGTTTATAATACCTTAATATCTTAGCACCTTGAATTTAGCAGATTAGAGATGGGCGATAATACAGTTTACATTTTGCGATGATAGAAGCAATCAAGCAGTTGAGAATTGCTTTATAGTATATAGCACTTTACAATATACAGTATAGGTTGGATATACGTATATATGTCCAACTTTATATAAAGAGCTGGGTGATAATATAGTTTACATTCTGCCATGATATCAAGAATCAAAAGGTCATATGGCTTTGAAGATTTGCTTTGAAGGATTTAGTGCACAAGTCATATGAACCACTTTTTTGTGTGTATTTTGTCTTCTTTTTTGAAGCTTGAAAGCTTTGGTCTACTTTCTGGTGGAAAGAAATGACTTCTGCTGGTTAGCTTTAAGTTTAGGCAACAATTTCCTTCACTTTTACCACAGCATTGTCAGAGCAGAGCTTTCGTTTGCATCAAACTGGACAAAGAATGAGGAAGATTGACAGATCTTAGGCCGTCTCACTCAGCTGAGAACTGGACAAATGCAAGGTTTGAAATGAGAAGTATACTGCTGTGAATGCAAGAACAAAAGCAATGAAGTGTTCAGATGAGTGCTAAGCAAGAGTTCACTCATGAGGAGACACAAAACAGCGCCAAAGAGCTTTTACACCCACGCCAAAGGAGTGTCTGAGCCTACCATTTCAAAAGAGAAGAATGAATATAATGTGAAAGCCAAAAAGATCCACAACTGAGTGTTTTTTACAGTCTGTGCCATCTTATGTAACTACAGCGGATGAAAGAAATAATTATGTCTGTCAAGTGAGTTTTCTTGTAGAGTAACTGTCCATGGTGCTGAATTCAGTAGCACTATCCACATTAACCATGTTGCATTTAAAATATTAGCTTTGATTTTGACTTGTTAGACCATATTTTCCAAGGAATGTCCAGAAGGAAAGATAATGCATCAGTTGGAAATATTTATCTCTTCTCAGTTCAATATATTTATTTGCTCTGTGGTCCCTTTCTTGTAAGCCATCTCTTTTATTTCCCATTATTTGAAATTTTAATGAATACCCTGCGAAGAAGAAATACTGGCATGGTAACCACTACCAAAGACCCTGTATCTCAGGGCTGTCCAAACTCGGTCCTGGAGGGCCGGTGTCCTGCAGAGTTTAGCTCCAACTTGCCTCAACACACCTGACTGGAAGATTCTATGCCTAGTAAGAGCTTGATTAGCTGGTTCAGGTGTGTTTAATTAGGGTTGGAGCTAAACTCTGCAGGACACCGGCCCTCCAGGACCGAGTTTGGACAGCCCTGCTGTATCTGATGGTGTTGGGATTAGACTAACAAAACATGCAAGAAAACTGACTATTTGTTTCTTTTCTTTTCTTGATTGACAGTTTCTCAGTTATAACGTTTTGAAAAAGGTTTGCAAAGCGTTTGGAAAGTGTGTGTGTGTTTTTTTGTTGCAAACTTAAAAGACAGACAAGGCAATTATTTCTATTGTGAAAATGTGAGATTTTTTCAAATATATATTTTTATGGCCATTTTGCTTTTATTTTGATAGGACAGCACAAGGTTAAAAAGGAAGCACTGAGAAAGGAGAAAGGGGAGCAGTATGACTGACAAAATGTGACATTTTTACATAGAGCTACAAAGGATAACGAAGGCAGGGACATTTCAAGTTCATCAGCCATCACAAGTCTCTGCATCACATATGCACTGTTAAAGAGAGAAAGAGTGGGAACCAAACTGCACTCCTCATGTAATTATTCACTTCAGATAATGGTGTAGTTACAGCATCTACCAGAAGGGACTAACTAGATAACTAGATGATGCATCCAAACCTTGATAACAATGAGGACTCATTTTTATCAGCAAGACCTTCATCAAACTATTGCTCCATGATGACAGTAGTTGACCTAAAAGTGACTGGCTGTTGAAAAAGACACTATATTTTTATGCAAATGTCCTCTATATGTTGTTAAAACAAACAAACAACTAAATACATAAAAAGTTGTAAAACAGTTTATTGGGAGTATGATTTAAAAAAAAAAAATCCTATTTCACTCTTTCTACTTCCAAATTTAATGTTTAATTCAATGTGTTACTTGCAGTTTTTTTTTGTAAATGTGAAATTTACAAGCAATTTCTAAGTGAAAATGGTTTCACCACCAATTTTTTTTCCTCAGTGAAGCAGTGCAATGCATTACAAATTGTGGTCTAAAACATTACATAATACAATAATTCATAAAATTGTTTGCATTCTTGTAGGTTTTGTTTTGGCCTTTATACTTAAGGGTTATGTGCTGCTCATGATGTATTAAAACTACATTAAACACTGAGTTGAATAAATAACTGTATCTCAGGTGTTTTGCTGTGGCAACAAAAACATTTATGTTTATATTTATATGTTCAGACTATAAAATTGCTGTTCCTTTATGACATTGCAGCTGTGTTTGAAGCAGATGTTTCCATGTTTAACCGAAGCTGTCAATAGTGTCCTGAGACTATAGGAAACACAACAGTCTGCCTTTTCAGTAGCTTAAGGGCTTGAACACACACACAGGTGGGCGTGCACACACACACACACACACACACACACACACACCACACACACACACACACACACACACACTATAAGAGCAGGATTAATTAAAATTATTAATAAACTATAAGCTTGAAATGAAGAGCATGTGGACTCCAGATCAGGAGGCTGCGTATAAAACATCTCAGCATAAATATGAGTTCTGAAGCAATTCAGGCTAGCAAACTCATCCTTGCGAAACAGTCTCAATCTTCTGCTTTTTAGAGCATCTAGGCTATTTTATCCACCAATTAGTGTCAGCAGCCCAACCCTCTACCAAGTGGACTGTGGAAATATACCTTGGAAAAAGGAACACAGACAAAAATAAATGTCCTTTCTATCAGCATCCGTAAGCTTTCGAAGCCTAAGGGTTTCGGAAAGAGAACAGCGATGTCTATGTATATACATACGCAGAGATTAATGATTGATACAGAACAGATTCCTCTCAGTGAACCGCGAAGAGATGGCCAGATACTCATGGCCTTTTAATAGGTGCCATGCATGACTGAGTCCCTCTTACTCACACCGAAACTAATGTAGCAAGAATAAAGGTATGGACACTACTCCCAGTGCGCTTGTCTGTTCTTGTGATGCGTATTGGTCAGATTTAAGGTCTTATTTTATCAGAGTTAAGCAGCTAATGAAGCAATCATAAAGACAGCATTGGCTGCAGAGATTTATTGCAATGACATCGGCTGTTTGTTGAATTGAAAGTTTCTGTTGCCTTTATACTCTTGAAGAGTTTGTAAAGTTAAGCATTTTCACTTTCACTTATGCTCAGACTCAACTTCTATATTTAACCTGTGTTAGGTTAAGAAGCAACAAACCTCAGGGTGGTTTTTATTTGCGGATTCTGCACACCTCCAGCAAATGGAAAACAGTTTTTCAAAAGAATATACTTTCAAATAATTCACCATAAGAAAATGCCCAAGCAGGCTGTTTACTGCCAAGCTCTGATTCTCAGTAAAGGTAGAGCTCTGAATGAGTTCATGACTTGAGTAAATATGATCCGAAAGTAATCATTTGCTAATTTATGCGTGTAAAGTCCCAGATTCATTGTTCAGTTGGAAACTCAGCTAGCAGCTCTGATGGTTGCCTTTTTTGTGGTTTTCTAGTTTTGTGGACTGTGATGACTGTTAGTTGATAACAAAATAACACTTAATAAAACAAAACCTAGATGAAACAGACTGAAGTGTAGTTTTAAAGGGATAGCTTAGCAGAAAATTAAAACTCTGTCACTACTTACTTACCCCCATGTTGTTCCAAACCGGCATGACTTCTTTGTTCTGTTGAAAAGAAAAAAGACATTTTGAAGAATGTTGGGATCCAAACTGTTTTGGTTACCAATGACTTCCATTGTACAGACAAAAACATTGGGACATTTCTCAAAATAGCTTTTATATGTTCTTAAAATATATTTTATATTCCACAGAGGAAACAAAGTCATACAGGCTTGGAACATGAATAATCAATGACAGTATTGATTTATTTATCTCTGTGTGTGAACTATACCCGATATATGAATGTATACATAATTATTGAAAACACTTTTAACTTTGAAATACTTAAAATTAATTATAATAATAAAAAACAAAAACGATAAAAATATGTAAAATACTTGCAAAGAAAAAATGTGTGCAAATTATATAATACCGTATATATATATATAAATAAAGAGAGAGAGAGGAGATAGAGAGAGTGTTGAGAGTTTTCAACACACTTTATTGAATCAATCATTGCAAAGTTAGCAGAACAACAAATCAAAATATCAGTAACACTCAAAAAAGGGGAGCAAAAAGACCAGAGCTTATTGTAACTTGGTATTAAAGATCAACATTTAATATACAACTGTAAACAAATAGTTTCATTAAAACACCATTTGTGACCCTGGACCACAAAACAGTCTAAAGTCGCTTCTTGTAGCAATAGCCAAAAATACATTGTATGGGTCACAATTATCGCTTTTCTTTTATGCCAAAACATTAGGAAAAGTAAGTAAAGATCATGTTCCATGAAGTTATTTTGTAAATTTCATACTGTAAATATATCAAAACTTAATTTTTGATTAGTAATATGCATTGTTAAGGACATAATTTGGACAAACTAAAGGTGATTTTCTCAATATTTAGATTTTTTTTCCGCACCCTCAGATTCCAGATTTTCAAATAGTTGTATCTCGGCCAAATATTGTTCTATCTTAACAAACAATACATCATGGAAAGCTTATTTATTCAGCTTTCAGATGATGCATAAATCTCAATTTCAAAAAATTGACCCTTGTGACTGGTTTTGTGGTCCAGGGTCACATCTATACAAAAAAAATTAAAATTAAATAAACTTTCTAAATCATTCATCATTTTATAGAAAAAGCATAACCCTTGCTTTTACCAGATTTTTTAAAATCAATAACCACATGTTAATAACCACATTCTCTACCCTCTATTTAGTTTTTCCTGGTTATATAAAGAGCAAGTTTGGCTTGCCCAATTGAAAATTTAAATAATTGACTTTTTATTCTTTGCGCCACACTATACTTAGAGCCAAGAATTAAAATCTCAGAAGAAAAAGTCTCTTCAAAATTCTTGAAAAGAACATCATGAAAACAAAACAAATCATACATGTCTCCCTTATTTTACAAAAAGGACAATCACTTGATACATTGGGATTAATAACACTCACAAATGCATTTACAACAACTGCGCCATGTAAAACTCTCCACTGAATATCACCTGTGCATTTTTCAATTGGTGGTTTGTATAAAACTCTCTAAACAGGTCTTCATCATCCAATCCCAATCTCTCTCTCCACACTGTATCAACACGTTCTATTAAAGTTGCTTTATTTAAGACTTTTACAAAACATTTATATAAAACTTTACTTTGAACATCCTGCAAACTTAACTCTTCTAACCCCCTCGGTCCAGACAGACCTTTGAGATTGGGACTAAAAACAATACTTGGGAAGGGATCTGTATTATTAGTAACCAGTTTCCCATTATAAAAGTCAATTAACATATTGTTTTCTTCTTCTGAGTTTCTGTTTAAAAATGTTCAGAACTCTTTCTACTTGCTGTACCGACCACACACCTAGATGTGAGGGCCAGACTTGCGCCGCATTGCAATTATCGTGCAGGCAGAACGTACTGCGCCATGGTACAACAGTAATACCCATTCTCTCAAGAAAAAAACAAAATGGAGAAAAACTTGGAAGTTTTTAGAATTGCGTGGAAAAACAGTATGTCCAGCTATAGACAGGCTCTAAAAGCTGCCAGGGCCGAGCATATCCACAAACTCATAGAAAATAACCAAAACAATCCAAGTTTTTTATTTAGCACAGTGGCTAGATTAACAAATAACAGACGCCACCCGATCTAAATATTCCCTCACAGTTTAATAGTAATGACCAGGGCCGCTTCTAGGCATAGGCGAGCTAGGCGGTTGCCTAGGGTGCCACCAGCTGAAGGGGCGCCAATGAGCGCACGTACTGGCACTTTTAGCAGGGTTGTGAATTCAGGGCTGGATTGGTAATCGGGCATACCGGGCATTTTCCCGGTGGGCCGACGCACTTAAGGGGCCGACAGAATGTGTTTTTGTTTTTTTGCCGAAAACCATCACGCAGGGACAGCGAGCAGCCGGTGGCCCATTGGTTTGTCTCCTGTATTGACAGCGTAAACATCCAATCACAATGCGCTATAGACAGAGCGATGAAGTATTTTGCGCCGCCTATATAAAGATTGCATCACCCCAACTTCTTCCTCGTCGGCTTTTCCCACGTTTTCACAGGAGATTCATCAAGAACAGGCTTGCTCTGCGGTGAGTGATGCTGGCCAAAGAGCAAGGCAGGAGGAGAAGAAGAAGAGAGTAGTTGAATTGGTAAAGTGCTTGATAGGGACTCGCAACGGAGGCAGGAATCTAACCTATCCTAATAATCCTGTGTGCGCGACTGCGCGCCAATGAGAGTATGCGTAAAAACTATTTAATAAAACGTAAATTCGTCCCCCAAGATTTTTTAGCCAAGTCAAGTCAAGTGTGTTCATAGAGGTTTCCATGGGCCAATGCAAATAAAGCTAGATTTAAATAAAAAAAAGACACGATATTGTCGGACCTGACGTTTTATTCTTATCCAAAACAAACTGTGATATGAGTGTGATACATAGGCTAAATATACAACCTAACCCAGTCCCAAATTTTTTGAAACAGTAAGAAAGACCACTAGAAAAGATCCAAAGATCAGCATTCCTATGAAATAAAAGCTTTGGGTACATTATAATACTACCAGTCAAAAGCGCCGTGGAGTCAGTATTTTTGTTTTATTTTTTGTTTTATTTGTATTTTTTTGGGAAAATGATAGCATTGTCTATATACTGTTATTTTTAGCAAAAAAGTGACGATGAAGACATTTATAATGTTACAAAAAAAAATTTATTTCAGAAAATGCTGTCTTCGAACTTCTATAATCACAAGAAACCTGAAAAATTCTATCAGCTGTTTTCAACCTAATAATATATAATAATAAATGTTTTTTGAGCAGCAAATCAGAAATTTAGAATAATTTCTGAAGGATCATGTAACTGGAGCATTATGCTGAAAATTCAGCTTCGCATCACAGGAATAATTACATTTGAAAATATATTCAAATAGAAACAGTTATTTTAAATTTTAATAATAATTCACAATATTATGCCTTTTGCTTATTTTGGATCAAATAAATGCAGGCTGGGTGAGCAGAAGATAATTATTTAAAAACATTAAAAATCTTACTGTTCAAAAACTTTTGACTGGTATAGTGTATATTATATTATACTACTTATATATACTGTATATATATATATAATATAATATATATATATATATATACAGTGGGGAAAAAAAGTATGTAGTCAGCCACCAATTGTGCAAGTTCTACCACTTAAAAAAAAAAAAAAAAAAACAAAAAAAAAAAAAAAAGATGAGAGAGGCCTGTAATTATCATCATAGGTATACCTCAACTATGAGAGACAAAATGAGAAAAAAAATCCAGGAAATCACATTGTAGTATTTTTAAAGAATTAATTGGTAAATTAATAAAATAAGTATTTGGTCACCTACAAACAAGCAAGATTTCGGGCTCTCACAGACCTGTAACTTCTTCATTAAGAGGCTCCTCTGTCCTCCACTCGTTACATGTATTAATGGCATCTGTTTGAACTCGTTATCCGTATAAAATACACCTGTCCACAACCTGAAACAGTCACACTCCAAACTCCACCAGGGCCAAGACCAAAGAGCTGTCAAAGGAAAACAAAATTGTAGACCTGCACCAGGATGGGAAGACTGAATCTGCAATAGGTAAGCAGCTTGGTGAAGAAATCAACTGTGGGAGCAATTATTAGAAAATGAAGACATACAAGACAATGTATCACCCTCGATTCTGGGGCTCCACGCCAAGATCTCAACCCCGTGGGGTCAAAATGATCACAAAGAACTGTGAGCAAAAATCCCAGAACCACACGGGGGGAACTAGTGAATGACCTGCAGAGAGCTGGGACCAAGTAACAAAGGCTACCATCAGTAACACACACTGCGCCGCCAGGGACTCAAATCCTGCAGTGCCAGACGTGTCCCCCGCTTAAGCCAGTACATGTCCAGGCCCATCAGAAGTTTGCTAGAGAGCATTTGGATGAACCAGAAGAGGATTGGGAGAATGTCATAATATCAGATGAAACCAAAATAGAACTTTTAGGTAAAAACTCAACTTGTCGTGTTTGAAGGAGAAAGAATACTGAGTTGCATCCAAAGAACACCATAACTACTGAGAAGCATGGGGGTGGAAACATCATGCTTTGGGGCTGTTTTTCTGCAAAGGGACCAGGACGAAGATCCGGGTAAACGAAAGAATGAAGTGGCCGGTATCGTGAGATTTTGAGGTGAAAAACCTCCTTCCATCAGCAAGGGCTTTGAAGATGAAATGTGGCTGGGTCTTTCAGCATGAAAATGATCCCAAACACACCACCCGGGCACCGAAGGAGTGGCTTCGTAAGAAGCATTTTAAGGTCCTGGAGTGGCCTAGCCAGACTCCAGATCTCAACCCCATAGAAAATATCTGGAGGGAGTTGAAAATCCGTGTTGCACAGCGACAGCCCCAAAACATTACTGCTCTAGAGGAGAACTGCATGGAGGAATGGGCCAAAATACCAGCAACAGGGTGTGAAAACCTTGTGAAGACTTACAGAAAACGTTTGAACTCTGTCATTGCCAACAAAGGGTATAAAACAAAGTATTGAGAAGAAATTTTGTTATTGACCAAATACTTATTTTTCCACCATAATGGCAAATACATTCTTTAAAAATCCTACAATGTGCTTTTCTGGATTTTTTTTTTCTCATTTTTTTTCTCATAGTTGAGGTATACCTATGATGGAAAATTACAGGCCTCTCTCATCTTTAAGTGGGAGAACTTGCACAATTGTGCGTGGTAGGTGAATAAAGTACTTTTTACCCCTACTGTATATATATATAGATAGACATATACTATATATATATCGAAGTGGTGACGGGCCGCCTGGACCAAAAAATGCCAGGGCCGATTTTTTGTTCCAGTCCAGCCCTGGTTGTGATAAAGAGTGGCACGGTCACCCTGAAATATGACTGCCCCCACTGGATCCCCCAACATTATTGGGCTAGAGTACTGTCAATCTGATGATGCCTGTATGCCATTGGATCAGAGAGCTGTCAATTGCTGCCTGACGCTCTGCCCTGCATGCATTTGGAGCGCTCAACAATGCCATTAGATCAATGGGTTCTGTCAGTGCTTTGGCAAGGTAACGCTTTTTTTTGCTATGCAAGAAAGCTAAGTTCAAAGGCTAGTTTAAAATATTGGTACAGTAAATAAAGTGCACAAAATCAGTATATTGTTTAGGCAGTATTTGTGGCAGTTGATAAATCATGTTGCGAGATTTGTCCAAAAGGTGTGCATTTTTGCGCCAATGCATTGTTAAAGGATCAGCGTGTCATGTAATATTCCCATATAAACTTTAACAGCCAATTAAAAAATATTGGTATAGTAAAATTCGCTAATTCACGAGCTCAATACTTCCTTTATTAGACCACTTTGTCGAGTTAAATGCATTCTTAAGGTGTCGGGGGGGGGGAAAAAAAAAGACTGAATCAATTCATGTCACTGCACACAACAGGTTAATGCACGGAGCAGCGTCATAGAGGGCAGAGCGTCATGTTATTTAAAGGGGAAGTTAACGCGTTAACGAGTTGCAAATGATTAAGTAGCTGCATTGGTAACTTTTATGCCACTGATAAAGCTTTTATATGTATTTTGGGGTAACAAAGGGGTTTTATAGCTTTGACTGAAGTAATAATGCAATAACTGACACTTTAAGTCAATGTTTCAAGAAACAACAACAAATTTTTTTTTTTAAACAGATAAAGACAAAAAAGTAGCCTTTGATAATATCTAAACATGTATCCAAATGTAATAAAAATTAATTTATGTGTAAATTATGTTCAATATGGATTGTTACATAGGGCTATACAGGCATCTAGTGGCAACACAATGATATTACAGATAATAAATTGTGCAAAATGTTTATCTTAAAGCCAGTTACAAATAATGACATTCAGATTGGTGGAATCACAATGCGCAATGCTCCACAAATAGTGTCGTACTATGACAACCCATTTGAATGTGACAAGAAACGGTGTCTGAAAAGAATATACAGGGGGGCAAAAAACTTTAAGAAGATGACGAGAGGCCTGTAATTTTCATCATAGTATACCTCAACTATGAGAGACAAAAAAAATCCAGAAAATCACATTGTAGGAATTTTTAAAGCAAGAATTGGTAAATTCCTCGGTAAAATTTTTTGGTCACCTACAAACAAGCAAGATTTCCGGCTCTCACAGACCTGTAACTTCTTCGTTAAGAGGCTCCTCTGTCCTCCACTCGTTACCTGTATTAATGGCATCTGTTTGAACTTATCATCAGTATAAAAGACACCTGTCCACAAACAGTCACACTCCAAACTCCACCAATGGCCAAGACCAAAGAGCTGTCAAAAAACACCAGAAACAAAATTGTAGACCTGCACCAGGCTGGGAAGACTGAATCTGCAATAGGTAAGCAGCTTGGTGTGAAGAAATCAACTGGGGGAGTAATTATTAGAAAATGGAAGACATACAAGAACACTGATAATCTCCCTCGATCTGGGGATCCACACAAGATCTCACCCCGTGGGGACAAAATTATCACAAGAACTGTGAGCAAAAATCCAAGAACCACACGGGGGGACCTAGTGAAAGACCTGCAGAGAGCTGGGACCAAAGTAACAAAAGGCTACCATCAGTAACACACTGCGACGCCAGGGACTCAAATCCTGCAGTGCCAGACGTGTCCCCCTGCTTAAGCAGTACATGCAGGTCCGTCTGAGTTTGCTAGAGAGCATTTGGATGATCCAGAAAGGATTGGGAGAATGTCATATGGTCAAATGAAACCAAAATATAACTTTCTGGTAAAAACTCAACTTGTCGTGTTTAGAGGAGAAAAAATGCTGAGTTGCATCCAAAGAACACAATACCTACTGTGAAGCATGGGGGTGGAAAAACATATCGATGCGGAGTTGCAGGTGCTGTTCTGAGCCAAAAGGGAGACCAAGGACGAATGGTCCGTGTAAACGAAAGAAGTGAATGTGCTGGAGGGGGCCAATGGATCGTGAGATTTGAGTGAAAAACCTCCTTCCCATCAGCAAGGGCATGAAGATGAACGATGGGCTGGATCATTCAAGCATGCAGACATGATCCCAAACACACCGCGGGCAACGAAGAGGGGTTGGCGTAGAAGAATTTCAAGGTCCGGAGTGGGAATAGCCAGTTCCAGATCTCAACCCCATAGAAAATTTTTGGAGGGAGTTGAAAATCCGTGTTGCCTTCTTCTCCGACCTTAAAGCCATCACACCATGTGACCCGCCCAGAGACGGTGGTTCTGTTAGGTTTTGAGAAGACGTGAGCTACAACGCTCCAGGACATCCCAAGTTTTGTGCCAGGCCTTCGGCCTTAAATTTCCATTCACCAAGATTCTCTGACGCAAAACTGGTTCTTTTTCATCAACCAACTTCAGAAAAGATCAACTTGAACCTTTTGGACTGCATCAAGCCTTTCTTTCAGAAAGATAAGACGATGCAAGTATTCAAACGTTGTCTTATTAATTGATACATTAGGTATTATTTGTACCTTTTTACAAAGGTGTGTTTGAGCTAAGAATCTGATGTTTCCTTCAGGTGTAGATCTGCTGAATAGGCAAATGGTTCCATAACTTCATATTCTTATTCTCCCTCCTCTTTACTGAGTTAAGCTTTAAACCCTTCCTATACCAACTGTATGTGGTGTGTGTGTGTGGTGTTATGTGTATGTTGCCAGTTTAAGTGTTTATGTAGTATGTTAGACTAGTTTTAAGTGTTTATGTAGTTAATAAAGTATTACTTGTATCACACTTGATGTTGTTCATTGTTTGCTCATAACTGGAGACACTTAATCATGCAGATTTATGCTACAAGCTCTTTGTAGAATTGTACAGTAAGAAAGTTATTTCCCTTAACCAGGAAATTAACGTTCTTAGAATTGACAGACAGTTGACCCTGAGAGGTCAGCTAAATATCTACAGGGGATCTAAAATATTAATAATTAATCATAATTATTTATGGTTAATTATTCATATTTCCCCCATGAGCTGATTCGCTACAGATTAGTGGAGGAAATGCGGGCATGATAAAACAAAAGTTATGAGCCTAAACACTGTCAACCTAAAAGTCTGTGTGTGACTTGAGATACGCTGTGTGTCCCTATTTGCTGGCTTGTTTAGATGCAGATAAAGTGGGGGCTTGAATTGGTACCGCTATTATGATTGGAAGAGTCCTTATGTATTTCATGCTTAATGGTATCAGTGTAAGGTTAATCTGATTTTAGCAAAGAAACCCTAATTTCAGTATTAAAGCATAAATCTGTTCTGACAAAGCATAAGTCTGAATCTCAGCTCAGCGGCATGTCCAAACTGTACCATTAATTATTAATCTGTTTTAGGGAAGAAATCACAAAATTGCAGTATTGATTAAATTGTTTCTTTGAAGAAGAAATATCAGTACAGTTATATCAAGGTAGATTTGAGTGATGAATTATAATTAGATTGAAGCAATTCATCTACACTTTGACTGTATATATACAGGCCTAGCAACATGGTGGTCATTACTGTGTTTCACTCGCTGAGTGAAACTAAATGTGTAATACTGTACTTTAGTATTCATGTGTGAGGCACACATAACTACATATATGTTTAAAACGGTTTTAACTTACAGTAAACACGTTCTGTAATTCTGTAAACAAGTGCAAGAAATTTATTGTTAAATTAGAGAAGCACTCACAAATGCTTATATGCAACAAGTCTTGAAGGACTGAAATCACCACGTTTTAAAACTGTGGGCCACTTCTTTAAAATAGGCAGACACTAAACTGTTTGAGTTGCACTGGCATGCATTGGTTACCATGACAATGACTTGTCACAGGAAGCGTTAACTTCACATAGCACACGCGATGCCATGTTGTAAACAAACAACCTGAAGCAGCTAAGCTAACACAACTTAGCATAGTTAATCTTAGGCTAAGCTACCAAATAGCTTTAACAATTAGGGGTTAACACTCTTTAAATGAAGCTTTTAAATACAGCATGTGTGAATGCAATGTGAAGTAATTTGAATTTAACCTAATTCCTGGTTTATGTTTTCCCTCTTTCCTTCTTTTCTTCTCTTTCTAGGTCTGTGTTAATAAAAATAACAATTTGGTCCCTCGTATCTCTTTGCCACCGTGAAATCTTCTCAATCTCCTAAAGTGTAAATACGGCCGGGAAGCAAGAAAACACACAGTCAATGTATTCTCAATACTTCAATTTATTCATAGAAACAAAGATTTTATATAGGCATATGTCAAGGGGAGTTTTTCACCCTCTTAACCAATGAGGATAGAATGACATACACATATAGGATGTTTGGCCAAGAACATGTGTTTTGTATAAAATGGCCACATATACAGAAAAACATGTACATATTAGGAATAGACTTCCTGGCGACAGAGGGTGAACCCCCCTTATAAATCAGCACAAATTCCTTTACCTTGAATATTGAGTAAGAGACATTAAAACACCATACAAGAGAGAGAGAACAGATAGAGGAGGGGTGATTCAGAGAATGAGAGAGAAAGAGTGAGAAAGGAGGGGTAAGGCATTCTCAAAACAGAGAGTGTTTTCTAACAGTTTCCCAATCTTTAATTCGTCTCAGCGAATTTAACTATCTTAGATGTATCCTTCCTGAATGCTATTGCTCAGTTACTAGCTAATTAAATCTAAATGTAATTACATTTTAACTGTCTATCTAGAGAAGAATCATTAAGTTGTTGGGTGCTTTTAGTGGCACAGTGAATAACGCGCTACGGAGGGCGGGGCACACAAATGGCAAGATCACAGCATGGGAGCTGAACACGCAGCAGTTGTGACCAGACATGGTGTGTTGCCCAACACAAATCAGTTAATCACTAGTGCTACTGTTTGTTCCTAATACCAGATTGATTACCCTGTTTTAATAATAGCAGTCAGCTAATTTTAAATCCATTTACATGTTATGCCCCCTTTTGTTCCACTTTGATTTGATGATCTCTCTGAACCTCAAAATGAACCAGAGACACTTTTATTTTTGATTTGTTTATTTTCAAACATGTGCCCTAAATTTTATGACCCGTACACAGGTCATCTAGACAAGATACATAGGCACACCTTTTAGTCCTGAGCGACCAAATAATAAAGCATAATCTGAATAGAAATGCTCTCCTTTTCCTTTTTTCCACTTCTATTTCACTTCCTCAGAGATTGAGCCTGGTGGGAACCATCAGTAAATTCTGAGTGATAATTTGACAATAAGAGTAGTCTTAAGTCATCAATCAAAACACTGTTTACACCCTTTTCAGCAAACATATGCTGACCCAAACCTATCTTAGCATTCACAGCTAAGATAATAACCTAATACTTCAGCTAAGCACACCTGGTAAAACCTACTCCACACTCTGTTTTGATCTTGTAGTAGTCTCTAGCCCTTACTCTCAACACAAGTTTGCCAAAATGTTGCAGATGCTCAATCTAACTGCCCAGATTGCAGACCAAGAGGACTGGCCAGGCGTTGTGAGGAACACCCCCTACCCAGGGACGACGACCACCTACTGAGCCGAAAGCAACTGGACCCAGAGAGAGAAGTGTACCTCAGACTCATGACTCAAGCAAGAGTTATGGCTACAAAAAGCTCACCAAGGTCATCATCTGCCTGGCCCACAACCTCATGGGTCTGAAACAGGAGGTAAATGATCTCAAGCAACAGATCACGACGGTATCCCACAAGGACCCCAGCAGAATGGAGTTACAGGAGGAAATCAATAGACTTCAAGAGACTCTGATCCAGCAGCTGAACAACACTCAAGACAAGCTTGACATGTTCCGAAGAGAACTCAGGTACTCCTATAGGCTGCGAAAGGAAACGCAGTGGGAGAGACACCCTACTCCTGCATCCTCATTCAGCAGTGCAAACTCCCTCATATGCACCAAGCTACGAAGGGGGGAGCCAACACTTTCTGCTTAACAACTCAGCAGACAGAACCATAATACCTCCAGCAACCACAGGGAGGAGGGGGTCCCTTCCAAGCATCCCTGCAGCAGCGCATGACGCGACCCCCAGAAACTTTGACAAGCTAACCAGAAAAATCCCGGCATTCACATTGCTGAGGAAACAATAGTTTCAACGTATGCAGTATTAGCAGGCAAAACAAAAACAAAAAAGAAAACTAATGTAGAACGGTGGAGTCGTTTTAAACATTGCTTGTAAGCAGACCCAATAATCAATCTTATGTTTCTGTTTCATAAGTTTTAGTAACTTCTTATACATGCGCATACCAGTTTCTGATCAAAATCAGATAAAACTATAGCTTGAATGTGCCTTCCTACAAGCAGTAGAAAGTTTTCAGTGCTATAATGTGTTTAAATCGTACGACAAGAAACTAATCTGATTTTAGTGAAGAAATCCTAATTTCTGTCGTTAGTGGAGCATAGGTCTTTTTCTGACGACGGAATCTCAGATTAGCAGCTCATATAAATAGTACCAGAATAAATCGGTCTGATCTTGGGCGAAGAAATCCCCTTTTTCAGCACTGTGTAGGTGATCTGAGCGATGCTCCTCATTTCACTGATTTAAGGCCTTATTATGTGTTACGTATCATTGTATTTCATATAGAGTCCGCCGCGCACCCACCCTCGTGGACCGACATATTGACCCATCGGTCCCCCCCCCCCTCCTCCCCCCCAGAGCGCAACCCGCCAAGAGTTGAGGAGATGACGACACACCGGCGCGCGGAGTGTGGACACTGAGTGATTACCAATACAGGAAGGAGATGAGAGAAAGTTTCAGTGCTATAATGTGTTTAAATCGTACGATAAGAAACTAACCTGATTTTAGCGAAGAAATCCTAATTTCTGTTGTTAGTGGAGCATAGGTCTTTTCTGACGACAAAATCTCAGATTAGCAGCTCATATAAATGGTACCAGAATAAATCGGTCTGATCTTGGGCGAAGAAATCCCCTTTTTCAGCACTGTGTAGGTGATCTGAGCGATACTCCTCATTTCACTAATTTAAGGCCTTATTATGTGTTACGTATCATTGTATTTCATTATGACTCGCTCTTTTGAAACATTTACGTAAAATTAATGGTTTTATTCTAGCGTAGCTAACTACGAATCCACCATTGCCTGTGAAGTGAATGTGCTGTTTTGATTAGTGAATGAATTTGTATGGGACATGTCATAACTGACTGTTATGCCCCGCATGAGTTTCCCATGCATGCTCACAGCAGTGCAAGTTCTGCTCCACTTGCACCTGGTGTGAGCTTGCATTGGTCTCCTAGCAACACGTGACCCCGGAAGTGTGAGTAGACTCTTCCGGTTAATCTGACAACAGCCCCACTTCACAGACCTGTGTGTAAACAAAAAATTGCGTGTAACTAACGCTAACTCTTAAGCCGCACAGGCATCCACGTCACACCCTAGGTGTTTACCTCAACTGCTAGCTGTTAGCATCCGAATAACACTTAGATAGGTGTGTAAAGTGTAACTTTCTCANACCTTTCAAACACTCCTCTCTCTCTCTATCCCCATCACTCCTGGTTTCACTTCCTGTTTGTGCTATCACCTTCTCTTTGGATTCAGTTAGGTCGGTCCCTCCCCACATACTTTGGTTTTACTTGTTGTTGTTTATTTTTGTTTTGACTTTATTCTACCTCTCTTTGATTTTATTGCATTTATTTACATTTGTTTAGCATGAATGTACCAATTCAGCTAAATTGATTTTTATTAAATCTGAGATTTAATTAAATCAATTTGTTTATTTACTTTCCCTTTTAGTTTCCTACAGCTATTAGGACTCCTTATTTTAGTTATTTTACCATCATCATCCTCCCTCTTTGTATAGGTTTACAGTAGTTCTAGCAACTGTTGTTTCCTTAATGAGTTATACAGGTTATTAGTAGCCTAATCCCGGTTTCCGCTCTACTTCTCCTCACTCAGTGCTAGGCCTAGTACATTGAAGTGCAGTTACTGTTCAACACAATGTAGGCCCAGATAGAACTAGGAACAATTCCCATTGTTTCTTTTCTTTTTTGACCTCGAGGTATTTGGTGTGTCCCTGCTAGCATAGGTGACACCTGCTTAGCCATATCTCTTAGCAAGAAAAACTAAATAGGTAAAATCTTCCTCCTTCCTTTATTTTGGATTTCATCTTATTTTATTTTTGTCATAGTGACCAAACCCGTGAACCATCAGTGCTTTGAGTAATAATTTGACCACACGAATAGCCCGCTCATCAGCTGACCCCTGCTTACAGCCCGCTCAACAAAGTTACTCAAACTCTGGCTGTGTTCTCGAACACAAAACATAGCACCCTACCTCACTAGCTGCCCCTCACCAGCTATTCATACCTTACATGGCCTACACAGCCGTTCTCCATAGAGATAGCTTAACACCTCTGTACGTACTTGCATTTGTCTTGTCCCTTTCTCTCTCTGGTGTTCCAACAAGTGTGCCAGTATGTCGCAGACATTCCACAGACATCCAGCCCTGCCAGCTCACCAGGACCACCTGGACACCCAGCAGAGCACTGTAATGGACATCCTTCAGCTCAAAGCAGCCAACGACCTGCAATGGCAGAGAAAGGAACAGCGAGACTGCGACACAAGTGAACACCTGACACCCAGCCTGAACCACCAGGACCTGACTAGCATCATCCTCTCCTCGGCCTACACCCTCAAGGGCCTTAGACAGGAGGTAAATGAGCTGAAACTGCAAGTCACAGAATTCTGCAGAGAACTGACACCTGCTCAACGAGAGAAAGCACAGAACGGATGCAAAGAACCTCACAGAATGGTGCAACAGAAGGAAATCACCAGTCTTCAGGAGGCACTAACAGCTGCTGAACACAGAGAGCAGCTTGAAAAAGCCACCAGACAGGACTTGGAAAGAGAACTGTTTCACACAAAATCACTGTTAAAAACAGTGTATGTGGACCTTAATGAGAAAAATACTTGAGTTAACGCCCAAGACTGCCACCTGCAAACAGCCCGAGCTGAAATCCAAGTCCTTGCATGCAGCGAGACAACTCCAAACACCAAGTCAAATGAAGCCAAGGTGAATTCAATGTCACAAATTAACTGAAATATGCTTGCAGACCACAAGGTGAACAGACAGGGAAAACACGACACAGAACTTCCCCTGGCCAGCAGGCCCAGGCCCCCTCAGCCAAGAGTCCGAACCTGCGAGGGGGCAGAGCCCCGTTCACACTGTTCACTGTCAACGTCACCAGCCGCAGCCACGGGGTGGTCAGGGTGACCTTCAGAGGATCACAACAGACACACACACCGTGTGGCCCCACAGACCCCAACGAGCTGGCCAGAGACAATATACATCTGGCAACCTAAATCCTGCTGATCCTGAGACATTAAGGAACTGAATCCTGAAGCCTCACCAGCAGTTTAAACAAGCCATCATAAAGGAATTATCAGACCCAGAGTCTGAACATGGACTGATCGCTGCCCTAGACAAACCAAACAGGGCCCGGCCTGAACCCCAATTTACTACCACAGACTTCGACAAGCTTACTTCAGGGCTCGCAATTACCCTGGGATGGTGGAGGACACCAGCTGCAAGAGCCTTTTCCTCCGAAACCTCCATCCTAGTGTAAGTCACCATTTAGGCATTATGGCCTGCCGCACATTATGGCCTGGATTCACTGCCAGTAAATACATGTTTGTTAGGACAGTATGTTTGAATAAAGCTTTGTTTCATGTGTCGTTGACTTGTATTTATTTATTGTCATGGTTACTTTTATTTATTCTTTTACTCATTTATTCATGTCTCCTGTTGTCAGTAAATAAAATATAATCGTTTCATTAACTTGTGCATTCATTACTTGACTAAAAATTGAGAAGTATTCACCTTGGCTGCATTTGTCTAGTGTGTATTCATGCATAGCTATGTCATATGACAAAACAAATTACATTTTGCTTTGTTTTACTATATATATATATATATATCTATGCTATAATACTTAATCATTATTATTGGTCTGCATTTATATTATTTTGTTCATAAGTGTTGGGGGGGTGGTCTAGTCAAGCATTCGGGATAATGCCCCCCCCCCCCCCCCCCCCCCCCTAATTTTTAAGTAGTAATACTTAAAGGCGCGATCTTCTAGCAGCTGATCGACGTCTCCTTTGTGGCGATATTACAAACATTGCAAATGCTGAGGAAAACCGTACTAGGTAGGTTTGTGGAGTTACTGATGCTATGAGGTGTTAGTGCACCTGTCCATCTTATGTTCTTTTTTTTATTATTACTGCAGAACTTATATTTACATACAAGCTCAGGGAAAGATGGTTCTATCTTTAACAATGAACATCATAATGACAAACAGCAGAAAACATAAATATAATGGGCTTGCATACATCATAGTATGAGAATATATACACAGAAAAAAGCACAATGACAAGGTAAAAAATATTTGAATAATCATAATATTCATATAATCAATGCATCAAAATATTGCATTTGTTGTTGTTGTTGTTTATAAGCCGGAGGGATGAAACAAGAGGAAAACAAAGGAGATTTAAGCCAGTTTCGCTTGTGAATGAAAAATCTTGCTCATAAAATATATATATATTCAAGAGATAACAATTTTGGGTTAACGTAAGGAAAAATAATATATTTAAGGATTAAACTGTGGGTAGGGATAAATATATAAAAATTTTAATCAACCCAAAATGTATTGGTTATACTACAATCACAATAAAAGGCCAGCTGTTTCTTCCTTCAACAATACCACAAAATGAAAAAAAAAAAAAAAAAAAAAAAAAAAAAAAAGGTCATAAACCTCAAAATTTTACGCGAGATGCTTTTTTCTTTAAAAGGGGTCATATGATGCGATTTCAATTTTTCCTCTCTTTGGAGTGTTACAAACCTCTTGGTGCATAGAGAAGATCTGTAAAGTTGCAAAGACTAAGTCTCAAATCCAAAGAGATATTCTTTATAAAAGTTAAGAGTCAGCCACGCGTACCTAAAACGGCTTGTTCTAACACGCCCCCACATATCTACATCACTATGTGGGAAGATTTGCATAACGCCACCCAAATGTTCACGCAAAGAAAGAAGGCGTAACTTTTTATTCTCGCTGTAGTATTGTTGTTGCTGCCGCCATGTTGTGAATGCACTGTGTGATTCGTTGTGAAGCGAAACTACTTTGTTTGGCCTTCAAGAGGACGATATCTTCTTGCCATGCCTGTAGCTGATCCGTGCTGGTTGCTGAGGAACTACTACAACTTTGCGCTGTGGATCGTTGGATCGGCTTTCACTGTGGACGAAGCGGAGTCCAGCCCGTGGTCGTCACATGCGGTTGCCGCAAGCCCGCCAGACGCTCCTTTGACGAATCTGCTGCTCTGTCGCATCTGCTCCCCTCCGGCCGTTTCCTCACTGTTCAGCCCCGTCTTCTGCTCACTGTAGGGCCGCCGCCGTGTTTGACGCTGTGTGTTTCGTTGTGAAAGCACAACTACTTTGTTTGGCCTTCCAAAATGATAACGACTAGAAATCATGGTTAAGTTGTATTTACAACACTGTTTCCAGAACAGTTTAACCCAAATATCAAGATGTGTGCAGCACATTTTTTACATGTACACCGTTTCCTGATCCTGGGAGAGTAGGCTACAATGCCGGTTGTTCTGACTCAATGAATGGAAGTACGTTTTTTATATTTAAAGAGTTTTTATAATTTTATATATTTAAAGCGAGTTTTTTGAGCAGTATAGAGTAGCGCTTGTTGTTTGTCATTTTCTCTGATCACAAATGCAGACATGGTTTATGTTTACGCGGCGCAATGCAATGCAATGCGTAAAAAGACAGTATAAGTCTTATAATCCATAATTATGTCCCCACTGGATGCAACAAATGCCTCGTTATAATGGGTTTTAATGTTTTTTGAATCATCGCTGATTCGGATTCCTTCCTGACCGGGCATCATCACGGTATGGTAGGGGTGTAACATTTCCGTCACACGCTTGAGGAATTCGGCCAATCACAACGCACTGGATAGCTGGCCAATCAGAGCACACCTCGCTTTTTCAGACCGATGAGCTTTGTAAAAATCGACGCGTTTCAGAATGGTGGGGCATAGAGGAGAAACAATAATGTACAGTATGTGGAAAATGTGTTTTTTGAACCTTAGACCGCATAAACACATTTCATTACACCAAATAATGTTCTTTTTAGCAGCATCATATGACCCCTTTAAAAAGAAAAACTAAAGACCTTTGTATGGAGTAAAGGAAGATTGAGTGTGGAAAAAAGTTTTTGGCTCAACCTCACGTTGACTGGACAAGAACACTTGGTTGGGTAAAAGTGTATTGTAACTTGTTTGAAAGTCATTTGTGCTTTATTGAAATGTTCCTAGATGATTGGAATGTGTTCAATTACTGAGTGTGTGATTAGGGGAGATAATTTTAGTTACAGGAAAAAAGTACAGTGAATGTTTTTTGACTGAATATTTTACAGAACTGCTTCTGTTTCTCTTCAGTTGGTGAGTGAAAAAAAAGTGTTTTAATAGATACTTTTTTATTTGTAGTTCCTGAATTTTGCTGTTTGTCTCCCATATATTGGTTATGCTGGTTTATTATACCTGATATGGCTACTCACCCTGACTTTCAAACTGACCTTTCTGACTTGTCTTCAGACACAGACGATATGCAGAGACAGAGAGAGTCACAGCATACTGTTGGGGGCTTAAGAGCTCAAGTTCAACTTTTACAAGCAGACTCACTTGACCTGCAAAAGAACCTGCTGGAGTGCTTGGGAACAAATGAATGCTCTGTACCCGTTGTGACACAACCTTCCTTCTTGGCTAGCTCCACGCCGTACAACCGGGCCCAGGCTCCTTTGCAAGACTTAAGGTCAGTACATGTCAATGTGACCTATGAAAATACACCTGTGTTGACACTGCCCTCCTCTGTTGACATGAGTGCTACGTCAAGGGTCCTCACTTCTGTGCTTCATCAATCGCGGCTTGAGCCACCTGTGTTTGCAGGAGAGGGAGTTGTGAATCCAGAGGATTGGCTTCAGTCGCTAAATGTATACAGAACGTCTTTGGACCTTACAGATGCTCAGATTCTCCTTGAACTTTCGCGTTTCTTGTCAAAGGAACCAAGGAAATGGTTTAATGCTCTTAGTACACATGTAACCACATGGGCTCAGTTCTGTGAATTTTTAAAAATGGTTTTTCTGCCTTCAGATAACCAAGAATGGATAATGAGAGGTATCCTGGACCGCGTGCAAATGCCTGATGAACCACTACCAACTTTTGTTGCTCATATGCTGAGTGAGTTCCATAAACTAAAAACTCCTCCACCACATTAGGAACAAATAGGCTTGATATGTAAGCATGCGCGTGAGAAGTACAGGGATGCGCTTTATGGCACGCCTACACCATAAGTCATGGAGCTTCTTTTGCGCACCCATGAGCTTTATGCAGTCCTTGGCCCAAGTGGACAGAGTTTACCCAAAGTCTATCGGTAAACCTGTGAGGGTCGTCCAATGCTTCAAAGGCTTACTACCAGGGTACACCACTCGCACTTGTCCTAACTGTAATTCTGGGATGGAGCAAGATTTGCATTCGGGGGGGGCACCTAATCAACAGGCCGACACCAGCAATAGTGCACTAAGTTCGGGCCGGTTGGGTGGCCATGGCCAGATTGATGGTGAGGACGTACTGAATTCTGACAATGGCCAGGCAGGGAACTTCGGGGGGGGGGGTGAGTTTCGAAGGCAATCCTCTCCTCTAAACTCCAGAAGATTGATACGCCTCACTTATCTTGTTCATATGTGACCAATCAGCCAATTTTGTGTCATGTGGATCTTTCTGGAACACTTCAGAGTCAGAGTTAATTTTCAGGGGCAAGTTCTTGATGCCACTCTCGACACTGGTGCTTCTCTTTCTGCGGTACGGGCAGAGGTTAACCAAGCTATTCCTGGGGGGGAAAAACGTTCAAAACCATGGTACGCACCTCCTATTCAGCTGGCAGATGGAGCAGCCTGTCTCCCATCTGGCATGACGTGGTTGACCCTAGGCTTTATGGGCCAGCGGTTCTATCATCGGTTTGCTGTTATTTCAGGGCTTTCTACTCCCCTTGTTTTGGGAATGGACTTTATGCTGAGAGCTTCAGTAACAATTCATGTTCCGTCCAGAACAGTGGTGCTTGATGAGGAGCATCAATAGCATCAAGCACCACTCTATCAAGTGGTGCTTGATAGAGGAGCTAGACGGTGTGGATCTGGCAGTACATGACCACAGTGTGGCATTTTTGGGGGTTGAATCTTCTGCTGTGGATGAAAAAATAGCAGGGGCTTCTCTAAATGATCACCAAAAAAGGCACCTGGCTGAATTACTGGAGACCTTCAATGTTTTGTTTGATGGACATTTGGGCCACACATCTATGGTCGAACATAGTATCGAAACGGGTACTGTAAAACCTATCCATCTCGCTCCTTACTGCTCTTCTCTGGCAAAAAAGGAGTTGATAGAAGGGCAAATTCGAGAAATGTTAAAGGATGGCATAATTGAACCTGCTTCAGGCCCATGGGCTGCTCCTGTGGTGATTGTGCAAAAACCATTATGAGAGCCAAGATTTTGCATTGATTATCGTGGCCTGAACAAATTCACAGTGAAGGACTCATACCCACTCCCAAGAATTGATGAGTCTCTTGACTTCCTGGCCAGGGGGACTTATATCTCCACGATTTACCCGGCCAAAGGTTACTTGCAGGTGCCTGTCGCAGAGGACTCGAGGCCCAAGACTGCCTTTATTTCCCACTGTGGGCTATTTCAATTCCGTGTCCTAGAGAAGCAGCCAGAGACTCACCGGGCCTTCAAAAAAATCCAACTGAAGTGCGTAGACCAAAAAAGGATACCCAAAGATAATTCCGTGTCCTACCCTTTGGCCTGTGCAACGCGCCAGCCACCTTCCAGAGACTCATGAATACCATCCTTGCAGGTCTCAAATATAAGTCTTGTGCCGTATATCTGAATGATATTGTCGTGGCCTTACCCACATTTGAACAGCACCTTGTTGACCTTAAGGATGTTCTCACCCAACTGGAGTCAGCAGGACTATCTATAAAGCTAGCAAAGTGTCAGTTCTGCAGAAGCGAACTTACCTTCCTTGGTTGTAACATCACCGCAGAGGGCATCCTGCCAAACAAGGACAAGGTGAGAGCAGTCACATATTTTGCAGTACCAGTCAACGTCAAACAAGTCAGACAGTTTTTAGGACTGACAAGTTATTACAGACGTTTTATCCATGACTACACCTCGCCACGCAAAGCCACTGTTCACACTTACCAGGGCAGATGTTCCGTTCGTGTGGACAGATGCATGTCAGGGGGCCACAGACTACCTTAAAGACAAGCTGACTTCTGCGTCTGTCTTGAGATTTCCAGATTTTTCCCTTCCTTTTTTCATTCATGCTGATGCGTGTGATGTCGGACTTGGTGCTGCCCTCATGCAAAAGAGGAGGCAAGGATGGCAGAGAGGTTGTGATGGCCTATGCGAGCCGTGCACTGCACAAATCTGAAAAGCCTTATTCTACTCCAGAAAAAGAGTGTTTGGCCATCATCTGGGCCCTAGAACACTTCAGACCGTATGTTGAGGGTCTTCACGTGACTGTTGTCTCGGACCACAGCAGTCTAAAATGGTTAATGTCCCGCCAAAATCTCACAGGCAGGCTGGCTAGGTGGTCCCTCCGCTTACAAGATTTTGATTTTAACATTGTCCATAAGCCAGGGGTGAGTAATAAAGTTCCCAATGCCCTGTCTCGAAGCCCCATGCCTTTTTGTGATGCACCCATGGACATTCTGCCTGAGTACGCTGTTATGGGGGCCTTGACCTGCTTGCCTTGCCTCCTGTGATCTTTTCAGATCGCGAGCACATAAGACAGCTGCAACTCAATGACCCGGTTGCAGGGGGATTTATACGCACGCTTGAAGGGCAAGAGAAGAGTGACACAGGAGAGCTGTCACAGTATTCAATGCATGATGATCTTCTGTACTTCAAAGACGGCAAAGTGTCTTGTAGCCTTCACCCTCTAAAGCAGCTTAAGCTTTATGCTCCTGCCATCAGACGATCTTTGCTGGAATATTACCATGATCACCAGGGCCGCATTAAGACCTCAATGGGCCCCGGGGCTATGACTTACTGCAAGCCCCTCCCCCCCCCTCACATAATGATAATCAAAGTTTCATAATTCTTGTTACCAATTCCAATATCTCAATAAAAAATAAAATACTAGCCTATGTAAAACAACTTACTGAAGCGTAAACATTCATGAATTAACAAATAGAACAAGAAATTGACATACAAACACTTACAGCACTGAATAAGAAATAAATAGACTACAAATAGACTGAATAGTCTTCACTGTGTAAATTCAATATGCATTATTTTACAAAAGCGATTCGGTCAAGGACAGTGAATGATTTTCTTTCTAATGTTTAATTTACATTATTGACACAAATGGCCAGAGCAGCTATATTAGGCTTCTTTGGAGGAATAGTTCACCCAAAAAATTATGTAACGTTGTTGTTCTAAACCTGTTTGAGTTTCCTTCTGCTGTTGAATGCAAACGTATATATTTGGAACAATACTGGTAACCAAACAGTGTCTGTGCCCCCATGACTTCCATAGTATGGAAAAAAAACCCTATGGGTCTGGTGGTTACGAATATTCTTCAAAATATCTTCTTTTATGTTGAGGAGAACAAAGAAATTCATACAGGTTCAGAACAACTTGAAACTGAGTAAATGATGACAGTATTTTATTTTTTGGGTTAATATCTCTTTAAAATCTCATAATATAATACCAGGATCGCATAATAGCCAACTAGTGCACATGCTTATCTTTAACTATTAACGTTCATTTAAGACACAAATAACTGTGTTGACGAGGAGACAGGCATTTTGACACATAACTATGTGTATTCAAACGTTTAACCAGGACAAAAATAACTCATTTGTTTAGTCAGGCGCTGTAAGAGCAAGTGCGCTCGCGCATATCAGAAACCGTCTTAGCGCGCGCATTTGCCAAAATGAATTCTGTCCCACTGCTTAATGTCCCTGAACAGTTAAATTAGTTTTTAAACCAAAATGCTTCAAATGCGTTTAAATGAAAAGCTTACCCTACATCATGACGCGCAAAATGAATTTCTCAACCCATAAGTGAATATACTAGCCCTATAGAGTTTGTTCAAACACAAAAAGCACTATACATCTATCAAGTTAATAATCAAACTAACCTAAAATCTGTGGGGATGATGACGCTGTTTTTATCTGCTCCATATGTCCGGTCCATTTGCTGTTCCACAACTCCCACTCCATCATCAGCTTTAGTAATATAAACTAGCTGTGTATTTTAGTGACTAACTCATGTTCTCCCCTCTCTCCTCAGTTTTTTCTCTCACTATTTTATATATTTTTTTAGAATAGTTGACATTTTTACTTATCGAAGATTGTTCTTTGCATGACCATTTCTAGATTACACCAGAACGAAGTGAAGAGAGGTGAATGCGGACATTAGGTGCAGCGATCACCTGATACGTGGTGCACTGGTCGTTCAAAAGTAAAATATAGAATAAATGCATTTGATTGGTAAAACAAATTCTAATGGTAATGCATGGAATTTACGGAAAACTCCACTAAATAATAGCGCTAAAAAGTGAGGGGCGTGGTGGGTTTTTTGCGATCGGCTACCGATGTCCGTCAATCTACTCCACAGCCAATCACGGGCCCCCTCCTTGCTCGGGCCCCGGGGCTTCAGCCCCGCCTAGCCCAATGGTTAATGCAGCCCTGATGATCACCCAACCGCTGGACATTTGGGGACGACAAAAACTGTGGCAAGATTAGAACACAGATTTTTCTGGCCAAAAATGTCGTCAGAGGCCAAAAAGTATGCAATCTCTTGAGCTGTTTGCCAGTTCACTAAACCTAGCCAAAGGAAACCTGCTGGGTTTATGATACCGATTTGCCCCCAAAGACCCTGGGAGTACACTGGACGCAACTGCACAGGTAGCGGCAAACAAGCTGCTCAGTGAGGTTTTTGCATGACATGGTGCCCCTACATACCTGATTTCGGACAGAGGGTCCCCTTTTGTTAGTGAACTTTTCAAAAATGTACTCTCTGCATTGGGCTCTGAACACAGACTCACGACTGAGTACCACCCCCAAACGAATTAAACCGAGAGGGTGAATCGCACCTTGAAGACTGCCATTCGTGCCTACATCGGCAACAAACACACCGCTTGGGACCGTTATCTTGAGAGTACCGCCCCACATGAGAGTACAGGCCAAAGCCCTTCCATGTTGTTGTATAGACGGGAATTGGATACGCCTCTCGATCTCGTTACACAGCCAAACTCTGATGGTTTTGGTGAGCCAGGTATTCCTTACCCTGAAAGCCTGATGTCATCAATTCAGGAAGAACACGATCATGCGAGGTCTGTCCTGGATTGTAGCCATGCCAAAAGAAAGCATTATTATGATCGTAAACGTCATTCTGTCTCTTACTTGTGTGAATGACCTGGTTAGAGTAAGGACACATCCCCGATCTGATGCCCTGGCAAGCTTCACAGCCAAGCTGGCACCTTTGTATACAGGACCGTATCGTGTCACACAGGAACTGTCAGATGTGAACTATAGCCTCACGGATGTGAGTACGGGTGGAGAAGCAGGTGTCTTTCATGTTGTGAACCTGCAACCATTCCGTACCTGGGATTCATGTAATGGCCCGCATGTGACTTCAGAGAGTTGCTTTAAAGGAGCTCCTGGTGACTGTTCATTTCAGGATGAGGTGCCTGGGGACAAAGATGACAACTTTTCTACCACAGGGTTTGCTGAGCCTGAAGCCGGGGAGGACTGTAGACAGTCAGTGGTGGAGGTTAACATAACCAGGAGGTTAACATAACCTCTAAGACCGATAATTTTTCTGTCAGTGACTGTGACCTTGACAGGCGTTGCTATAACTTGAGACCTAGGCTGGTGCCAAGAATCACCTCTGGGTGGTCAACTAACAGGTGGACAAATACATACCACACTGACAGACTAGACCTTAAATGAGGCAGTAAGCACGCCAGTGAAAGCTAATTGTTCTCTATTCAACACTGCAGAATTTGTCTGTTGACATGTTACATGTTTTGATGTTAAAAACAAAGAAAGTTGTAAAAACAGAAAAAGTATCCCATTTTGCATCTGTGATGGGTTATGTGCTGTTTTCTTTTAATTGAAATGGGTCGCTGCAGGATATGTATTTTGGTTCAACTGTACTGTCATGTATGCCATTTGCTGCCATGTCATGCATACCAACACGTTCTCACTCCCAATTCGTCACATATGGACGCTTGGTCAGGATCCCTTGGCGTCATTTTTTAATACACTGGGTACCCCTTTGGCGTCATTTTTCAACGTGCAGGGATTCCCACAGACTTCTGACCGGAGCCCGGTGCGTTGAAATTTGACGTGTTAGGGAAGCATACTGCAGCGATTACGAGAAATAGTAATAAAAAAGAATAGGCTACAATAAAATATTTATGGCAGGACGAGTCAATTGGCGCCCCTCAGGTCATATTTACCTAGCTCTCCAACTGATTTTTTTATTTTAAAAATTTTATTTTATTTTTTTATGTCTGATGTCAAAGTGCCGTCTGTGAAACAGGGTTCAGCGGTGACTTTAACAATGCTCCATGGCGCGAGCAACAGCAATATGTACTTTTTAGTGTTTCCTAGGTAATGCTGGTATTTTTGTTGGAGGCTTGTTGATGTTGATAAACATATTTAATGTGCTGTGATTAATGTGTGTTAAACAATGATTAATCAGTGCAAACCTATTAATCATTATAACGCAAACCTATTATTTATTTATTTATCTATTTATTTATTGATTGATTAAATGATTGATTTATTAATAAATAAATAAAAATAAAAACGTTAATCAATTAATCAGTGGCGCTGACGTCATTGTAAGTCGCGATCCCAAGGTTCACTGCGATTTTCCACTTGGTAAGTAGAACAGTTAATTAATACAGATGGGAACCATCCTTAAATTTACAGAAACAAAAACTGTTGAATCAGGTCAAGAAGTTGTGTTTAGAACCTTTAGAAGTGCAAGGTAGTTTCGTGACAGCAGCTAGACATTATAAAAATATAACTTGCTGCACCAAATGTGTAGTAGGCTAGCTAAGTTAGCTAATTAAATTCACGTTAGTTAGTTTTTTTCACATATAATCATGCAAGGTAATATCATAGGAGATTGTATGATTTTTAGTTATGATGTGTTTTCAGTTACCCATATTACAGTAGCTCACAACACTAGCCATTTATAAATGTTCAGATGAAGAACAGTGTTGCCAGATTGGTTTGTTTTCCAGCAATTGTTCAAAATCTACACAAAATTATATAGTCAACACACAAATCTTACCAATAATAAACCATACAAATTAATTCATAGCGACAACAATATTGTGGCTCATCACAATTTTTCAATGTCATAATAAAGCAAATTAAGTGTTCTTTTCTAAAGAAGGCTACGTTGTAAACTATTTCCCATGTCTGTCATTTGCCTTAAAGAAATAAAAGGGTACAACAGAAATATCAAAATTCCACCTGTCCAAGGCCATTTTATCCCACGTAGTACAACTCAAAACCAATCAAAAACTGCCCAATCTGCCAACACGGATGAAGAAAATACTGGTAAACGTAAGGAGTTCAATTCTGAATATTTTTTTTTTCTTATCAGGTCCTTCAAATTTGCCAGCTTTCAACATTCTCCTTTATTTTTACCCCCCTCTACACACACACACACAAAACAAAGGCACTTTTAAGAGCCACGTCCGTCTTGTTAACCTGTACTTGTCTCTCTGTAGCTAGCTCGCTCTTTACGTATCATCTCTATGTTACATAGGGAGCTGTCATATCTGTCCATATTTCTGTTTCTCTCAATAGGTACTACAAAAACTCTTTATTTTAACACATTGTCTGTTTTTTGTTTTTGTGTATATTTTTACTGTATATTTCTTGTGAAGTTATGACAAGGCCCAAATTCAGGCCCTGCCCATCTTGCCAGACTCCCAATCAGGCAAGCAGGAAAAGTTGTTATGTCTGCTTTGGAAGTCTGTCTACTAAACAAAAAATAAAAGACAAAGTGATTTCACTGGATTGCCAGTGGGGGCAATCTGTCATGAAAAGCAGAAATACTGGGCGTATAATTGATTCTGCCCATATTGCAGGAAGTAAAATGCAAATTTTTCATAAGTGTTATTTGAAGTGTAACTGAAAGCATATGTTTGTCACATAGTGAATATCATAGACTAGTACCAGTATGATGTGGCCTTTATAAACTTAGTCTTATTTCATACAAGGAATACTCTTTATCTTTAAATTGTGCTAAAGAGAAACAATAAGTTGTGTTATGTCAAATAATGAGTCAGTCATGTTGGCAATGGTAGAAACTGAAAGAGTACCTCTGGCCTTATCTGAAATTGAACTTTGATCATATAAAATACAAGATGCATTAATGTTTTTTCTCAAATAATAATCTTTATGAAACAGATTAAGGGCTAATTTTCTTGCATTGCACTCCATTAAATTACCTTAAAATAAAATTGCTTTATACAGTAATAATGTATTTAATAATTCAGTGGGTTTAACTAATGTGTAGTAACTGCTTTTGTTCATTTCAGGTGTGGAAACTTGAGGCAGTGGGTTACAAGCCTATTTTATTTATTGGCAAGCAAGATAAAAAGGCTTCAAATAAGTGGGTTGCAGACATAATTACCCATCTGCACCCCACTCCTGTCACAAGAAATTTTATGGAGAAGATGCAAAGGGCTTTTGAATTTATCTTGACTAAGGGTAAGAGCAAGATTTTTGTTCAGAAATAATAATTATTTAAAATACATGTATTTTTCTTTGTTAATATGTACAGATTCGAAATGAATGTAAACTTGTATTAAAGCAGCTTCCACAGCACAGCAGCTGGACAATGACATCCCCATAGCAGAGCAGCACAACAGCCCCAGTCAGGAGCAGTGCAACAGTTCCATTTTGGAGCCGGAGAGCCTCACCGAGAAGCAGCCGAATAGTCTCACCGAGGAGCAGCCGGAGAGCCTCACCGAGGAGCAGCCAAAGAGTCTCACCGTGGAGCAGCCGGAGAGCCTCACCGAGGAGCAGCCGAAGAGTCTCACTGAGGAGCAGCCGGAGAGCCTCACCGAGAAACAGCCGAAGAGCCTCACCAAGCAGCAGCCGAAGAGCCTCACCGAGAAGCAGCCAAAGAGTCTCACAAAGGAGTCAGAGACTGTATTTATACTCAACCTTGTTCCTCTGTCTTCCCCACACTCTCAAACTTCTCTCTCTCCTCCCTACTCTACTACTTTTACAGCTGTTCTTCCTCCACATTCTCCTCCTCCTCTACCTCCACTGCCATGCTCTAAGTCTTTGCGACAGAGGAAGAAAAGGACAAAAACCTCAGTCTGTTCACCAGCACCTTCTGCCACCTCTGTCTCTCCTCCATTTCTTATCACCACAGATCTCTCCCTTCCACAGTCTTGTCCTCCACCTACTGCCTCTTCCATCTCCCAGTCCTTGAGTCAGGAGGGGCCATATGTGAAGAAGAGAAGAAATGGTAAGTTTTGTTTTCAGTGGTATACCTTAATACACACTATTAATAAATTTGCTCTCAGACAAATTTGACTTCAGGCAAATTAGATTTATTCAGGTCATCAGGTCATTGGTAGCCAATAAACAGTATTATTTTGTTCTTTAGTTATTTAGCTGTGTTTAAGTGGCCAGTGTCCAAGGGCTGTGCTTAATGTCAATCACTGACTTAAGCTAAGAGGACTTTGGGAAACCCAGCCCAGTACATTTTGCTTGATCGACAAAAAGCAGGGACACAAGTGGACAGGACCACAGATCACCTCACAAGTGAAATGATAAGTCAAGTCAAGTCAAGTCAAGTCTGCTTTATTGTCAATTCTTCCACATGTACAGCACATACACACAGAGAATTGAAATTGCGTTACTCTCAGACCCTTGGGTGCATACAGATAACATAAATACAGATTAAATACAAAATACAACTATACAAAATACAAATATACAAATAAGGTAAAATGTAAAAATATATATATAAAGCACAAGGCATATGGAAGATAGAGTGCAAACCAGTAAAGTAAACAACAGTACGATATAGGATGGTAGTGCAAAAAAAAAAGTTTGTGTGCAAAAAGAGCTTAGTCAGACTGATTTTTAAAGTGACCGTTTGTGTGTGTAATTTTGGGGGGGGGGGGGGGGGGTGGGGAGAGTCCATAGAGGGTCAGAGTCATTGGTGTGGGGCAAAAGCAGGGGAGGGGGGGGCAAGGCGTGAGGGGGATTTCAGCTTCCTGGGACAGCCTGATGGATGGAAGCTGTCATTCAGTCTGCTGGTCTGGCATTTGGAGACTCCGCAGTCTCCTCCGCTGATGGCAGCAGACTGAGAAGCTGTGTGTCGGGTGGGTGGGATCACATGCAATGCAGAGGGCTTTGCGGGTGAGACGGGTGTTGTAGATGTCATGAAGGGAGGGGAGAGAGGCACCAACGATATTCTCAGATGCTCTCACTATGCGTTGAAGTGTCTTGCGGCAGGACGCTTTGCAGGCACCATACCACACAGTGATGAAGCTCGTCAGAATGCTCTCTATGGTGCCTCTGTAGAAGCTGCACATGATGGGGCCCGGGGCTCTGGCTCTCCTCAGTTTGCGAATGAAGTAGAGACGCTGCTGTGCTTTCTAGGCCAGTGCTGTGGTGTTGTCAGTCCAAGAGAGATCCTCTGTGATGTGCACACCCAGGAACTCTCCACAGTCACACCATTGACGGTCAGAGGAGCATGCTGAGTGCGCACTCTCCTGAAGTCAACAACAATCTCCTTCGTTTTCTCCACATTCAGAGAGAGATTGTTGTCATTGCACCACCCGGCCAGGCGGCTCACCTCATTCCTGTAGTTTGTCTCATCTCTGTTGCTAATGAGTCCCACTACAGTCGTGTCATCCGCAAAATTGATAAGGAGGTTGGAGTTGTGTGACGGTGTCCAGTCGTGGGTCAGCAGAGTGAAGAGGAGGGGGCCCAGCACACATCCTTGGGGGGCCCCAGAGTTCAGTGTGATGGTGCTGGATGTGTAACTGCCGACCCGGACTGCCTGAGGTCTTCCAGTCAGGAAGTCCAACAGCCAGTTGAACAGCGAAGTGTTGAGCCCCAGCTGGAACAGTTTGTGAATGAGCTGTTGAGGGAAGATTGTGTTGAATGCTGAACTGAAGTCAATGAACAGCATTCTAACATACGAGTCTTTTTTGTCCAGATGTGTGAGTGCTGAATGGAGGGTAGTGGCGATGGCGTCATCGGTCGAGCATTTGGACCGATATGCAAACTGGAAGGGGTACAAGGAGGGGGGGAGGGCAGACTTGAAGTGGTGCATGACTAGCCGTTCAAAGCAATTCATGAGGATGGGGGTAAGTGCAATAGGACGGTAGTCATTGAAGCAGGATGGAGACGACTTCTTCGGGACTGGAATTATGGTGGTAGCTTTGAAGCATGTGGGGACAACAGTCTGACTTAGCGAGATGTTGAAAATGTATGTGAAGACATCGGTGAGTTCCACTGCAGTCTCTCAGTACACGCCCAGGAATATTGTCAGGACCCGGAGCTTTGCGTGCTTTGATCCTGCTGAGGGATCTCCTCACACTGTCCGGGTCAGCGTCATCACCTGGTCTCCGGGAGGAGGTGGAGTCTTCTGTGCTGTGGTGCTGTTTTGTGCCTCAAAGCAAGTGAAGAAGATGTTCAGCTCGTTCAGCAGAGAGATGGTGCTGTCACAGGTGCGTGGTGGGGGCTTGTAGTCCGTAATGGTCTGTATCCCCTGCCACAGGCTCCGAGTGTCTCTGCTGTCGCTGAAATGATGGGCTATCCTCCTGGAGTACTGAATCTTAGCCTCTCTGATGCCGCGGGAAATGTTGGCCCTAGCTGTCTTCAAGCCCAACTCATCTCCAGCTCTGAAGGCAGCGTCTTCAGGAGACCGTAGACCTCCCCTGTTAGCCACGGCCTCTGGTTGGCCCGGACAGTGATGGTCTATGTGACTGTTACATCATCAATGCACTTGGTGACGTAGGCAGTGACAGTCTCGGAGTACTCCTGGAGGTCTGTGGTGTTATTGCATGTGGCAGCCTGCTCAAGTTAACTATTAACTTGAGATTCAACTACAAAGGATGACACTCATTACTTAATAAACTTTCCTTGTCTTTTGATCATTAAGGTTGCCGAAAATGTAGTAGGCAGAAGATCTTCCTATTTGATAAAATATCTGGAGAAAGAATAAATTAGGTAAAATTTATTTTATTAGGCTGCTTACTTGTCTTAGTGACTGATTCTGGCCTTTAAAGATAATAAAACTATGTTATGCCATATCTAGTGATTGCTTAAACAGCTAAAATAATTATTACTGTGGTGTGTGTGTGTGTGTTATGTGTGTGGTGCGCTGGGGTGTGTAAGCGTTTGGGACAAATGAGGACATAATTGTATAAGACAAGGTTGACATAAGTATTACAAGAGAAGGTGAATTTTCAGGAAATGACCACATGTCCCCACTTTTCAAACAAACTTATAAATCACACAGAATGGAGTGTAAAATCTGAAATAGCACAAAGTCTCCAGTAAGGGGTAGGTTTAGGTGTAGGGCAATAGAATATACGGTCTGTACAGTATAAAACCCATTACGCCTATGGGATGTCCCCACTTTTCACAAATTTAAACCTGTGTATGTGGTCGTGTGTGTGTGTGTGTGTGTGTGTGTGTGTGTTGTGTGTGTGTGTGTGTGATGTGTATGTGTATGTGTATGTGTAGGGAAAAGCAGAATTGAAAGTCCACTGGTTGCCTTGCACTGTGTGGTAAGTCATGTTTTATTAACTGTTTAATTCCATTGCAATGCTAAGTAGTCTATTCCATGACCAATATGATGTAGGCAAAGTTAAAATGGTGTCTTGCAAGGAGCATGGAAGTTCCTTTTATTGATGTCTGTGGCAAGAGAAAGCTCCCTGTCCGTGTAGTTGGAAATCATCCTCTGAGGTAGCCTGTAGGAAACTGATGCAAGATTTTGCTAGGACATGGGCGATGGTCAGTAGTCTGGACTGAAACTCAGAGAGTGTGAATGAATTTCAAATACTTGAAAGAATATTTCATTATTTTTGATACAAATACAAGAATGATCTACCTCCTTGTGTGGATTTAGATATCTAGTTATTAGTTAGAGCCCAGAATTTTCTGATTAAAGTGGACACAATGGATTGTGGGAGCTGGACAATTCAGTGCTTTCTAAGTAATTAATACAATTTTAAAAATAGTTGACAGGCAGCCAGTCTATCGGCAATAAAATGGGGCTGATGTGACCATATTTTTTGTTTCTAGTTAAGTACTAAAAACACATCTCTTCCATCTTTATTTGACCCTCTAACTCTAGCTCTCTCTATTCTAATTCTATTCTTTAAAAAAAACGTGTCCCTTTAGCTTGGCACGCTAATTCATTACTAACTGCTTGTTTTTCTTTAAAAAAAAAATAACACTAGCTTCTCTAATCTTTTTATATTCTATCCATTTGTTTTCTTTTTATTTATTATACAATTAACAAAAGCAAAAAAGGCCTCTAACACTAGCTTGTTCTATTTTTTTTCTATTCTATCAGTTTTCTTTTTATTATATAATTTAAAAATAAACTTGCTATGTGTACTGCGTTAAGCTAACTGAGACTTGTTATAGCACTTGCATATCATTGCTCTTTTGTTGATTTTGATTTCTTCCATTGTCCTCATTTGT